>CM045553.1:12462385-13062385 GCA_024721245.1 Mitragyna speciosa | reverse complement strand
CTTTGAGTAGATAATCAAAATCTTCTACTTGTTTCACGGATACCAAGAGAGAAGTTGCAAAAGAACGATATAAAATGAGCGTGAACTCAAACTTTAAAACAGTTCTTAAGCCAATATTGCTCGTATTCAAGACTTCCTTTGCGATATGGTCAAGAATTCCAATTGCTATATTTTTAGTCCCCTTCTTGTTCTTATTGTCAAACCATCTAAATTCAAACTACTAGTATATTCAAACCATCATATGCTGTCTTGCAGGTGATATATAGATTTTAAACAAATAGTCAATCTTCCTCTTTCCAAGTCAAGTGATTTTTACGTTTCCAAATTCAATCAATGAGAAAAACTTAAGCCCTCTAAAGATAATAATTTAGATCACTTAAATTGGGACATAATACCTGATACGAGAGAACCACATTAACTGCCTCGTATAGCTTATCCTGTTCGATTGCTTCTCCAGCAACGTCAAGTGACATACGCGATAGCAATAATGCTGCCTGCATGTGAGCTTGATCTTTACATTCTTGCAACAAAAGGTCAAATGGCTGAGCTAAGATAAGATACATATCAAATATGCTTATAGCTCGTTAACATCCCTTCAACACTACTGAGTTTTGGCACTTTATCATTAATCATAGTAAAAGCAATGGGCTTTATAAAATTTAGAAAATCTACATTTTGAAGGTTCAATTTTGTTGTATTATGATTCTGTTGAATTCTCACTAAGAGCAAAGAGGGAAGAGAAAATTTTAATTTTAGACAACAGTTGCTATTTATGCAGTGTGAAGGATGATAATTTCAGTTTTGTTTATAAGCAAAAGATATGAATGCTAACAAGTAGAAGTAGAACTATTGAAGAGAATGTATGTTTTCCTTATGCTTCAAAATGAAATTGAATTTATAGCAAGAATCATAAAGGATTCTGTTATTGCACGAAATTTAACCTTCAAGCCTTCAGAAGTAGTATCTGATACTGGCCAGCCATTGTCTGGGGTAGAGAAGGGCCATCCACCTTTCGAGATGTGACGATACCAGGAAGCAGGATTTCCAGAAGCATCTTTAGCAATCTATAATAAATTTACGTAGAGAACTGATTTAGCGAACAAATTGGAATACATAGACAAAAGATTTAAAAAAAAAAAAAAAGATGAAGAAGGAATGTCGTCTCACAAATCAATTACCTGTGAAACTTTAATAAATTTGTGTGCTTTCTTAAGCATTAAACCACATTCATCCTGAAGGTTGGTTGCAATTATTGCTTGAACTGCAAAACTTGCATCCCACAACTGAGATCCATTATATCCCTGTCATTCAATTATATTGTATGTATAGCATTAAAACTTGTACAAGATTTTTGAAGAAGATATACGTGATGATCTGGAAAAAGAAAAGCTATTGTAATATTTATCTGTAGATTATCTGAAATCAATCAGAAATTTTAAAAATTTCATCCAGTATGAAATATCAAGTTGAAACCTTCATTTTCATTCCATCTTCTGCCACCCACAGATAATCCTTTATTCTTGAAAGGTGTGATTTGATTGCAGTTGAATTTGGATCCTCAACCCAACAGCAGACCATGTTTAGCACCTGCATAATAAGATGTCTTAGATATCCTCAAATTATTTTGAAGTATGTCATAGTAGTAATGAAATCTTAACGCTAAGCAGGTTAAGCAGGTTTTAAGTCACTTTATCAGTTGTTTATGTAATATATAACTGCACACCAAAGACAACGACAGGCATATGCCATGCTAAGTAAACGCTTTCCACTGCCCTGTGTATATAAAACGGAAGGCACATTTATTAAGTCAATGTATTGCTAAAAGTAATTGCTTAGCATATAGTGAACAATTTTTCTTCTCTGATGCATCACATCAAATTGCTCATTGATAGTTAAGAAAAAGTTTATACCTTATTAACAGGTCCAAGACAGACATAGTGAGTGTTTTCATCCTCATAATGGATGTGTTGCATTACAGTTCTTAGAGCTTTATGCCTCAGTTTAGAGAAAGGCCAATGCATCAGAAGTGGTTCTGCAACCTTGTGTAGACCAGCCCAGAGGATGTCCTGCAACAGCGGATGTGGATAGTACAGATCTTCCTGCAACGGTTCATTTATTATGATAACAAGATTGTTAGAATTCACCGAAATCTGCCGCTGATTTTGACAAAAGAATAGCAAATGTATAAATTATATTAGATAGGAGAATAATTATTGTACATGTGCCATTAGGAATTGTTAGTTTACGTATTGAACACTGAATAGTATGATGCTTATATATCTTTAGCCTGTTACATCCTATAGGACACAAGAACCTGGCTTACCATGTGGCTAAAGTTCTACCTTAGGCGGCAAATACTGGAGACAATTTCATGATTCAACTCAAGAATGCACACGCATATAAATTTATCTTTAGTTGGATTCTTTGGTCAAATCATTCAAAAGCTCAGTTGCCAAATGCATTAAAATGTATGTGAAAAATAATAGGAGTTAGTAATTCATTTATTTCGTATAATCTAGTTTACTATTAGGTGCCTTTTTCCAACTGCCATTAATTGTTTCCTTCTTGCACCAATAGCATTCCTTCATTGGCCTATGGGCAAAGTGCAGCTTTGGATTCATTGTTTCAGACTCCTAAAAATTTCGGATTTTGTATTCTCCAGGCATCCACAATTAGTTCTCTATAGTTCAATTATGACAAAGACAGTGTCCTGACATTTCCAGGGTGCAAGTACTGTTGAGGAATCTGGGGGTTATAAATGGAGTGATAATCAAAAAATGACTGCTATATGTGATGAAGCAACTTGTAAACGAAGAAAAGAAAGTTGCAAAAACTTGAACAACTATCAAACTCTTAGAAGTTTGGCCCAGTTGATGAACTGTTTCAATGATGAATTCAAGGTGTGTAACTTACTTTCCTTCAAGTTTAATCGCCCCTACCATCTTGCTAATTAGGTTTTAGGCAATAACTTCTAAGATACAATGAATTTCACAAGACAACCAAATAGCAAGTTCTTAGAATGTCTTCACCAGAATTAGAATGCACTTAGTTTGTTAATTTGATTTTTACAACACATAAATTTATAGTTCTAACATTCACTTTTACTTTTTTGAAGTGAACAAATATCAAATGAAAAAAGCCTCAAGAAAAGATGCACCTGTTCATTTTGAAAAACTAAAAAAACATCCTTCTAACCATTCCCGCGCAAGATTCCCACTAGATGGAATCATGTGCGTGAATGGCCAGAAAGGAAGCCACAGAAATTTTACATTCTGATCATTCCCGCACGAGAATTATGCACGGAAATAATCCTAAACAATATTTATGTTACAAACTAATTCAACAAGTACAATGAACATAGAGGATCTTGTACAAAATTAGAATATAAAAATGGATTAATAGGGTTTGGACTAAAAGTGAAATTGACGAAACTAGACAGACTAGCCAAAACCATTGCTATCCAAAACATCAATGCCCTTGACAACTATGCATTTTGACATTCCTTTTGGTACTATAATTAGTAGCGATCCAGTTAATAAGTTCATGAAAATTTTGATAGCATGCATATATTAGACTTTAGAATGTCTAAAAAAGGATGCAACATTTCAGTCCAGTTGTAAGGCTCTGCAAACAAACTCTCTACAGAGTGATGGAAAGCACAAATATTTACAGATTTTGCATGAAATCATACCTTTGCACATTGATTCCTGGCCAAGTTCCAATCAATCTGGTGGTAAGGTCGTGCATAGAGCTCTCTCCTAAGTGATAGGATAGTGCCATTAATTGGCGCCACATACCTTTTCCCATATAAGTATGACATAGGTAGGTACACCATCCGAGAGTGGCACCACATACGACCTGCAAGAGCATTACAATTTGATGTTCTCTTTGATTTAATTTGTCTATATTCCAACAACATCAGTTCACTGCACTTTTCCAATGTATTACATGTTTTGGTCACTCAATCCCATTGCAATTGTCAGGATTTTACTTAGTTGTTGAAATATTTTTCTTTTAGAAGAAATATGTTCTCATGTTTGTATTATTCAAAAAGTCAAATTAAAAATAGTAGAATTGATAAATAGCTTGTGGATTAAACAATTCAGCTTGACAAATAACATTGGACGATGGCCAAAAAAAGTAGGTGGAGAGACAAAAATAAAAGAGATGGAAAGCATAAAACACACAACAAAACAAATCCACATGAATTTTTGAAAAGCAACCTGCTAAAACCCTACTAATGTGGAAATATGTTGAAAAAAATAAAATAAATTTCCAGTTATCAGCAATAATACGAGCGTGAGAACTCTGAAATATTGGTTGCTAAAGAATTTTGTTCAATTGTAATGTTTAGAATAGTGAGTGTAATTTCATGCACAAATAACAAAATTATGAGAGCAGTAAATAGACCTGGGTGTATTGGAAAAAAATATGGAAGCAACCACAGTTCTGGGGGAAGAGGATTGTTGCCACTCCACTCATAAGCCCCAAGTACCTAAAAGTCAAAAGATAAGTATCTTGTAACCTAGATTCATGAAGAAGAAAAATTAATTGTATGCAAAATTTTTTTTTATTTTTGATCCAATCTAACTATTATAATTGGGGGAAGGAGAATGGTATTGGTGGGATTAGAACTCCAACCACTGGTGAGTCATAGAACTCTAATCGCTCGACCATCTATTCGTTCCCTTTGTATCCCAAACTTAGAATGCTCTTACTACCAAAAGAAAGCAGGATTATTGGAAAAATAAGCCTCAATCATTTGCATTTTAGCATATTTAGGAAAGAACACTGATCAACCAATTAACAAGCAATAATATTGGCAAAGAACAATATAGTAACTTAGTGTTTCTTACTCAGTAACATATTAGTGTTAACAACATTGTTACATTCATTTGGTAAAAATATAAAAGATTGAATAAGTAAGAAATTCTTACAGATAGCCAGAGTTTTCCCCATGATGGAATGAAAGTTACCCCTCCATGATCAATAATCCAATTTCGTGCTCTCTGCATGGCTCCATCTCCGCCGTTTACTTGCTCTCCAAACAGCCTTAGAGAAACATAAATGAGGGCAGTACAAAACATGGTGCTGTGGCCTTCTATGTGCAAACCCCACCCTCCATCTGCATTCTGCAACTCCAATTTAATGGTTGTTCAATAAACCAAATCATGAACGCAGAAACAAAAGGGGTGTGTGTGTGTGTGTGTGTGTGTGAGAGAGAGAGAGAGAGAGAGAGAGAGAGAGAGAGAGAGAAGAAAAAACACCACAACCATTGAACTAAAATTTTGTTAATTTTTCTTTCGTTCTCTAATACAATTGGCTTCAATTTTGCTCTTTTAGATTTTGGTGCTACCTTAACACTATATTCACCCTCCTCGGTGATCTTTGTATTTTTGTGTCATTAATATCACAAACAGTGTCATTTTAAAAATTAAGTATGCACAACCAGAGTTTCTATAAAGAAAAAAGCGGTTGTGTAGTCATTTAAAAACACGACCAACTAATAAAAAGTGTCTATAAAATTTTGTTGATATAAAAATACAATAAAAATGCCTATAATTTTTTTTTTCACGCAGAACTCATAAACAGTTTGGTCATATTAATATACAATCGACTAATAAAAAAATGTCTGCAAATTATTTTGCGCAGAGCTTATTTTGGTAGAGGAAGCACGGTTAAGTAGGCAAGGAAAACTCATTTGAGGTAGGAGAGTAGATGTAACTCATAACCGTATAGTTCAAATTCCTCAATTATTATCATTATGAATATCATGAACTCTATTATAAGTATGGGTTTTAACAATTCTTCCAATATATTTGGTTTAAAGGATGTTTGGTTTAGAGAAATGAATGAGGGAATGAGTATCAATAATAATGACATCCATTGTTGATATTTAAAAAATAACTATCACTATCCTTTAATGAGAATGAAGTCATTAATTGGGGTATCTATGATTCTCTAAAATACTTCCTCCGTCCCATTTTGATAGGCTTACAGTTTTTTTCACATAGTTTAAGAAAAATTAGTTAACTTTATTGGAAGAGTAAATTAATCTATGATGTTCCTAAAATACCCTTATATTCATCATTAAATATTTACATTAAATACAAAATAAAAAATTGTACCATAAGTCAAATTAATTTCATTTGATATGTGAATGCACGATTTGCTATGCATCTCTCACTTATAACAAAGTAATTGAATAGGGGTATTTTAGAGAAGTTGAAAACTTAATTACATTCTTCAATTGGAAAGTGGACTATAATTTGGGACGGATGAAAAAGGAAAACAAGACTATCAAAATGGGATGGAGGGAGTACTACTCTATCAAGCTCATTAACCTTTTTGGGAGAAATGATACCCATCCATTACTAAACCAAATATTTTGGGGAGAATAATCAAAACGCATACTCATAATTGGGTTAATGATATTTATAGTCATAATGATTGAAGAATTTGATCCAAATGTCTCCTTATTTATGGAATTGGCATCATTCCCTCCAAAAGAGTTAATGAACTTGATAAAATAGTATTCCTAATTAATCACTTTCGTTCCAATTGAAATATAATTATAGTTAATTTGCAAATATCATCAATAGATATCATTACTATCGATGCCCATTTTTCTCTTTGATTCCCCTAAACCAAACACCCCCCTCAGTAATTAAAAGTCTTAGGAGCCATTTGATTCAAATATTTCAATCACTATAACTATGAATATCAGTAACCTTACGTGAGTATGGGTTTTGATGATGCTTCCAATATTTTTAGTTTAGTAATGAAATGAATATCATTCTCCCCTTCCTCCAAAAGGGTTAATGAATTTGATAAAATTATGGGAGTGTTTGGTTTAGAAAAATCAAGAAGGAAAATGGGTATCCAGAGTAATGACACCCATTGTTGATGTTTGGAAAACAACTATCACTATCCTTCAATGAAAATAAAAGTGATTAATGAGGTTCTCTATGATTCCCCCTAAATAGACACCTTAGTGAATTACTTTCATTTTGATTAAATGATTGTAATAGTCGTTTTCTAAAAATAAACGTGTGTCTTTACTATTGAGACACATTCCCTTCACTGATTCCCCTAAACCAAACACCTCTCAATCACTTTCATCCCTATTAAACAATAGTGATAGTTGTTTTCCAAACATATGTCATTGCTACTAACATTCATTTTCCTTCTTGATTCTCCCAGACCAAACACGCCCTTAGTACCTCAATGTAGAATGGGTTTAGTTATGAGTTCATTGACTTTCTTCCCACCCCTCCCTTTCTAGATGATTTCAATAAGAAAAAGAAAGAGAATTCGTGGCCGCGGTGCATTGCAGCGGAAGGTGTGCTCTTGGGGTGGGGATTGGTGGTAGCGGGGATGGGTCACCAATAGTGTGATTTTCTTTTTTCCCTTTTTTGTTGTTGTGTATTATTTAGAGTATTTTGTTTTGGATTAATTCTAGTTGTACTGTTAAAATTTTACAATTTTCATTTTGCACCCTTAAAATTTATATTGGACGCTTTAAACAATAAACTTCCGTATGTGGCACATGGCCTAACCAGTATTAGAAACAATTAAATTGGCATAATTTAAGGAAGTAACCATGACTTTTCATGGAATTATTACCATATGTTATTGAAATTGAAACATTGACTCATGAATCCACAGGAGGACTATTCGCAGATCAGACATCCAATTTGAAGTAAAAGACCAATTCGATCCGCATAAACCGGATCTACCAGTTTTAGCGAATCAAATATCATCCGACCTTTGATGTTTTATAATAAATTTATGAAAGACAAAAAGAAATGATAGAGAAGTATTGAATAAGTATAGAAAAAATTAAATAATGTGATTGGATTAACCACTTTTAATGAAACAAATATCATTTTACCCAATTTTTTTTATTAAATCAGAAAAGATAAAAAGAGATGATAGAAGCATTGAATAAATATGAAAAAATTTTAATTAATAATACATTTATTTAATACATATGTCTGGCAATATTGCCAAAGCACTTATTCTCCTGCCAAAACTAATTTAGATCGATTTCCTGGCTTACCCTAACGGTCAACACTTTCTCAAGTTAATTTTATTTATTTTTGTAGGTCCCAATTAAATGATTTGTTTTACCATTTATCTCTCATCCTCATCTCCAGTCAATGTAGCACTAGAATGGTAGAATCCATGTATCCCTATCTTTCTCTCTTTAGATTTCGATCAGTCTCCATGATCTTCAAAAATTCCATCGTCGCTCATAAAAAACCAAATCGGATTGTGGCTCACCAAAAAAAAGACTTGCAGAGTAAGGAGAAAGGATAGAGGAGAGAATAGGAAAAATAACGACAGTCCTGTGGTAGGAAGCTAGAAAGATGATTGCTAGAAACTAAAACGTGCATGTCATGGTTTTAATCAATAAATCGGTGAGCAATAGACATATCCAGCCTTGGCCACCAATTTCTTTATTCTCTAACAATTAACGACTATCTTGTTGAAACAATTTTGACACTAGTTTTGCCCTAATAAGTAGTAAGTGGAGTGTCAGAGAAGCAATTGATGCCTTTCCAAAGTGATGAAAAGTAGCTTGTATAAAATTGCCTCTTGGTAGAGGCTGCCGAGCAAAGGTGCTGGCAGTTGAGGAAAGGCAAAAAAATTAAAAAAAAAAAAGAGAGAGAGAGAGAGAGAGAGAGAGAGAGAGAGAGAGAGAGAGAGAAGGGGATGGAGAAAGAAAAATAGAGGTTTATATTAAAAAGGATAAGGCCACGAAGAGGTGTATGGGGAAAACATGTTATGTTGAGGGGAAAGATAGCGTCGGCTTGCTTTGGGTACAGAGATAGGGTTGTTGCTAGGGTTCTAGGTTTCATTAGAAGAGCTTAGGAGATGGAGGGAACAAAAATTTTAGTGGGTCTCATAAACAAGCTAATAATTAAAATAATTATGATTGACTTTGAAAGGCATAAACTTGTCATTCAACCTACATTTGCTCTGGCTGGAAAATAATTAGTTTGGCAATATTACCAGCCAATATATATTCCCACAAGTCTACTGTGAATTATTTGTGTGCAATATAGCACTTGTAAATCTAAATCAATTAACATTTTTTTGGCCGCAACACAAAATACTTTTTATCATTCTATTTTTTTAATAAAGGAGTTGTAATTTAATTAAAAATGATGATATATTTAAAAACTTAATACCATATATGAAAAAGCTGCCATTGAACGAGGACATAATAACTAAGGAACAAAGAGATAAACTTAGTATAGATTTGCGGGTTTAAGTTTAAAATTATTGTAAAACATTAAGGGGGTGTTTGGTTTAGGGGAATCAAGAAGAGGAATGGGTATGGATAGTAATGACATCCATTGTTGATATTTGAAAAACAACCATCGTTATCATTCAATCAGAATGAACGTGATAAATTGATATCTTTTTTATTCCTTTCAAAATACTACTATATCAAACTCATTACCCTTTTGGAAAAAATAATATTCATTTTATTATTAAACCAAATATTTTAGGAGTAATCTTCAAAATCCATACTCATAGTAAGGTTAATGATATCTATAGTAATAGCGATTAAGCGATGTGAAACAAACGGCTCCTAAATAAATTTAAAATACTATGTGGATATTCACCAATAGGGGTATTAGCGAGTTGAATAGCTCGCAACGGTCTACTGTGCAACTCAAGCTCAGTGTTGATCAAACTCGAGTTGAGCTCGAACAGCTTGTCTATTAAACGAGCTCGAATTCGAATAGTAAAATGTAAGTTCGAACAACTTGTGGAGCATCTCGAAATATATACATTAAATGTGTGTGTGTGTGTGTGTATAATTACCAATTCACCCATACTAAATATACATGAATTTCGAGTACGAGCTCGAGTTCGAGCTCTATTGAATTTTCGCAAGCGATCTCCAGTCAAGTTCGAGTTTCTAATTACAAACTCGATCGAGTTTGAGCTCGATCTCGAGCAGCAATAATATTAACGAGCTCAAACTCAAGTTTAGTAGTATTTGAACTCGACTCAATTTGATTACACCCCTATCAACCAATCACATAAAAGTGTTGCGAACTAATTCACATATGATTCCGTGGATGAATTATCCGCATGTGATTCTGCGGATCAGCTATCCACATGGAATTTTTGCCTATTCTGCTGACACCGCAACGGTTGGGGTTAACTCGGCCCACATTTTAATTCTAAGCCAAAACAATAGTTTGGGATCTATGTCAAAAGCTTTACGAATTAACCCTTTTTGTCTTTTTCATATAAATTGTGTACTTTTCTTTTTTTTCCTAACTGTGTACTTTTCTTTTTTTTTCCTTATTTTTTCATTTGTATTTTTTTAATTGTTGAAAGATTTTGGAAGGTGACTTGGTCCGGGTCGTTCGTAATTTCTTTCTATGCTGAAGGCATTGGAAAGATCTAGGAATCCATTAACTTGAAAGGATAGGAGAGATACAACCCAACCAAGGGAGTGGTTGTGTCTAATCTAGTTTATCCCTCCTTATTCTTGACATGTTATGGTGTCTCAAGAGTAAGTATCAAGTACACTATGTGCATCACGTGATATATCACGTAGTGTATTAAAATCAATCACATGTCATCAAATATTGCAAAGCGTAGCCCAACATCACCTTGTGGCGATATGTTATTGGTTCTAGATTGTCATATGGTGCAATTAATACTTTTCTAGTACCTCGAAAATCTTCTATTCGAATTTTTTCACACCTACTTTATTTTAGAGCATGAACCAAACATTCGCCCTTACAAGAATATAACTATTGAAGAGCTATGTCTCAGTTGCTTTGCGTATTATACCCTATTGCATGAAGAGAGCATAAGGATGCGAGATATGCACAGAGGAGGGCATAGGACCTCGCAAGTTGGCTCCGTGATAGTTAGGACAAGTTGAATGTGGTGTAATGATTAGTGAACATATGTAACTGGCTAGTAAAGATATGTAACTAACCAGAGAAGATACGTAACTGGTCAGTAAAAATTTGTAAACACTTTACATTCTAAAACGATAGTGTTTTATGGCTTTAAATTTGGCCAACATAGGCTAATCTCAGCCGCCCATTGTTAGCCCATTTAATTTGAGCCGTGAATCTTATTGCAAATGGAAATTGTGAAACCCCATAACCAAGGAGGACAACAGCAGCTTTAGATACCGTCAGTAGATCGAGACACGCGATGGGTATTTAAGCTGAAATGTGCTGTGCGCATATTTATGTTAAAGAAGTTGAATTTGTTAATTTGGATATATTTTATATTGAAAATTTGTATAAATTAATTTATCAATAGAAATAAATTTTTCTATTATATTTAAAATAATTAAAAATTTTAAAATTTTTAAGGAGATGTGACACACTTCCAAGAGCTATCAAGTCACACCACCCTTAATTAATAAATAGCACGCATGTGGTCCATTTTTTTTTTTTTTTCATGTGGTCCAAGTAAATATCAACGTTGTTTAAAAAATTGCAAATATATAACGTGAATTCCTGTCTAAATCAATTTATGACGTGTTTGTAGAGTCAATATTTTATTCCAATGATTAGATAACTAATATCCCTAAGAAATTATAAGATATTAATAATTCAATCATTTAGGATTTGTTATCAATAGTTTTTTATTTTTATAAAAATTAATTTTAGAAAAGATGAAAATATTTACTCCTAATTTTAGCTTAAAAAATTCAAAGACATAGTGAACAAAGCAGTTGAGAATATCATGCAATAAATTTTTAAAAAATTAAAAACTAAAATTAAGTAAACAAAAAAAAAAAGTTATTAAGAACACACACTTAACCGTCCATTTATTAAGTTCTACGATCACCATATATGTAGATGTGATGTAGTAGTTGTACCAACCTGATGATTGTACAGATATCGCCGTATTTCCTTTTGGTGTTCCTCTGTTAATGCAGTATCTGTGGCTCCCAACACATACAATCCTATAATCTGTTAACGTAAGTTGCGCGTCAGCAATCAAAGTTAAGGGTTTTCTTTTCTTGCACTTGAAATAATAGTTAATTTTTCTTAGAAATTGGGAGATTATATTGTTGAATAAGCTTATTTGAAAAGCAAAATGAAAACAGACTACTTAGAAACTTAAAAATCATACATAAGCAAATCTGAGAAGAATAATTTTTACTTGTATAGAGACAGTACGGAAGATAGTATGAAAGAGAGTAATTAAATTGCTGACAGAGACAACGAAAAAGATATGATGAGAGAAAGCAATTAAAATTTCTACCGCTACTACCGAATTTTGAGCCTTGTATGTTGATTAGCTGTCCATGTTTTCAATCGCTTTGTCTAATATCTTCCATTGCATTTGTCGCAATAGATTGTCATTTTAATAGCTAGTAATTTAAGAATTTGTTAAAAGCCACTTTAAGAAGTTCTTATTGCTTTAGGCTTATGTTAAGTTAAAAAAATATTATTATAAGGTCCACAGAGAGAGAGAGAGAGAGAGAGAGAGAGAGAGAGAGAGAGAAACTCATGAAGATTAGCTCTCGGGAGGTCTGTTTTAAAATTTTTGAAAATAAAATTGTTCTCATACCTTGTTTAAACAGACTTTAAAGGAATCACTTTTTCTTTCTTAATAGGGCTGAGGGTACACATGAAAAATTACATTAACAACGCATAATTATAACTTTCGAAAGCTATGAAAAATCTGTTTCTTGATTAACTTCATTTCTACTAATTAAATCATAGAGTATTGACATGCTTTTATTATCTTTTAATCCTACTTAATTTTTCGTACTTGCTGTTTGTAAGGGAAAAGAGAAACAAATGAAATAAATTATTTCATGATTATCAAAATCAAAAGAAATTCAGAATACAATTCAAAAAATCTGAAAACAATAACTAGTTAGCTCAAGAAAAAAAAACATAATGACATAAATTTTCTAGACAAAGAACACACAGAAACTCAATCTGCTGAAAATCACTCTCCGATAATCAATTTTCTTCTTTTGTATGTTTTAAAAAAATGATAAGTATTATTGGCTTTATTTTATTTTTTTAAACTTCCTTTTATATTTTGTAACGAAGTCCCTATTTTTGGACCCTCTCCCTCAATTTCCTAAAAATTAATATTATTTTCACTTCGTTATTTCTAGGCTTTATGAATTAAAGCAAAAGATGGTAAAAGTGCCTTACCAAGCTTGGCAAAAGAAATAAAGGGCCACCATAGTCACCAGGCCAGTGTCCATCCTCAGCCTGGAGAGTCGAGTAAAACCTTAATGCCCTTCTCAAGGTTGTTATCACTGTTTCCTCAGTAATTTCTTCTTCGCTTCCCACTTTCACTTGTGGTAACTTCACTTCACATGGATTCTCCTTCGCAAACTGCAAAAAAGTTGTTTTTAAAAGATAAATTTTCACTTTCTTTCAAACATGGTAATTTAATTGCACTAATATTGCTGATATTCCTTTGAAATTACAGTCATCCCTTTTGATTCTAGATTACCTTGACCTCATTTGTTAGCTTTTTAAAGCTATATCTTTTGCTATTTTGATGTTGTACTTGAAGCTTATTTTGTTTTTATGATTAGCATGGTACTCATACCTCTTCCTGATAGTAAATTTGCACTCATGTCATATTACCTATATTCGAATGATGCCACTACACCTATGTTGAACAAAATTTGGAATTCTTTTGAGAATACTCCATATACTTTCCTAATTAAAATTTAGGCCAAATTATGAAAAAGGGCATGATATGTACATTAATTAACAAAGATGATGAAATTTTGACCTATTTCATCTTAAGGGCAAGAAATATTTAAAATAAAATGATTTGGCACTTATGTGAACTACAGTGGGCCTAAGTCTATGGCAAATGTAAGTATAAAATCCACCAAATCAATCACATATCATCAAATACGGTAAGATATGATTCACTATTAATACTTGACGATAAATTATTAGTTTTATTGAACCACATGAAAATGCACGTGTGCATTCAATACTTTTCCTAGCAAATGTGGGTAATTGTGGCCTAATAATTTACATATGATGCCATATCAACAGACGTGCCAAATGCCTAGTCTGATGTTATGTCGTTTACTAGGTTCACCGTTGTGCATGTCACCAGTCACGTTATTGGGGACCATGAAAGTCTACAACAGCACCAAATCATCTGCTTATATATAAATGTGAAGGACAAAACAGTCATTTGATTATTGTTGTTCTTTTCCGTTTTGTTAGAAATATTTCATTCCCTTAAGTAAATAGATTAAAATTCCACCTTCTGTATAATTTAGGTTCCTATTGCGTTCTCTTCCACATAATTTCCCCTGAAATTGCATCCAGTCTCTTAAAGGTTTCCTTCAACTACAAATAAAAGTTCTTTTTGAAATTTAGAAGCATGACAGATATTGTGATTTTCGAAGTTATAAATTCGAACACAAATTCAAATTGTCATTTTTTATCCACGCGATTTCTTATATGACTGCCTGGATGTCTATAGAATAGAGTATGAATATGCTTAAATTTTTGGGTGTCTATAGAATAGAGTATGAATACGCTTAAACTTTAGGAACAAAGAAAAAGAAATGCTTTATTTTGGAGAGGTTAAAAGGTAGTCTAATCATAATAGAATACAATCAATAGATAAAATTTGTTTATAAATTTCAAAATCACACCATATGTGTGATTTTCTATTTTAGAGTCACAAGAAGGAAGCAAACGTCCATAATTTTCATTCAATGATTACGACACGTGCTAGCTAAAATTCTTTGTAAAAAATTCTTAAATTTCAATATGAGATTGTCTCCTCTATTTTGTAATCGTATCTTCTGTTGTTTAATAAACTAATACGGTTTTTGCCTCCACCAGTTTCTTGGTTTACAGTAATAATAATAATAACTCAAATTCAAAAGAAGGCCAGTGTAATATGAAATGTTGTATTTGCATACACATGATCAACAATGGAGAAGTTGGTGCCATTTGTACTTCAAAGGTAAATTTCTTATCATAACATAACAAACACATCAAGTAAACAATGAGACAAGGAAGAATATTTTGGAGTTATATATGGTAGCATCTTAATCTTAGAGGGGCTAAATTCCAACAGAAAATTTATTTTAAAAGAAACCATCAATATCAGTCAAAATAAAAATGTTAAACTAATTTTTTTTTTTTTTTACCTGAATCCTCATTATGAGATCAGAGCTATGTTTGATCTCAAAATGGTTTGCATAAAACTCCTGTCGAACCTTTTCAATAAGGGCTCGTTCTTGAGGACTGCCAAGATTTGGATCAAACTCCCAAAATTCTCTACCAACATGATTGTTTGAACTTGTAAGCAATACTGCATCATCATTATCCACTTCTGATAGTTTGAGCTTCCACATTTCCTTCTTGCTTTATCTTTATTTTGCTGATGAAACTGCTTCTTCAAGAACTATACAGTTTCAAAAAATCACATGTGAGAGTGTATTTTTAGTACTATGCATAAGTTATATGTATGCTTGCTTTAGATTTAAATGATGAATTGTCAACATGAAATTGAATATATTGGCACCTAAGAGCAGTCCAATGATTTAAATTTGATGTGTACGGTCATGATTTTCAAAATGCAAAGATGCATGGTTTTGATGAACAATTTTTGCAGTATGATATGACATTTGTTTTTTTTTTTTTTTTTTTTGTGTTATTCCTTCAATGACAAACCTATATATGGGTTGTAAAGCTACGGTAAAATGAAACCCCGAGGAACAGATTGCTGAATTGAGAACTCAAATTCTTACCAAAAATTTTTTTTTTTCTGAGGGATGATTAGTATGTTTTAGAATATTTAAATAGAGTAAGATATAGTATAGTAACCGCATTGACACGTATGAGTTAGACAAACGTACACATAACACATACATAACTAAGTCGAAGCCGGACCTAATAAGAATGGTAGATTCTAAGTCAAGTCGTTAAAGAAATTTGAGGAACAGAAAAATGTCTCCACCTTGACGTCCTTAATAATAAAATGGAAAACACCATACACCTTTTAGCTTTTCACACTACTGTATACTATTTATTAACACAAAATTTCACTTAAAATTGCATAAGAAGTCAGAGGGAATGTATTAATATCATTTTCTGAATAATATACAAAAATTCTAAACAAATTGTGATCATACAAAATCTCAAGTTTGACGTGACATTTTGTAATTTAGTCTTTTTTGCCCCCTATATATATAAAACTATGGCAATCATTTTCAAGCATCGTCTCATGTTAACTCTTACAATCCACACAACATCATTTGGAGGATACAATATGTCCACTAATCAGTGGACCGATACGGGAGAAACTCCCTTTGTTTTTTCTCTTTTTTTTTTTTTCCAAATAGTATATTGAAACAGCGTCTATAATCGCTTGAATCTGAGCCAGTATGGCTGTACCTTGATGTTGGTTTCATTAATTAATCTACCTGATTTGTTTGCCTAAGTCATTCATAATAAAATATAACAACTTGAATGGTTGTGAAGAATAAAAAGCAAGAATAGATTGTCTGACTCGAAAGATAATTAAGATACCACACAATTGGCAATCTCACCAAGAAATGCCATCTTTTCCATATTTCGGTAATGTATGAAAAGAATGGGAAATGAGAAAATGCATAACTCCAATTATGTGTGTCTATATATATATAAAGATTTTTGAAGTACTAAAATAGTTGAGAAAAACAACGTTCTTATACAATTCAAAATCAATTAAGATCATTATTTCTATGTACATCAGCATCAAAGCATAGGAGAGCATAGATTATAGAAGATACCTGAAAGGAACAACTTATCAAGTTGGGTCTATTTGTCATTTACTTTTGCAAATGGTTTTAGTTTGACCCCCATCAAATCATAATACATTGAGATCCGAAGAAAAGCCATGAAAAATATTTGTTAATGTTAAAATTTTAAAAATTATATTTGATATTTCAAAGAATAATTGGAAAGTGGATTTCAGAGCAATCAAATTCATGTTGAAACTTCAACTGTCGAACTATGAAACTGCACCTCGAAAATAATTAGCGTCGAGCATATAAGCTTGGTAATTCTAATGAGCTAAAGCATTATATTGCAAAGCAGAAAAACAAAATAAATGTGCCTGTGTTAGTACCATGTGAAAGGGTTAAAAAAAGAGAGAGCAAATGAGTAAACTCAGTGAATAATGAAATATCAATTTTTACAAGAACATGCGGCTTGAAATCTAATAAAGTAGAAGGTAAAATAGTGATTATATCACAGAATAGAAAGAGAGGAGCAGAGAGACTCACAAAACAAAATTGCTGCTTCTGATGAATCCCCTTGGGAACCAATCTTAAATGCTTGTCTGTATATATAGTTGCTCATCCACAGCCCTCACCTTTCTTCCCTTTTTTTTTTTTTTTTTTCCTCCCTCTTAATAACAAATAAAGTAGGCAAGAAGCTCTTAACCTGTAGTT
Source organism: Mitragyna speciosa (assembly GCA_024721245.1). Classification (NCBI taxonomy): domain Eukaryota; kingdom Viridiplantae; phylum Streptophyta; class Magnoliopsida; order Gentianales; family Rubiaceae; genus Mitragyna; species Mitragyna speciosa. The sequence goes on along the minus strand of CM045553.1, from coordinate 13,044,930 downwards.
CCAGCTGGAAATTAGAATACAGAAACGAAGCTATCATACTCTTTTCATTAGTTTGTACTATATATTTTATAAAAGACATTTTTTTTATAGTACGATAATTGTTAAGACAACATACGTTGAATAACATATATATCTCATAACTCATGAAAAGAGATTTTTGAGTTGTTTTCTTCTAATAACTGCCAAGGCATGTAATGTCAACATACTTAAAAAAAAATGTATAAGAACATTTTGTATGATGTTATTGATTGGGACTGATTCTCCTAAATCGTTTGTTTAGAAGTCCTTTTAACTTCATACCAGGAATTAAAAATGATTGCATATATTTGTTTGTGGATTTTTCTTACTGTACTTTATATTTATGATAGAACAAGAGTGATAAAGAAATGACTTCTAGTGTGATTAGATTTAAGGTCACCTCTCTTAATGATGTAAATTGGTTTTACCAGTTCAAAACTCAAATTCGAGTTTTATATTTAGTATTATATTCTCTTAAAGGAAATTTGATCTAAAAGCTTATGTCATTTAATTAACTTATGTTTTAGGACATATAGAAAATACATTTATAAGTGATGCTAACCCAAGTTGCTGTAAATAATATTACAAACGAACCATGTTAGTAAACATATATACTGGACACATTTTTCTCTTTCCTTCTTTTTGGTGCAGCAATGAGTACAATTATGCATTATACACATATATATCTTCTATAAAAGCTTTTTTTTTTTTCCTTAGCTTTAACCATTTATTCTCATAGCAAGAAATTGTGGTATTTTAACATATATTGATGGACACAAGACAATTAATTAAGTAGCAATAAAATCAAAAGAAGATCAAATTGTCTGAGGCAAACTTTTATTCTATTTGAAAGAACCTGGCAACCACTTCTTAAACAAAGAAAATACAGTTTGAAGAACACAAAGACCATGTGCGGCTAGTCTTTAGAGCTTCCCAACAGAAATTGAGAGTCTAACCTCAACAAACGTTTAGAACTAGCACCAGTAGGTGGGGAATAATTCCATGCAATTAAGATACTAAATCAATCATTTGATCTAATCAAACAAACCACAAACATAATGTAATAACTAAAAAACATAAAAGGCTTGGTTAATCATTTTTTCCAACGTATATTATATGATCTTGGAGATCCAAAAGTTTACATGTTATACCCATATTTGGGACAAATACCAAGCGGGTGCCATGTATATATTTGGAAAAAGATTCTCAATAATACCCCCAAAAGACGAAAAAAAAAAACGAAAAAATTAAAACAAATTAAAAAACAGAACCAACCGGAATTGATGAGTTATAGAAACAACCATTGACCAATTAATTATAAGAAGGGTTCATTATTGCGCATATCATGTATATATTTGGATAAAGATTCTCAGTAATACAGGACTTATCCAGCAAAATCACAACAATTAATTTTTGGGCTAAAACGTTGTATTTATACCTGTTTACCCAGATAAAATACCTTTTGGGGGTTGAAGTGCTATATTCATACCTTTTTACCCAAATTAAATACCTACCACTTCAATCGAATTATGTGTCTTATCCTCTATCTCTACGTGACACATTTTATTCCTACAGGCTACAGCAATCCAACTTCTATCAGTTTTACAAATAAAAGAATAATGAACAATTGACACAATCCCTATGAACAATAATAGTTACTTCACAAAAATTTCACAAACACATGCATAATGAACAAATTGATTAAAAAAGAAAAAAAATTGTCTTTATTTTCCTATTGAAACATTTTCTTCCTTTTTAAGTTCGTCATTTAAGTACTTTAGTAAAGATATTAGAGTCATTTTGAGTAACTAAGAGAAGTTGGTGTAATATTTCAAATTAGAGAGGTGCTAAGTAAGTGAAGTTATCAGAAATCTCAGGAGAGAAGTTTATGAAATTATTCTATATAAAACATCAGCAGCCAAAACACGAGACATCACACAAAATGAAGATAAATATGAAGATTGTATCAAAGTTCGCCAAACATAATTCTTTTATACAAAAAAATTTTGATAGATTCAATCTTAATGAAAATCATGCACCAAAATATTCGTATAATAATTTGTATAGAAGCTCTTAAACAATATTCTTTGTAGAGCTTCAAAGAAATTATGCTATTACAAGGAATTGTTACTTCTGTAATGATAATTTTTAGGTTCCTTCTCACGGGATTTCAAGCATGGAAAAATGATGAAAACTTTGTAGAGTTTCAAAGAAATTAAACTACTACAAAGAATTGTTACTTATGTAATGATAATTTTAAGTGGCTTCCCATGAGATTTTAAGTATGGAAAAATGATGAAAATGGTTCCTGCATTTAAAAACAGAAAACAAAAAACAAAAAATTCTGTCCTCCATGTGGCTGTAATTTTAGGAGCAAAATGAGAAGGAAAAGTATTCGTATTTAAAAAATTCCCAAGCCTGGCACATGTCAATTCCCCCAATTAAACCATTTTCTAAATAAATAAAAAGCAACAAAAAAATTAATTATTGAATTGCTTAGAATTGTTAAATAAAGTAGATAAAATTGCATGGCACTTCTTAAATTTATCTCCTTTTCCTTATGAAGTGGCCAAAATTGGGCATAATCGGATTAGCGAACCAGACTTTGTTACCAAGGTCACTTGCAAAAAAAAAAAAAAATTATGTGAGAAACACGTGGAGGTTAATCTCCTCAAAGTGCTTTCGATTCTTAAACCAGTAATATGAGATAAGTGAAATAGAGTAAACAAACTCAGGAGGCTTTTGTAATTGTAGAATGAGTGCACCTTTATGAGGCTAAATTGGGGGTTTATATACGGAAAAGTATACAATACACCACGTGCATTGTCACGTGGTGTACTAGAACTAATAATTTATCGCCATGTGGCAATGGTGGGTCATACCTTGTATTATTTGGCGATGTGTGATTGGTTCTAGTGCACCACGTGACATGCCACGTGGCGCGCGTGATGCACGCAATACTCACTCGTTTATATACCTCAAGAGGAGGAAAAATGACTAAACAAGAGTCATATGCTGTCAGCCTACTAACACAACTCGATAGTATCAAACGATATTTATCATATCAATTAAATCTTTAAAATTAGTGCTTATCAAGTCAATCATATCAAGTTACCTCAGAATTTTAGTCCAACAGTTCTCTTAAGAACCCACTGTATCAATAAGCTCGTCTTGAGTTGTCCACCTATCTCAAGGTGTACTTTGAGACTAAGCTGATTTCAAACTCCACACGAATCTTTGGAACTAATACCCTAGTCTGACATGTTGGGGTTAACATCCTAGTTTGACACCACAGGGTGGTTGTTGTAGGTGTAAACCAGCAGATGCAAGAGTAGACCTGATGCCTACAAGCGCTCAGTTGGCGTTTGTCATATCATTTCATGTTTGATCATGTCAAGTCGACTTTTCGGGATATAATCTTAGTTTTGAATTTTGCAGCCTCAAGCCCGACTTTATCCACCTGAGATCTCCGGACGTGACGTGAGAAGGTTCGAGGCAGCGTTTGAAATTTTGTCTCAACTTGTTATGAAGTCGGAACTAAAATAATACTTCGACTGGGTCCAAGGTAGTCATTAGTAAATAAGAAAAACCGATTTAAGTATAAGACCGAGATATCATGTACCTGTAGTGAACTTGCATTTAAACAATCATGGCCTGACGTAAACTGAGTCCGGAGTAACATATGTGAAAATATGATAAAGCCTAAGGCGGCATAACATTGGACCGTTCAGATCTATGCTCTACACAAGCTCCCATCTTGGACAAGACGAAATTACTCCCGATCATCATGTCCCCAGCTAGAAAAATATTTAGATGGATTCGATTCACGAAATAGTTTCGTAGACCTCTTAATTTAAAAATTATCACATGAGTGCATGTCCTCAGCTAGAAAAACATTTAGATGGATCCGGTTCACGAAATAGTTTCGTAAACCTCTTGGTTTAAAAATTATCACGTCACTCATGATCCACCAGTATGAATATGTTTGCTGCTTCTGAATTAAGAGGTCAACGAAACTATTTCGTAGACCAAGTATATCTAAGTATTTCTGCCCGAGCTGCAATATCTCCACCGGGGGTCTATAAGGCGTCATGGCAGTATCTTGATGATTAATTGGTCGCACGATCGAGGGAACGCTCTGTTTCGCAAAGATAATTTAATTGAACACCACAGAAGCCATGTGCGGCTATTTTTTAGAGCTTCCCAACGGAATTGAGAGTCTAACCTCGACAAATGTCTAAAACTAGTAAATGGTAGTTGGGGAATAATTCCATGCAATTAAGATACTAAATCAACCATTCACTCTAATCAAACAAACCACAAACATAATATAAATAACTAAAAGACATAAAATGCCTGGTTTATTATTTGTTCCAACGTATATTATATGATCTGGGAGATCCAAAAGTTTATATGTTATATCCATATTTGGGACAAATACCAACCGGGTGGCATATACATATTTGGAATAAAGATTCTCAGTAATACGCCCAGAAGAGGAAAAAAATCGAAAAAATAAAAAAATTAAAAGGACAAAACCAGCCAAATTGATGACTTATCGGAACAACCATTGACCAATTAATTATATGAAGGGTTCATTACTATGCCTGTCAATGTGCCAACTGACAAAAAAAAAAAAAAAATTTACCATTTCTTGAGATGTTTTTGTAATCTTTCAGAGATAGAGGTAGAGAATATTATCCTTTCGGGGCCGGAGATGCTTTTGACGAAGAGTGAAATTTCCAATATCGAAGAAATAAAAAGAAATAATTTTAGAAACCTTCTAACAATTTCAGTTAACCCCCTCTAATTTGAAATATTACAATTTCACCCTTATTTATATGTGTTTTGTGAAAAATAAAAAATCTTTTAGTGTCTTATATTCATACCCATTTACCCAAATAAAATGCCTACCACATCATCAAATTATGCGTCTCTTATTTTCTATCTCCACATGACCTATTATATCCCTACAGGTTATAACAATTCAATCTACCAACAATTTTACAAATTCAAGTGTAATGAACAAACTGATAAAGAAAATTGCAATTCAATCTTTTCACACATTGTAATTGATCAAAAAATTGACACAAGTCCTACAAACAAAAATAATTAATCCAACAAAAATTTCACAAGCACATGCCTAATGAAAAAATTGATCAAAAGAAAGAAAAGAATTTGTCTTTATTTTTCTGTTGAAAATTTTCCTTCCATTTTAAATTTGTCATTTATGTACTTTAGTAAGGACATTATAGTTATTTTAAGTAATTAGGAAAAATTGGCTTAATATTTCAAATTAGAGAGGTGCTAAGTGAAATTATCAGCAATCTCAGGAGAAGTTTCTGAAATTGTTCCAAATAATATAACAGTAGCTAAGACATGAGACATCATACAAAATGAAGATAAATATGAAGATTGTATCCAAGTAAACATAATTCTTTATACGAAAGTATTTTGGTAGATTTAATCTTAATGAAAATCATGCACCAAAATTTGTATAATAATTCGTATACAAGCTCTTAAACAATATTCTTTGTAGAGCTTGAAAGAAATTAAACTATTACAAAGAATTGTTACTTATGTACTGATAATTTTTAAGTTCCTTCTCATGGGATTTCAAGTATGGAAAAATGATGAAAACGGTTCTGTGCGTTTAAAAAAAAAAAATTCTGTCCTCCATGTGGCTGTAATTTTAAGAGAAAATGGGAAGGAAAAACTACTCCGATTTGAAACAAAATTCACAAGCCAAGCATGTGTCAATTCCCCATCTACACCATTTTCCAAATAAATAAAAGTCTAAAATAGAGATTATTATTTAATTGCTTAGAATTGTAAGTAGATAAAAATCGCAGGGTAAATTTTAATTTATCTCCCTTTCCTTGCAATTCTTTGAGCAATTAATTTTCTTTTTTATTGTGTTTAATAAGAAAGGATTATTGGGAAATTAGCCTATGCCTAATGAGTGAGTTTTATTTTGGAGAAGAATAAATTTTACTTTATACATTGTACTTAAAGTTACAGCTGCGTGGGTTGATGCGATATTCTTTGAGCTTGTTTTTAGTAGTTTCTTATTTTTATAAAAACTGATTTTAGAAAAACTAAAAATCAGTTGCTCCTGATTTTAGCTCAAAAAATCTAAAAGTATAGTAAAAAAAAGTAATTGAAAACATCACAAACTAGATTTTTCAAAAATCATAAGCTAAAATCAGGTAAAAAAAAAGTTATTGAGAACAAGTTCTTAATTATGAAGTCGATTGAAATCATATTTTGGCACCAAATTGACATGTTTTCCAGTTTACAAAACTTGGGGCTGTTTTACTTCGTTTAAAATGTTGGGGCCAATAAAGATTTTCTGTTTTTGAACATACCAGAGATCATTTGCTGTCTTTTTAATGTGCCTAGCCCAAAAGAAAATTTAAACTATGAGGAACCGTTTGGTCATTTGTTTGGTTACTGGAAATTGGAAAATCGAGCGTTTTTATGCCAGGCCCAAAACCATATTCAGTTGAAATTATAACACCTCGGAGGCCCAGCAATGATGATTCGAAATCAATCAATTCAAACCGTGCTTACGATAATGACTAAGACAATAAATTTTGGGAATGAGACAGTTAGAAATTTACGACTCTACCTAAATGTCGGAGGTTCAATTCCATCAACATTAATTTTCCTTCTCCTATTGTAATAGTGTATGTTTGATAAAAAAAAAAAAAGAGAAAAAATTCTAGTTTACCAACTTAAATATCATAAACTGGAAAATTAGATATCAATTTAGGATGATTATCCATACAAGTCATTAATGCAATAGAATCTTTCTGGTTGATTAACTCGAATTGCTCCACAATGATTTGACCTGATATTTTTTCAGTCGTGGAGCGGCCTATTCTTTAGCTAAATACTGCAGCAAGTGGTTAATTTCGTGGATTGAGAACATATTGCTCCAGAACTTTTTGGGTAATATTCAAATTACTTCAGAATTTGTAAAATCTGCTCTAACCAGTGACATGTTAAGTTCGAACTAGTAACAGCTTAGACATTTTTGTGTCATAGAAAACTTTTGCATATTAATTGGCAGGTTAGTCTGGCTCTTGTGCTGCTTGAACTAATATGGACTATTAAACTTCTACTTTTGGATAAATTTGTTTAAGCCTTCTTTAAAAGCGTATACTGTGAGATCTATTGGCCCAAATTCCCGTAAATTCATATGGGAAGTATGGTGACTAACTACATATTTAGGGTTTATTCTCAATAGTTTCTGATTTTTATAAAAACTGATATTAGAAAAGTTAAAAATCAATGATTTTAGCTTCAAATTTTGAAAAAAAAAGTAAAAAAAAAAAAAAAAACCAGTTGTAAACATCACAAAATAGATTTTTAAAAAATCAAAAGCTAAAATCAAGTTAAAAAAAATTATTGGCAAGCCCTTAGTTTTATGAAGATGTATTATCGCATTCTAAAGGTTAAATTATGTCAAAACATTCAATCATAATAATAATGGGGCAATAAAAAGGGGTTGACAATGAAGTGGAAATTCGAATTTGGGACGTGGAGCTTTGAAATCATCCCTATTGTGTACTCTGAAATCTTGGTACAAATTTTGAATGTCGTCATAATTCAATATTACTGGTCCAATCTCTAAGCATAAATAGGCCATACAAAATTCGTTATGTTGCTAAATACAAGATGGAAGATTGGCTCAATAACTTTATTACTCATGGGTAAAGAAGCCTTCCTAAATCCACTGGCTAGGAAAATAATTAGGGTAGAAATGCCGCAATTATTAAACAGCGTACTTGGGATTTTAATGCCCATAAAGAAAATTTTCGGCCTATTCCAACATTTGAGGCTACGTTTTAAAGAACACTCTACACAAGGTACTAGAAGGGAAAAAATGTCCAGTTGCTTGCACATATGAAAGGTAATAAATCGCAAAAATATCCTATTCTCAATTCTAACTTCTGATAAAAGTTGATTTTGAAGAGTTAAAAAATTAAAATTCAAAAGTAGGTTCCTAATGATTTTTGAAAACTCAAGACTTAATACAGGTTGAAAAGGCAACATTGATTTTCCACGGGTTCAAAAAAATAATTGAATACAAACACAAAATTAGCCAACTGAAGTATATCTAAACTTCGATAAATTCTCAATGCCCGTCAAATAGAAGGCGGATAAGAGCACCTTTACTTATAGTTTTCTTGGTGCTATTCCTTGAAATTTTTTAATTATTTTTGCAATATATGTACACACACGCACACGCACATAGAGAGGGGGTAATGATTTATATATTCGACTCCTTAATTTATATATTTTACTTATATATTTTATTTAGACTAATATATCTATGGGTTATAACACGCTTCAAATTTTTATACAAAAATAGCAAGCCGAAATAATTATTTTTTTGGTCTAAAAAACAAAAAAGTAGAGTGCATAAATTGAAGCGTCACCATTGCATGACCTTGCATTTTTATAAGTATAAAGTCCAGTTTTTTTTTTTTTTTTCGTTTTTTAACTCAAAAAGCTTGTACAATAGGTTAATCTGTGAATTATCGTGTGCTAGCTTATTTGCGAATGGGGAAAGAAGAAAAGAGAATAAAAAATGGCCAAATCCGATAACTATTTTCTTTTTTTGCGTACTTAAATCTGATATGATTCAAAGGATGTATACAGGTTTTCAAACGTAGAAAAGAATATTTTAAGTTAATGGATGGACTCAAAGGATGTACACAGTTTTTCAAACGTAGAAAAGAAAATTTTAAATTGATGGATGGATGGTTTTTAACTTACGTTAGTGCAGGATCAACTTCAGTATTCAGTCTTTAAAGAACATTCAATTATAGAATAATAAAGAACATTCAAGTTAATCGACTCGTAATTAAGATCAGTGTTCAAAATGCATAGAACTAAATAAAGACATCTGGAGAGCCAAAATAACAAAATCTAAAATTGAATTTGGCTTTCCTTGGTAGGCAACCATTAATTTTAACCTTTAATGCTTAGCACTTTGTCACCAAAAAAAAAAAAAAAAAAGTCTACTCTCTAATACGGCAAACCATTGCAATTAATACATATGGCAGGCTGATTGCACCAATGTACATAATTACAATTGAAACAAACAAAAGTTGCGAGCTGAAATGAAACCTGATACTCCTCTAAGACCTTTTTGGTCCATGTAGCATTTACAATAAGTCGTGAGACAATCTTTTTTTTTTTTTTTAAATAATCAAACTTACACTATTACATTGGGAAAAGAAACTCATATTGGTAAAATTTAAAATCTCGACCTCTTAAGCAGAATCATAAATCTCTAACTATTCATCTCTCTGTTGTTCTCGCGAAAAAAAATCTTTGATATGAAAATGTAAGATGCTTATGAACAAAGTTTCAACATGTACACTAATTTATGCGGAATTCAGTTATATCACATTGGTTTGGAACATTTGAAACATGAGAATACAACAATAAATCGATGAGTAGCTCAAAAACTTGATAATTTGAGAGAGCTTTTTACGAAGGACGACGATTCTTTTTTTTTTTTAGAAGGGATCGAGCGGGGAAGGGGATTGGTGGGCTGGGCTATTTGAGGACCATTGGATCTACCTATTAAAAGTTAGGCAGATTATAAATCAATTTTGCAACGTATAGCATGAGATTCTAACTGAAAGACCGCTTTTCAGATCAGTAGATATGTCATGTGTACAATTAGGAAGAAAAAAAATACAATAGTTACAAATAACTGGTTACTTGCCTGTTATACAAGCTGGATGAGGTAGTGTAATTATTTAATAATAGAATACTATGTTTTTCTTTCCACGTTTAGATATTTAATAGATATTTGTCAATCTTTTAAGTAAAAAAATCTTAAATTCTAAAGTCTAAGTGAAGTTTGAATTTTTATTTCTCCTCAAAAATTTTCTTTATATATATATATATATATATCTGTGTGTGTATACATATTTAAAATCATGTATCCCATATTAGAAGTATAAAGCCCCTCTTGCTTAGTTTAGTTATTGAGCAATCATAAAGAAGTTCAATGCCTTGTCCCTCGAGTATATGCAATCGAGGATGTCACTCTATTTTAAGCGTTAATTACTTGTAAAGTTATATTGCAATGTTGATGAGTTTTATAAGGCAAAATCACTTTCAAAAACTTGACTTTCTTTTAGATAATTGTTCATCCGGCTTTGTACTTTGTGCAATCTGAGTATATTTTAATCTAACGAAATTTTCTTTCAACTGTGTTTCGTAAACTTTTTGAAATCTATTCCGTGATAACTTCTTTGCATGTTAAACATTTTGAAATATATTCCCTGGTAACTTGATTGCATGTTAAACCAATCACGGTCTTGTCCCCTCTCTTTTCACACCCTCACGACTTGTCTATACTCTTTATCTTCTTTTTCCTAGAAGGACATATTTGCAGCTTCCCATCCATTAAATGCGACCTTTATTTGAGTAGTTCAGATTGGATAGACACAAGTAAACAATATGGCATGGGTATATTAAGTTCAGAGAGAGGGACAGTAGGAGTTGAGCAACATGGATATCACATTTTGCTGTCCCACCTAAGATTTTTTATCCCTTATCACTTGGCCCCCAAATAGTGGACAACAAACGAATCGAGTACTTCGCTGACATGCAAAAATGGTATGTGGGTTATGGATCCTTGTCGAATCTAGTAGATAATTAGTCAAGATTGGAGGCGGGAGCTATAGAGGAACATGGATAAATAATTGAGGTTTGGTGAGATGGTGATAAGGAGAGAATTGTTCATATATTTATTATTTAAGATTGTTTGGAGTAGGCATTGGGTGGGCTAGGCTGTATTGGTTCTTTATACGTGAGATACAAAAAGTAGCACTCAAATTAGCTGGATGCTACCTCAGAATCTTGATTAAAGAATTATTGAAGTTGATTATGTATTAGCATATCCGGATTTGCTTTCAAATCTGAAAAAGTGAGGAACTTTCTAAGTTTAATCTTTGTTTGGTTAATGATTTTTTCTAACAATTATTTTTCAGACTAGTTATTCGATTATATTTTTATCTAACAAATACATTTATTTTACAAAATAATGCAGTAGCATTTTTTTTAAAAATCCTTTAAAAAAAATCATTCAAACACGCGATATTTTTTTTTTTTTTGGAAGATAGAATGCTCTGAATTTTGCCATCCCTAGAAACTTTTGTAATATGGTGTCCTCGGACGTTACGTTCTGGAATATGACCATCACGTGCTAATGTTTATATTTTTCTTTTTCTTTTTCTTGAGGCGTGGTCCCGGGAGAGGGAGTGGGGGCGTAGGATATCTTGCAGGCAGAACGGAGGGTGAAATTTCAAAATAACAAAATAAATAAATATTTACAGAATATAAATATTCAAAACAATTGGACTACTAGGTTATATTGCTCATGTTCTCAGGTCCCTCAAAATGGGACTGAAGCAATTTTTACATAAAAGTGATAGCCATAACCTTGCCATACCACAACATTTTTGTTTGAAATATGAGATTTTCCGATATAAACTAATTCTTAAAATGTAACGATAACGGCTACTCCCTCCATTCCAAAATTTTCATTTAGATTACATTTTTTTGGGGAATTATTGAAAGAATAGTGCATTTCATGCACTTTTTGAAATGTAATATATGTGAGATGTTGAATATCTGAAAAGGTATTGAAAAACGCTTTATAATAATATAGAGTAAATTAATCTGTCCAAATAGAGCTACAACCTAGCACGAATATTAAGAAAAATGATTTTAACAGTTTAAATAGATGGTGGCAAATACGCAGAGTTCACCGTGTTAGTTAATTGGAATGTGTAGAGATTATGAGGAAGGAACAAGGGGTCCACTAACATTTGCAAAATATAAAATTTTTGGAGGAGAAGGCTATTTTAGAGTTTAAAGTTTCAATTCTAAGGAAAGTGAACATTATTTGAGACAAATTAAAAGATAAGTAAGACATTAAATTTAAGATCAATGAATTAAGTTAATAACAGTTTGACCCCATAAACTTAGGGAGTAATAACAATTTATCCTCTCAACCATGAAAATACACATTTTACACCCACAAAACCAGTCAACCATTAGTAGTGATGTAATCGAATCGAAACTGAGCCCGGATAGTACCGAATTCAAGCTCGAGCTCGTTAATTTTACTACTTTCCAGATCGAGCTCGATTGAGTTTGTAATTCGAAACTCGAGCTTACCTCATTAATTTTAGAGAGAGATCGAGTTCAACTCAAGATCGCTTGTAATCGAGTCAAATTGAGCCTTGATACTACCGAACTCAAGCTTGAGCTCATAAATATTATTGCTACTCGAGATCAAGCTATTATTGCTACTCGAGATCAAGCTCGAGCTTGATCAAATTTGTAATTTGAAGCTCGAGATTGGCTCGTTAATTTTAGGAAGAGCTCAAATTTGACTAGGGATTGCTTGTGAAAATGCGATCAAGCTCGAATTATAGCTCGAACTCAAACTCAGATATTGTAGAGAAGCATGGTTAAACTGGTAATTTCATATATAACATTTAATATATATATATATATATGTATATATATTTCTGCTCGAACTCACCTTTCATTACTCGAGTTCGAGTTCATTTACCATAGAAGATGCTTGAGTTCAACTTGAGTTCGGTCAACACAAAACTCAAGTCGAACATTAGACCGAGCAGCTTGGTTTGTTAACATCCCTAACCATTAGTAAAGGTAACTCCTTTTGAAAAATTATTATAATGACACTGTTACCCTGTTGATATCATAATTATTTACATACATAGTTGGTTGACATTATGTGCCAAATTTTTTAAATGTAAGGCTTTTAATTCTAGTTAAATATTAAAAAATAAAACAGATTAAATAGCTTTGTATAATTTTTCATTTTATTAAAAATAATTCAAAATTTGTCTCTTTCTAACTAGTCTATATTAATTTAATATTGCAAATTCAAAAAAACAAATATATGTTAAGTTGGCCTTTTTAAGATAAACTCTAATACGTTATAGAAATTAATAATTGAAAAGCTATGTCTGTGTCAAAAAGTGCAATTTATGCAATAAAATTTTAAAAAGTCTAAATTGTTGTGAAACTATTTGATTTTTTTTAAATTCTTGAAGAATTGTGTGAGTTCCTTTTTAAAAAAAAAATTGAAGGAAATATATTTACTTTTAGAATATTAAGTAAATATAATTCAAACTTTATAACTAGGTTATATATATTAAATTATAAACTGCAAAAAACAAAAGTAAAAAATGGGTTCAAGTGTACAATTTTTAGGGTATTTGGTCATAGAAAGATGACATTGTTCTCCATTAAATAGCGATCATGGTATTAATAGAAAGATCAAAGTATATATTTTCATAATTAAGGGGAAAAGTATTACTACCCTTAAATTTAGGGAAGCAAAATGTGGTTAACCCCAAATTATTTGTGATGTTTTCTTTTCAGAGATTTAGATATATCAGTAAATACTTTTGCTTAAGATATTTACTTATTTCAAAACAAAAATTATTGAAGCAGTGGGAGTTTGGCATATACGTATAACAGTTTTCTAAAGGCTTACCTCCAAACTTAATAAAAAAAAGGTACTTAGCATTGTCAAAATATATAAATCCTAGCCTAACTAAATTTAGATAAAATTGTACTTTTTTTTTAAGAAAAGAAATCAAGCAATTGTTTTATTCACAAGTCAAGTTTATCTCACACAATGTGGAATGAGACTCTTGCTAATATCATTTTTTTTTATAGCAATATACATTATTTCCCAAATCAAAGCCTTTTATGTATCATATTGGATGTTTTAGGGTGAAAATATTGAAATGTGTATGCAGTATGGATAATCTGTGTGTGATTTTCTTCTGTAGTCCACTTTAGGTTATTTTCGGCATTTTTTTTTCCTACTGAAACAATTTTGATAGAATCTCTAAGTCTCGAATATCGCAGGCCTGCCCCTGTTTTTATGTTTTTACTTGCTTTAGTACAATTTGAGCTCTAGTATACTTGACTAGATATTTTATATATTTAGTCACCCATTTATGCCTATTTGTCTTAGTACACTACTTTATCATACTTGTACATCCTTATGTCATATTTGTGCACTTTGACTTAGATTTGATACACCTAAATCTTAGAAAACACATTTAATTTATTTTTATACATTTTTACCTCATTCTTATACATACTGGCATTTTAGGTACTATATTTAGCATTCATCATCTTACATATGTAAACTAAATATATGTTTAACTTTTGGAGTTGTTATGAATTAGTCCTTTATGCATGTAAGGGTATTTCAATCATTTTATCTGTTATGTAGACCCTAAACACAAGTATATAGTAGACACACCTAACAAAGTATTGTGTATGATTTTGTCAAACGTTACTTTCTATTTCTTTCTCAAATTGATATCAGAGCTAGGTTAACCTAGTAAGAGAGAAAGAGAGAAAAAAAAAACTAAAATCCATTTATCCTTTTTTTGATCCTTCTCTTTTTCTTCTTGTCTTTAGTCTTGCACATTGAAGACTTAAAACAATTATCCATTGTCTCTTCCTCTTTCTTCTTCCATTGCAATTCAAGTGATAGTTGTAGGTATATGTAAGAACAAGATCTAGATGATGTTGTGACTCTTTGTGGGTGTGAACTAGAGGTGATCCACCCCAAACAAAGGGCTATTATGTAGTCATTATTCACGCATCACTATTCACGGGTGCTATTTAGATGGCACTATTCACTTGGCACAAGTAATGAATACTATTCATCAATATTATGGCATGCAATCTGTCTAAACAAGTAACTACCTAATATTTTGTTATTATGCGTGATGGTTGGGAGTAATATTGTAAAGAAGATAATTACAAAAGTTAGTGCATTATCCTCTAGAATTACAAATAGATTATTGATTGGGAGGGAGAATTATTTTTAACAGAAAAGGAAATTATGAGCATTTGACAAATTAGGAGTTATTGGATCATCTAACTAAAGATCCACCTGTTGAAAGTTACATTGGGTCATGAGAAATGGCTAATGGAAGATTATAAATTCTTCAACTAGATTGAAAGGATTTTAGATAATTCAGTAGCTATGATAATCAATCACTGTAGTACAATGAAACAATTACGGGAGTATGGGAGTTTTTGTATGTAAGTAAGTAGGATTTTATCTCTTATGCACAATTGATACATATTTTTAGGGTAAATCAAAGAGGATGATCCCTTTTTGAATACTATAAGAATATAAAACAAGATTTTGAAAAGAAAAGAATAATGTTTCCTATAACCAATGATGTTAAAAAGACACCAAAATAAGATGAGTTACAAGTAGTGTAGTGTTTTCTTGTAGAGTTGGACCTAAATATGAAGTGATTTATATTGAATTATTGTTGGGCAGGAGATTCCAACCACTTTAAACGATGTGTATGCTCGCCTTCTTTGTGTGAACAGGGATTGTATTGTTGACTCTCTAAAGAGAGTTATGTTGAGTGATGCTTCATCATTTATAGTTGCAACTTCAAGGCTTGAGAATATCCAAGGAGGTCAAAATGGCATTTGGGGGTAAAGAGGTGAAGCCAAGATAATGGGACTCATATTTGATTTGGTTGTGAGGAACTAGGTCATATAAAAAGGTTTTTAGAAGTTATATGGAAAACCTTCACAGACATCAGGTTAGAGATATACTAATCCTACTACCCAAGAGAATTTGTTATTTACTTTCACTGTGTTATTACTTGAGTCTTAGATTAGTATTTTAGCTAATAAGTATGCGTATCATAGTAGGCTTTTTGATTCCCAACAGCCTACTACTTTCTCTACTGCTATACTAGTTTAGATAGGTAACCCTATAGTTTGCCTGTCTACTACTTTGCACAATTGGGTTATTGGGTTAGGTGCATCTGACCACATGATTGGGAACACAGGTACTCTTTCTTCCTTTATCTCTTCCTCTAGTCCATCTAATGTTACCTTAGCAAATAGTTCAGCCACTCCAGTTGTTAGGAGTGGTGCAGTTTACCTGACAAATCTTTATTTCAAATACTATCTAACGGTGGAACTTAAAAACCCACTGTGAAATCAGAAATGCCTACTTTATATTGGATGTGTTGGCATGGTATTACTATAGTAACATATAAAGATTTCCTAATTGTACAAATCTATTGTGCAATTAGTCATTGTTACTTCAAATACTCATCATATTAAGCAAAGAAGAGAAAATTATATTTCAATTTCACTAATTCAATTCCATTACTTTATCTGACTTTCATAAGCAAGAAAATCCTACAGCTAACATGTACAATAGTATGCCTGTGATTCAACCAATTTTCACAACTAGGGACTTTTACTTATTAAGCTTGGCCTTTCCTTGAGACATGAAGTTGGCCTTTAATGTGAAAATCGATATTGGCCAAATAAAGAACCCGGGTTACTCAACATTTTATCTATCCAAATTGCTATGCATACTCATAGCTCTAGCACTTTTTGACAGCGAAATTCGACATTGGCTAAAGTAAGACTTCCGATTACTCAGTATTAAAACCGTAGGAGTAGAACTGAAGCTTAATTATTCTCTTTTTTCTTCCAAATGATTTTCTCTTTAAGCACTATTTTTTTTTTCCAAAAGAAATTTTTTCAAATAAGCACACTTAGTCTCCTTTCTTACACACCACTAATCATAGGGCATATGCCATACCTACTATTGATATTCATTACTTGACTCATAAAAAAATAAATAAAGTAGAAAAACTTCATTAAACATGCAAAAATTTCAGCATAATTTCTCTTAGTTTACCTATACCTTCTTGAAAATAAAGACTTCTAACCATACAGTAGACGTTCCCTAGTTAATTGAAAAGGAAATTCTAGAAAATGCATGTAATTACTCCACTTAGGTTGGGAAAGCTAACAACTTAATAAAGTTGCACTTTATAAAAATTATGATAAAACATTGAAAACTTAAATAAGTTGGACCTTTTTTTTTTGAAAATTTTTGACAGAATCTACCCTAAAATAGGGCTAACTCCTTGTCAAGAAAATTAACAACAAACAATCAAGCCAACTTTCCAATAAAACCATCCAACAAGTAACAATATTAGGAAATATTCTAACTCTTCCCCTAACATTTAAACCACACATTGTCCCCAGTGTGTGAAAAAGGCAAGGAAAAGAAGACTAATAAAGAATAAAACTAGTATTCTCCTTTCGTGGTTGTCGCCACTTAGATTACAATCTACCTGTAGGCAAGAGATCTATATCAACATATAGACAACTACAGCCACATCATAACAACATTATATTATCCAAGTTATTAGTACATGGCAAAGTAAGAAATAACAAAAAATATCCTACTTGAACTTAAAAATAACTAAAAATAATAAAATAAACATTAGATTACCTCCCAACAAGCTCTTTGTTTAACATCGTTAGCTCGACGTGCTCAAGGCTTCTCAAGTCACTTCATAATGAAAGACTTCTTCAGCCTACTCCTTTTTGAGCCTTTGGATCTCAACCTTTGGATATCCATCTTGTTCAACACTTTGCAAGACAAAATTTATCAGCATTGGTGGTGGCATAGCAAAATGATAGTACTGTATATCTTCCATTGTGGTCTTGCTCTCATATTTTCATAGATTTTTTTTACATGACATGATATCCTCAAGAAATCTATCATAAGAAGAAACTTGCAAAACAGCATTACCACAGATTTGGCTATGGTACAAAGCTGAGTCAGCTCTGTACCATACCAAGAGCCAATCATACAAAGACAACTACTAAGAGAGCCACATGAAGTTATAAAAATTAAAGATGTGGTTCTTTATGTATTGTATGCATCTATAGTACAGGCAAATGTACCACTTAATTTCAAAGTGGCCCCCGGTTGGTGAGAAATGAAATGCATTCAGTAGGTCGGAAATGAAATGCATGTTTCCAAAATTAAAAAAAGAGTAGGTGTTGGTCTTGGAGGATTTCCCAAATTTGGTGTGCTAATTAATGAGTCAAAAGTCCTCAATTGAAGGAATAAACTAGCCAATTCATGTACGAAACACATTTCAGCCTTTTCCAACAGAGAGCTTCTTTTTTTTTTTTTTTTTTTTTTTTGCACTTGAAAAGGAACAAAAGCTTGCAAGTCTATGAAGGAGAGGTAACTAAGTTTTTGCTTTTGGTATAATAAGCATTTTATTTAATAAAAAAATGGCATTGAACATACTGATTAGTGTATAAAAAATACTATATTATTTTTTTCATTTTTCTGCAATGCTCCATTGATATTAAAAATATACGATGTTTAAGTTATTTTTTAATTTCTTGAAAAATATTATTTTTTCTTTGTTAAATTCTTGAAGATATTATCTATTTATTTTGTTTACGTTAATTTTTAATTTGTTGAAAAATATTATTTGTTTATTTTGTTTATGTTATTTTATGATTTCTTGAAAAATATTATTTGTTTATTTTGTTTATGTTCTTTTTTAATTTATTGAAAATGTATCTTATTATTTGGTAAGTGGGAAATGAATTGAAAATTCATGTTATTAATTTCTTGGAAAATATTATTTGTTTAGTGATAGTTTATGATATAATGTCTTGAAAATTATTATTTGTTTCTTTTATTTATGTTCTTTTTTAAATTATTGAAAATATATGTTGTTATTTGGTAGGTGGGAAATGAATTGAAAATGCCTGTTATTAATTTCTTGGAAAATATTATTTGTTTATTTTGTTTATGTTCCAAATAATGCCCACCATTGGTTTCTTGAGAAGGATTATTATAAAAAAATGAAATTTTTTTGAGAACTTGATTGGCGTTCTTGCTCTAAAGCCACTATGTGATTATATTAGATAAAAATAGTTCCCCAAATGTAGTATTACTATTTTTATTATTTCAACCACACTATTAATTCACTATATACACAAGAAATGGATGGCCGATGATCCAAATGGGAAAAAACTAATGGAGTATAAAGAGCAAGACTTTTGTGAATGGGATAGCAGGCATATACGAATATCACTAGACCACTACAGCGAAAGCGAAGACCTGCCCATTAGAGGTGAACAAGAAGGCTACGATGGAGATCAGGCAAGGCCATCATGTAGACATAAATCATGAAGCCATAAATGACGATGACGTGATGTCTATGAAATTTGAAGCGTAGAAAAGGCAGAGGTTTTCTATACTATGTTTGCCAAAGGCTACCGGGTTTAGTGTCTGCAAAGCTTATAAATTTTGTGATGAGGATGGATTGTGCCGTTACAAGGCAATGCGTTTGTAGTAGGACAAGGTAGGAAGGGATGACAAACATGTTAATAGAGAGGATAGGAAGAGAGAGCCAAGGCCAGATACTAGAGTGGACTGTAAAGCAACTCTCAAAATAAGATATGCAGCAGAGGAGAATAAATATATTGTGAGTGACTTTGTTAGGGCCCACACACACTATCTAACAGACCCAGCTTGTACGAGGTTCCTAAGGTCTCACTGTAAAATGATTGATGCTAACTATGCGGGCACACATACTTTGCCGTGTGGGCATGAAAGCCAAATAAATGAAATTATTTTTTCTACAGTGTGGCAACTATGAGAATGTACCTTTCACCATGAAGGACCTCTACAATAGGATGAACATTGGACGAATAGAGGAGATTGCTAATGGGGATATGAAAGGTGCAATTGCGTACCTATTTGCAAAGAAGGACGCTGACCCGAATGTCTATTTCAACTTCACTGCTGATAATGAAGGTAGATGGGGGGAGGTTGTTTTGGTCGGATTCTCAATTAAGGGAAGACTACAAATATTATGGTGATATCTTGGTTTATGATAGCACTTAACAACAAAAATCGCTATTCACACCCACTGGTAGTTATGTGTGACATAAACAACCATTTTTGCACATCTATATTTGCATGCTCCACTGTGCCAGATGAAGAAGAGGACACTTATGAGTAGATCCTTAATAATTTTTTAGAGGCTATGGATGGCAGGCAATGTGACAGCCCCACCTTATCCAAAGGCGCACCAAAGGGCTTAGCGGACTGCCTGCTTAACTCTCTCCAGGACTCAAGTCGAGCACTCACTCAAAACATACACGCGTGCTTAACTCCAAATAAAATAAAATAAAATAGAATAAAATAAAAAATAAAATATATTCATATTATTTAATTTAAAGGTATAAGTAACATCAAGAAGTTTACATGTCATAATATACATGATTTTTGCCAAGATAGCCCAAAACAGTTTGGCTATTACAATAATTAAGACATCTACTATATTCAAAGCCAGTCAATCTAGCTTTAACTTTTCATGAACCTAGGTAAAGGAAAACAAATAAAATGAATGAGCTATAATAGTCCAGTGAGTGTTCAAGTCATGCAATCATACCAAGAATCTATTATTTTATTGAACAAAATAATTGACAAATTAAGTAGACAAGTTACGAACAATTTAATTAACAAGTAGTCAATGGCGGATACATGGCTCAACTACGGAAGCAAGCTTAACTGCAGAAGGAGCAAGTACTGATCATGTAACCATGATGTTAGGACCGAGATAATAACTCAGGTCTTTATCAAAGGTCATGCCAGTATTATCAAGCAAGAACCCTAACCACCGTTCACCTTATACCCTCCGTACAGGCTACCACATCCAAAGAGAAATCTCAACCCTGGAGGGCCAACACGCAAGAAAGTTCAATCCGGAGTTGGCCTCTTTGAGGATTCACAACTCATAAGGGAAAGAACATCACGTCCTAAAACAGCCAGCACCTTATATCCTCCCACGTGCAGCCGGGTTGACTATTCGTGAAGTAACGGTGAAGTTAGTCACGGAAGTCTCATACACAAGTAACACATTTGAATATTGAAAGCGTGTAACACATTGCGGAATATAATCGATAAAGTACACCTCTTTCCTCAAGTAACACATGTCATAAAATAACAATTACAAGTATAACATAATATTTCATAATTTAACATTCTCAAGTAGGACAAAGCATTTCATGCATCATGCACACATAGAGACACTCACCTGAAATGCCTATGAAAATATCTCGTAAAATGATCATGATTCACTTTCGGGTCCTAAAATTTAAAAGAAATAATCTAATGAAAATCCGATTAAAACCCTAAGTAATTTAGTAAAGAAACTCAAGAAATATCACACTTATTTCTAGGGTTTTGGTTTTAGGGTTTCTAGGGTTTAGGGTTTAGGATTTTTATTTTAGGGTTTTCTTGCCCTAAGAAAAATTTCATTCACTACTAGGTCATTATTCAAAATTTCTGCACACCATTTTCCTAAATTTAACATGTTCTTGGGTAGAGATTTCATCTACTATTTTTTTTCCTTTTTATTTCTACGAAAATTTCGGCAGCACCTCCCCTTAAAACCGGACTAAACCAAATTTTTCCTGCAAGAAAATCAACCATCCAATCCATTTTTCAACAAGTTCTACAACTTCTATATTCAATTCAAACCCAATTCCATTCAAAATTCCACTCAAAATTCAAGTTTCAAGCCCAAGCTTCTTCAACCAAACACCATATAATACATGTTATTTCAAGATTTAAATGCTATTTACTAGTCTATCTAACCAAGAAAACACTTTAACTAGCAAGTAAAATTTCAATTCAAGCTTAAATCTTCAAGTACTACTAACAAGTACTTAGTATAAAACTTGAACAAAAGCTAAATAAAACTTGAAATTAATAGCAAAAGTTCATAGTACATACCTTAAACAAGCTTAGAACTATGCTTAGAAAGAAGAAAAGCTCACTTTCTATGGTGGAATTTGTCTAAAATTGGAGAGAAAGCTCCAAGAAAATGAAAACAAAGAGAGGGTAGAGAGAGGGCAAGAGTGGTTCGGCCAAAAGGGTAAGAAAGTGGAAGAGAATTAGGTCAAGAAAGTATAAAAGAAATAAAAGAAATAAAAGAATAATGGAAGAAAGTGCAACCAATCAAAGCTAAACAAGAGTCAAGCTAGGGTTTAGATATTTTGGCATAATAGGTACTAGTTGGCTAAATATAATTAGTACAAATTTTAATCATCTATCACTTAGTAATTAGCAAGTTTCATAACATAACATTTTAAAACAAAAGAGAGGAAAAGGAGGTTGGGAGGGCCGGCCATAGTGAGGTAAAAAGAGAAAAGAAATAGTTCAAGAAAATAGAAAAGAAATGAAGAAAATAATGGAGGAAAGAATGACCAATTATAGCATGACAAGAGTCATGCTAGTTTGTATGCTTTTAATGAAATATTGGCTAACTTGGTTAAATTTGATTAGTGGAAGATTTTAATCTCTTATCACCTAGAGATTAGTAAACTTGTAGCAGAAATTTTAAAGCAAAAGAGAGAAAAATAAGAAAAAGGAGAGCCGGCCATGAGAAAGAAAAGAAGAAAGAATTTTCGGCCAAGAAGAAAAAGAAAAAGAGAGAAGAATTTTCGGCCAAGAGAAGAAGAAAAGAGAGAAGAATATTCAGCCAAGAAAAAGAAAATAAAGCAAGAGAATAAGTAAAATTTTTGAGAAAATTTGAGCTAAAGTTTAAGTAGTCAAAAGTCTAGAAAATAGTAGAATAAGCTAGTCAAAATTAAATACTATTATAAATTAATGGTCCAATGAAATTAATCCAAATTTAGTACTTAGGTGTCCCACTTAATCATGAAAGAATCTCATTTACTTAACCTAATTAACTTAAGTAGTCTTCCAACTAATAAATCAAAGATTAACACTAAACCCTAAGTAAAAGAAATTCCCTTATTAAATGCATTTTTTTTTATTTTTGCCCCTTTCTTTTTCTTTTCTCATTTTTTTCTACTAATAAACATAACATGAATTAAATAATTTTTGTATGAATTTCTGGGGCGTCACAGGCAACCTGCATCAATGTTGACTGACGGTGCCCCACAAATGAGAAAAGTCATAATAAAATGTTTTTCTACTGCAAAGCATCGACTTTGTTGCTAGCATATCCACTGGAATCTTATCTCAAATATTGGCAATGAAGATTTTAGAAAAGGTTTCTAGGATTGCATGTATAATAATTGTTCCATTGACTAGTTTGAGGCAAAGCAAACCAATCTCTAATCGATTGCAACCTATAAAATCATGAGTGGATCAAGTCCATCTACAAGAAAAAGGAGCAGTGGGCTTTAGCATATCTTCGTGGGAATTTTTTTGCAGGCATGCGTAGCACACAATGGTCAAAGAAGATAAATAACATGCTAAAAGATATATCTCCGCAATGAGCAAAGGCTATTTGAGTCAGTGCGGGCATTTGACCTAGCTATGGCATGGCTACGACATGAGAAGGCACGATTGGATGCAGAGACAAAGCACACCACTTTGTCCCCCGACTAAGATGCATTATTTTGAGCAACATGTGACGAAAATGTACACCAGACGTATTTTCCTCAAGGTACGGTCAAGATGAAAAGTCAATACGTGTATTACAGGTAAAATAGGATGGATGACAGAGTTCAATGTGTGCATTTTATATCACACACATATTGAAACAAATAGTGGAGATTTCAATATAACAAGAACTCAGAAACAATGCAAGGTTTCTGTCAACAAATGGAGACACTAGGACTGCCTTGTTGTTACATGTTCAGGGTTATGGTAATAGAGAGAAGGACAAAAATTCCTTCGAGCTGTATAATACGGAGATAGACCAAACAAGCTATATGTTTAGCAAATGTTGCATGCATAGAGAGGTTAGAAGTCACTAATGTCCACGTTTTGCTCGTTTGGCAAGTGCATGCAACACAATATGTTTCTACGTGATAAAGACATCAACTGGATATACTCACATGGTAAATGTCATCGAGAATGAGATATTGAACAAATTGTCACTAGATTCCCAGAATAAGCTTGATTGCACATCTAGTTGACAAGTGCATGGGATTGGTGATCCTATTGCTAGAAGAGGGAAGAGAGATGGAAAGAAAAAGATAAAAGAAAAGCAAATTCACAATAAATGCAAGAATTGCGGGTGCGAATGACAACTTGTTTTCATTTATTCGTGCTTAAGTAAATGTTTGGAAAGTGATATTTTGTCTTTTAATTGTGTTACTAACTATCTATTGAATTTATGTATGTAGTTCACGGAACGGGCACAATAGGCAGACATGTCCTCTTGAACCAACCAATGCGTTAGATGACCTGTCTTATGATGTCGATGCCTCTCAAGAGGAGATGCACATGAACTTAAGCTTTGATTGGATAAGAATAGGTCTTGGAGTGCACACACAAAGAGCACATGAATATTTTGCTGACACAACTGGAGAGGATTGGCCAAATCACCACTTTTGCTGTTGAATGTTATTGAACATGCATATATTAAGGCGACTTGGTTGTTAACTAATTATGAAATGTCACACATTTTTTATATAGGCGTGGCAGACTAAGGAGCAGGAGATGGATATTGACCATAATATTGATTCAAGTTTCATTATCCTACTTGGTGAATTAGTATTTCTTAGTTAGTATTTGATAATTAGTGACTTTTAATTCTATCACCTTAGTAAATTAAACAATTGATAATTGCAAGTGCCTTATGTGTAGGTGACAAGATGGAATTGTGCCACATTTGATTAGCTATTATCATTTATTTAAGACCTTGAATTATCTGTTTATTAAAGTGAATGCCCATTTCACCAATTTTTATTTTTTGAGAAAAAAAATGTTGATTGAAACATTATAACAAAAGGGGATAGGGCGGGTCAGCAAGTTGACTCTATTGTCCAAAGCCCCAAATTCTATTCAGATTGTAGAGGTGATAGAATAGCGAAATAAATCACAAACTGATGAAAACATAAGGCATAGGGCAGGTCAAGAGGGATGACTCAATTGTCACCCGCCTTACATTCTCTTCGGACTCCATAGGAGATGGAATAGAAGGCTTGCGATAGTCTCAACTGGAAGAGATTTCAGACTGGCGGTAGTCTAAAATTTTAGGTGACATAGTGGTGACAATATGAAATTTTAGAAAAGCCAAATTTACAAAGTTAAACAATTTCAATCCAATTCAATTTTGCTCCAAGATTTTCAATTTAGAGAAAGGTTATAAATATGAATAAGTGAGGAGCATAGAAATTTTAGAAGAGGCACACTCAAGCTGAAAGAATGAATGGACGATGCGTACATAACTCTTGGTCATCGACCGAAAGCCAATCGTCGGTCGAAATTTGTAATTGGCCTCCTTGCCTATGTAATTGCAATTGGTATTGTTAAACGAAACTCGTTGAGAAGTCAAGTGTGAATCTCGACCGACACTATTATGCATGTTCGAAGAAGAAGGTGAGGGCCAAGTTTTTATCACTTTAATTAAATAATCTAAAGGCTCATATCTTATCCTCTTAAAATTGGCACAATAAATGTAATGGGTTTCAAGGGTGGTGTGATTTATCTACCCGGGCACTTAATCATTCAAGTTGAGAGCCTCCACTCTAGTTCAAAGCTCAATCTGGCAATTTCGATAGCTAGCAATCTCCCCAATTTCATGAATGTGTCAATAGTGTATTCTAAGCGAATAGCACTTCAATTGGATGTAAATTGCATGAAAGCTTCGATTTAGAAGATGAAATGTGTTGTGTTTTGCTTGGCTGTATTTGTAGTTGTGATGTTACTTAAATCCTAGTAAGGGCTCTTATTGTGCTCTAAATTATGTTCTAAATTTGTTGTAAATTATGTCCTGAATGGATTTTATGGCTATGTTCTAAATTACGTCCTAAATTAGTAAGGGCTATTATTGTGTTCTAAATTATGTTGTAAAATTGTTGTGATGTTACTTGAATCCTATATTTTATGCAGGAATCTTATTTGTTGTGTTCTAAATTTGTGTGCTAAAGTTATGGCTCTTATTGTTCTTGATTTTGCCCAGGTGGAAAAGGGAAATCTTAGAGGTCTTGATTTGTTTGGGTTTTTTCATTTTTAATGAGTTGTTTCTTTGAAGATGGTGTACTACAGATCTTGATTTTTGAGGTTGTCATTCAAGTTGTGACATAATTTGCTGGAGAATTGATTCCATACGGTTACTTTGAAACAGGGGTTTGATGTTTTTAGATTAATTTATGACCTTTAGTCAAACTTTGTCTCCAATTTGCTTCTGTGTTTGTTACTGCTTAAGTTTTCTTGGTTGTTAATCATGTGTAGGAGTTGATGGTTTTTTGATGAAGCCTAACTTCAAGTGGTAAATTTGTTGGTCTTTGTCTCTCAAAAATTGGATTAATTTTCTGATTTCCCTCTTTGTAATTCAACAACTATGACAACTTTTTTGTATATAAATTCTAGGAGGTATCTTTTTAATAAATTCTAGTAGGTATCTTTTTAATATTGTTTTGTGATGCACCTGTAGAGGTTTAGGCAATGACAAAGACTCATTTGACTACTTGGACATCCAGTTGGCATTTCTTAATGATTCTCTGAACTCTTATTAGGCGTTCTGTTATGGGTTGCAAAAGCAATGGAATTGATGATCTCTCTTTCTTAAGACCTGGACTTCAGTTTGAATGGAGCCTCTCTTCTAGTAAAGAAAGCTTGATATCAACAATTGTTTTTGTTGTTATTATATATTAGATAATTGGGGAAGAAAGTAGGATATTCTTAATTCCTCTCTGTCTTAACCGCTTTCTAATCAAATTATATAAAATTGGTCACTGTTCGATTTATTGCTAAAATTGGTTTAGCTGGTGGATATTTATTTACATCATGCTTCTTAGAATTTGTTCATACTTCAAACAAAGGTTCTTAGAATTGTTCCATGATATCATTTAACAATTCCAGTTGAAATTAAACTAACAAAATGGAATCAACAGGCTTTCATTCCTAAACGGATAAGTCAAAGAGTCCCATTAAGCATTCTAAACTTTGATGAGGTATTTATTGCTGTCTTAGAGAATTTCTGAAGTAAATGAACACCTGTGCAAACTACTTTTTTGTTTGTTGGTATTTGACACCAAATTAATCTTTGTTGGTGTTTGACACCAAATTAATCTTCTGTTAGCAAAAAGTTAAAAAGGTAGTCATATCTACCTTGCACAGGAAAATTGTGGTTCCTATCAATAAAATGAGTTTTCAAAATGAGTTTTCTTAGGTATCTCCATTTGCCTTAGGCAAAAGAAAGACACCACACCATTTGCATGTTGCAACTTATGAAAAATTGCTTGGGCAAAAATCCTACCAAATCATTGTAGCTAGTAAATCCATTGAAAGCCAAAACATCGTAAAATGTTTCACTTTATACCGAAAATTGCTAGGAAAATACATAGGAGAAATATGTTCTATGGCCATTAAAAGTGATTCCTTTATTTAGATGGCCTGATCCATGAATATCAAGGTAACCAAATCTTTATACCAAATTTCTACTTGCAAACTTCTTCAGTTAGCTACACAAATATGAAAAAAAAAAGGGATAAAAAAAAAGTCATTGATTAATGACCTCAAACAATTACAATATGAAATGTCATTTAATATTAAGCACAATTTTATCATGTGAACAACTCAGGTCAGTGTCAAAAATCAGATACTAAGTGCATTACCAAAATATTTTCAACCTCATA
This sequence comes from Mitragyna speciosa, assembly GCA_024721245.1. Lineage (NCBI taxonomy): Eukaryota > Viridiplantae > Streptophyta > Magnoliopsida > Gentianales > Rubiaceae > Mitragyna > Mitragyna speciosa. The sequence goes on along the minus strand of CM045553.1, from coordinate 13,017,363 downwards.
TGACAAAAAGCCTAAGCTAAAGTAATATGACAACAAAAATTCTCCAGCCATCTATACTATCACAATCAAATCAGCAGATCATACAAACAAATTCTCTAACCAAGCAAAATCATAGACACACAAGTAACACACATCATTTGCTAATCCAAGAAAACATCAAAGACTAGACTAACACGAGCTTCATTTGAAACAACTTGACAGTTCATTGCAAATGAAAAAATACAACTACTTGGTCAATTAACAAGTAAGAATTAGTTTGAGACGATGAATAAACGAACTTAAACCATACATTGATTTTGAATCCATGATTCATTTCATTGCAATATTGCATAAACATGCATAGGTACAAGCCATAGTTATGTCTGAAACAAAGAAATTAACATTGTGTCATCATTACTCTAACAAGTAATGAACATTGAAATAAAAACCCAACTTGTGAATTACCTAAAACGTACCCGTTATCTTGCTTGGGACATCAATCAAGTCGTGAAATTGTGAATCTAGAAATGTCACTGACTTGTTCATTTGGAAACCCACACACAAGGGTCTCTTGGATCATACCACACTACACAATTCAGTTAGTAAGTTAAGTCATAAAAATTGTTGTCATATAAACTAGTAGCTAAAAGATACTTACAACTATCTTAACATCCTTCTCTCGAGAATTATTAACTACCTTACTTCTAAGTGCTGAGTCATAAATCCAAACTATTCCTTTCATCATGTCAATTGTAGCCATATACCAATGCTTGCCATTCTAGTTCATAAGAACACATATCTATGAATATAACAATTAGTTTCAACTTTTTGCATGCAGAATAAATATCTAAATGTGACTATACATTTTCAACGTCTAAAGATACTAGGTACCTTCTTACACTCGTGGAGAGGTCATTAAAAACTACTTTCTATGAGGTAATTCATATAAAGGACCTCGACATGAATAATTTTAGAAAGAATAGCTTGCTGCAAATAATTTATATAAAACTGTCCAATTTTAGGTTAACCACAATTCAACAATACAATGATTACCATATGCTTAAACCAATAAAATGCATCAACACATACAAAATTCAGTTTTCTCAACATATACAAAATTCATTGTACACTTCATTTACGCACCTTAACATCACCGGCAGGTACCAAATTGGTGGGGATCTTTGAGCCTGTCATGCCTAGCTCTCGAGGTTAGCAATCCATTATAACAGTTAATAACCTGTAGAATAGCTCATTTAAAGCTAGAACACAGGTTTGTTTTAAAGTTAGAACACAAATTTCTCTTACCTCGGAATAAAACCATTATCTAGGCCTAAGTATTTGAACTTGAGAACGAGTTGCTTTTTGTCCCAAAGTGAAAACAAGTGTTGTACTGCACAATAAATATTGTTAGTCTCATTTCTAGTCCATTCGTCAACTTTCCAAAGAAAAAAAATATATTACAACCAATGAAATGAAAAATAACTTAAATATTTTAATAGCCTGTGATCAAATAATAGATCCATCAACAGAGATCGTGCAGCTATTGTTAATTGTGAATTTCCAACACTGCTATTTGGTTGCATGTCAAGTGCAATTCAGGTTAGTTAAGTAATATAGGATGCAATTTTGAATTCTTTTAGGACTTTTAATATTTACTTACAATATCAATTGGCTGCTCAGGAGTGAGACCTATGGATTCAATTAATTTTCTGCACTTCTTGCTATCTTGCCAACAATTAGGATTATTCGTTAAAAATTATTTAATCTATACTATAAATAACTAATTATTGTGAATTATGAACAAATAATACCTTAGATTTTTGCTTATGACTGATAGTTTTCTTCATCCGCAACCTATTCTCTAATGACACTAGAATGAACTTGGAGTCAACCTTTAGAAATTTAAGTGGCTTTCAGATGCACCTCTTCGTTATGACCTGTCCTTTCTTTTCTTTGAATGTGTAGGTACTCCATCACTACTTTCCACCTTCACTGGCAAAATCACATCTATTGACGCGTCCTTGTTATCTCCACAATAATGGATTGGTATCCCATTACTTTGAGCATCCCTGAAGAAATGTTCACCCAGCATAGTAGGCTCTCTACTATCATGAATAGCCAGTTGTAACTTATTTTTGTGGTTACAAGACTTTCCATTCTCCAATTTCTCGATCAACCTTCTTATCTCTTTAAGAAATAGTCCTTGCATATACTCCAAAGACCGTGATAGGGTGGTCACTATCTACCTTTATGTTTTGGCTCCTATAGTAACGACATTGAGAGTTACTTTCTTGTGTTGCAGCTTCTACCCCTATGCGTATTTCATCAACATCATGTGTGGAGGAATTGGCCTATGAATTTATTGGTCTTGAGCTCATTGTACTCTTCTATCCATCGATTGATTCGTCTTTTAGTTTTCTAAATTTTCAATTTATCTTCAACTTTTGATCTATTTCTAACAAATAAGCCTTCAAATTTTCTCATTTTATTAAAAAGAAATAAAAGCTTCAGCAATACTTTTACTTGGAAAGCAGTATTTTTAATAAATTTTTTTGATATAGTTGATGCTTATCCTAACATGTGTAGTAATATTTTTCATGGATAGCAAAAAAATTCAAAAGTAACATAAAAACACCAGTAAAGAAAAGCTTGGAAATTCATTCATGGTTGCACATGAAGGTCAATTAATAAACCTTAATTATAGTACAAAAGATTTGCATTATCCCACTAAGGTGAAACAACAAATACAACAAAGCATTCATATAGATTTGGTGAGACAACATTATTAGCTATTCACCAACATTATATATCAAGCGGTTTAGAAAACTCACATTTTATCCAAGAACTTTTAATCTATTTTACTGGTTTCACCTTGCCTCACTCTAGTGAATTTCTTGACATTTTCGGTGCCATTGCTTTACAACCATTTGTTGACATTTGCGGTGCCTATTGGAGGAGATAAAAGATCTGATCAAGACTTAAGTGCAAATATAAAAAACTTCTAAAGGCACATTAATACTGTTTAAAGTAAACTAAGTGATAAATAGTCGAAACTTTTATCTCCAATTTGCTTTTGTGTTTGTTTTCGCTCAAGTTTTCTTGGTTGTTAATCGTGTATAGGAGCTGATGCTTTTTAGATGAAACCTAACTTCAAGTGATAAATACTAAACAGTTTGTTCTTTTGGAATTCTTCCTGTATAATTTTTATATGACACTACTTACCATTCCAAACAAAATGATAAGATATTCGTCAACTATTTCGTACTTGGTGCTCTGAGAGAGACAATGTCCTTTATATATTTGTTAGTTTTTAAAATGTATCATAATTGCTTAGAAAGTAGTTTAATTATATTTTTTAAAAATTAAAAACATATTTTTTAATTAGTTGACCAATTGATTCAAACAAAATCTAAAAATTACCAAAACTCCACAAATGCCTAATGATTGTGAGGTTTAGGTATTATCAAAATTAAGCAAAATTCACACAAACAAATAATAAAATTTATAACCTAATACACCTTTCTACAAGTGCACGAGCCAAATGTAGTAGGAGAAGTATTAGGGTCGATCCCACGAAGAAACAAAAAATTTGCAAGTACCAAAATTACTAACTTGCTATATTATCTAGACAAAACATCAAATAGGTGGTGTGCAAGATAAGAAAATTCAACTACTTGAATTGAAACAATTGGAAAAAATTCACAAACACAAGTAATAGGGTTTAGAATTCACTAATTGTCACTAATATGATTAAATGAATTAACACCTTACTATGTTAATCTTGTCTTGCTTAGGATTGCAACTCCATATGAAATCAAGACTTGTTTTCACAATGAATTGACTATAGTTCAATTATGTTCATGATGAACTCTTGTGAAATACATGAATTGTGGTATTAAACAATCCTCAATCCACCTACTAGTACAACTATTTGCATGTGTGTATAACATAAGTTTCATCTACTATTTTCCAATGTTATAAGCATTTCTTGTTATCAAATAACATCTAAATAATTTGTAATAATTGATTAAATAACTACAAATGTTAAACCTTGATAGATGAACAAGCAAATACAAGTTATAGCAAGTATAATAACATTTAAATCATATAATTAGCTTTGTCTAACCCTAAGACATGCATTTAGTTAAACATAACTTGTATGAATAACATATAATAGACACAACTCTTAAACAAGTAAGAAATTAAAGAGCTAAGGTAAGAAATGCTCATTTGTTGGTAGAATATGGCTCCAAAGCTTCATTTCTCATTAATATGAATTGATACACTTGAATCCTCCAAGAGTTTTCTTACAAGTAATGAAAATCCTTCTCAACTATAAAAAAAACTACTACTATGTGCTACTTGGGAGTGCTTCTCCCTTCGAGACATGTTCTAAAAGTCTTGCATGAGCTCCCTGTTTATAAAAAAATTCATCTAATCATCTCACTAACTTGCATGGCAAATTACATGAAAAGTTGTCTTGAAATCACAAAAAAGTTTTCATTGAATTTGCAATATTTTCTTGGATAGTGCAGGTGCAAAGAATCATCAAAAAGTCATCAAAAGAGGCTAGAAGATAAGCTGTAAATTGAATCTATCACTTTTTGGCCGACATGCTAGATCCACGGGTCAAATCTACGGGTTGTTGGTCTGTGGATTTTGACCCGCAGATTGCCCCTAAAAAAGGATGAACCAGTTTTTTCTTAAAACATAAAAGTCATAGCCCTTTGAATTAGCTTTCCAACACCATAAAAATTAGGTCATTTCAAGTTCTGGATGCAAAGATATAACCAAAATATTGAGACAAGGTTGGGAGAGCTTTATTCTTTAGTAATTTAGATGTTTGGCTATGAAGATGTGAGAATTGTATTTTGATATCTACATAAGATTTGTAGAGTATCCTCTTAACTTTAAAATTCAAGAAGAATCATCTCAATCTAATATTTTTATCTCTAGTTATGGCCAAAATACTAAAATATGTCATTGTTGTCGACTCCTTATTTTCTTCAATTCTTCACTTCTATTGCTTCTTTGCACTTCTCTTTTACTTGTTATGCCTCTTATGCCTTGAGACTTTTTTGTGATGTTGATCCTTTAATTCCATGGTGAATTTGTTGAAGAAAATTTTTTAAAAGTTGAGTAAAATAATCCTCCAAATTTGAATGCAAAAGTTGTGCCATTGAGCTCCTAATTCAATTATTCTTTGAATCTATTACGAATGTGATGATTTGTGTTCCAATTTGTCCAAATTATGATTGAATGTATAAAACTTGCAAGATTATACAAAGTTTGTGCATTAATTTGCTCAAAATTTAAATTTTGCTTCAAAACCATAAAAATCTAGTAAAAACTCTAATTTTTGAGAAAATTTTCGAATGGAAGAATAATTATGAAATTTAGCTATTTTTATATTAAAATACTTAAAATATACTAAAAACACACTAATATATATATATATATATATATAATGCTATGCTAAAATAGGTAAAATTATCACTTATCACCTAAAATTGTTTTTTTGAACCTCAGGTTTGAGTTCTTTGATCAAAAATCAAACTTCCCAATTCCCCAATTTCTACACTCATTTCCCTTTTAAATTATAAACCCAGTTCCGTTCTTCAACTTGCAAAATCCTAAACTCTTCAATCAAAAATCCAAAAGCCTTTGAATCAAGCATCAATTAAACAACAACCATGCATTCATTCTCATCCATTAACTGATAAACAATGGCAATTAAAAAAATCTGAGAGGCTTACCTCGCTATGAAGATAGATCTGGAGAGTTTGGTTGGAGTTGACGATAATGCATTGTTGTGCGCGGTAGTGAGTAGGTGATTCTTGTCGTGGTTTGAGACTAATTTCTAGGAGCTATAATTGGGGATTGAAGTGGTGGATATAGGTGGCTATGTGGTGGGTTTTGGGTGGAAGAGATAGTGGAGGAGATGTGGTGATGGTGGTTGTCAAATGAGATTTGGGGATCGTTGTTGCCAAGCAGTCTAGCGAATTCTTGAAATTTGAAGTGCCATTGCTTTGTAGACATTTCTTCAAATTTGCGGTGGCCTACTGGAGGAGATAAAACATTGGTGGTTTCAGACAGGTAAGGGCCCTGCCATAAGCTTCATAAACCCTAAGTGGTTTTGTCAAAATTAAGAATTATTTGCTTTGAGTGCAATTCCTAATTTCACATGGTCTATTGTTTGATAATTACATAGAGATCCTTCGTATATGTTTATTTTCACATCAGTCCATCTTTGTCAATTTATTCTACAAAGAAGGGGCTCATGTGAGTTGTCTAAACCTTATTGGTTCTTTGCACCATGCACAGAAGTTTCCTCCTGTGTATAATAGAAGCATCCCTAGTACCATAAGGAATATTTATATACAGTGGTTTAAATTTATATACATGAGGTACTTGTGTAGAATGGAAATAAATTGGAAGTGAAGATTCCCTTAATTCAACCGATTCACTAGATATCTCCCCCTCACTTACAACTCTTTCCTTGTTCTCTTTTTTCATCTTCAACCTACTCATATTCTTTCCCTTTAATCACCACTGGAAGCCACTCAATTGATCACCACTAAAAATGTCATTCACTTCTATTTGTTCATTAGGATCTTACTCGATATCACTCAATAAACCATACAGGTTCCTAGTATTCATAACTTCAACAATTTGGTCTATACAACTTTTAGCAATTTGGTTTATACAACTCTCAATAGTTTTGGGTAATGGCAACATGTTGATCTCCCGTTCTCTCAATTTCTACTTCTAATCTGTCAATTTTAGCATTTGTTGCCTTAATGAAATTATTGATGGCCAATTCCAACTCAGGTTCAAACTCTGCATTAGAAGGATATGATTGGAACCTATAATCTTCTAGTCTCTCATTGGCTAACTCATAGTTGGGTTTTTGTGTGTTCTCTTGCTCTTTTTATCCATAAGATGGATGATCCTTCCATCTTGATTTATATACATTGGGATAAATGTCATAATAAGGTGGATAGTTATAACTGTTATCATACTATACCTATCCATAGATAGAATAAGTATTGTAGTTATGATCTCATCCATAGTAGATATAATAAACAACATTTAAACTAGGATAAGAAGAATCATTTTTTGCAAAATTATCTATTAGCCTTTTGAGTGCCTCAAATTTATCCATACCTGTAGATCTTACGTTGTTACCTCTTTTATTGACCCAATTGTAGTAATAGTCCGCCATCTTCAAGTAAAAGTTGCAGGATTAAGATTTGTGCATATACCAACTAAAAACAATAAAAGAAAAGCAAGCAATAAAAATAAAACGAAATTAAATAAGAACAAACAAAAGAGAAACATGGTTAGAGTAATAAAAATGCAGTGTTTCGAACATTCTAATCCCTGACAACGTCACTAAAAAACTTGGTATCCACTTGGTTACATTATGCATACTTGCACTTCTCATTCCTATAGTATAGTGTACATAAGTACCGGGTGTTGCTCCACAGAGACTGAGTACTAACGCTAACATTCTCTTTATTATCTTACTTATCCAGTGAATAATTAAATTGATTAAAATGATAGCATAAAATCTACAAAATCACACCACTTGATTCTAAAAAATCGCAACAGTTCGAAGCACAAGCTGGACTCATAGTTGGGCTAGCCATACTCACGACTGATCTAGTTGCAGGTGATTCTTCATGAGCTGCGGACACGGCTAGTCTCTGACCATTATCCCTCACTTCAACCACGATCACGTCTCTTTGCTACATTTACACTTCAAAACCATCAAATTTTGTTCTATATTTTGGTGTGTTTTGACTTTTTTTCATAAATCATCATCAAATCCATCCTCAAGAATATACTCTATGCAGCTCCAATTGATTGAACTTGATAACGTAGCTATTAATCCCCTAGAAAATGAAGCAATAAGACATATAAAATCATACCATACATTATTTAACCATTAAACTCACGAATGAGAAGAAATAGCAAGTAAATAAAGGAAAACTTATGAAAAACCCTATAAAAACCTGACCTAAATATTACTAAATTATTATACTTCAACAATTATCAAGAACCACAAGTGGGACTAATGATCCCTTCCATCACTCAATGTGAGTTATTACAATTGCAATGACCTCTAATGTTTAATATGAGTAAGTAATTAACCATTCGTCTATAGAAACTACACTTATATAATAAGTCGTGTTGCAAAACTTTATTTTACTAATATAAATTAACTTAACAATTGTCATATCTTTTAAATACAAAGAAAAAAAAATTACTACATTATACCTCTTTGCAAATTAGTTTGACTGATATAAATTTATTTTGTTCATTAATCCATTGAAAAGTAGATAAAATAGTTATAATTAGATGTATATAATTAAAATGCACATAAATATAAAAATATTCTTAATTAAAAAATGTGAAGAAAAAATATACAAAATTATATTATTATGATGGTGATATTGACACTCTACTTTTTATTACTGCACTCTATTATCTTTAGAATTTTTGCATATGAATATGAAGAAAATGAAGTGTCGTTGCTAGGGATAGAATGCTAATATTGCTACTCACATTGTTATTATAAAACTAAAAAATTTATGCATATATACTAATGCATATTGAAAGATATAGATTAAAATTTTTTGAGTGTGTTCATATAGGCAATTTTTTGATCGAGTTTTATCCACAAAAATTAACTTGTCATATAGTTTTTATCTAAACTTTTGATTTGTTTATCTTAATCTAGAATAAAAATTTATGTATCAATTATTTTATTTTTAACCTGCAGTTCAAGTGTTCAAATGTTTTATATTATACGTCTATGTCTAACTCATCTATAACATTATCATTTTGACTTTGATACGGAATTCCTAATGCATAGTTATATAATTACATAAAGGAATATTAGGATATTATATTTGCTAATAATTCATCGTATAATAGATTTCTATTATCGACCATAATAATGTGAAATGTGAAATATTATTATGCATATCTACAATCTATAACAATTAGTTTTTAAAGACATTTAAACTATTTGTTTGCGTTTACCAATTGACATCAAGCTAACAAACGACGTGTCTAAAAAAGTATCACTAAAAACTATGATAGATTAACAAAAACAAAAGCTCATTCTTTACATACACTTTTAGAATTTTTTTTAATTAGAAGGATTCAACTTATGAAGAGAAAAACATTAAATGAAAAAAATTAGAATTGAAAAGTTGAAAAAGAAAATAGTACAAAATTGTCAACTTGCAAATATGTAATATAAAATTTTTATTGATTTTTAAATTTTAGTTCACTTTATATTTTTTTTAAGTTTTTGAGATCTTAAGTACAATTTTTTTTTTGAAAATTTTTAAGTTTATCAAATTTATTTTTAATCAGTCGTCTATGATTGAAGTGAAAATTTAGAATCACTTGAAAAATTATCTATTATATCATAATTTGATAGAGTGTCTAATCTATGTAATTCTAAGTAGTAAATTAAAAGATTTTGCTATAATATGCCACCAAAGTATAGGAATTAAAATTTTAACTTACATTTGATAGTAAATAGGAGTAAAATGATCACTAATAAGTAGGCCCATCATGATGGTAACTAAATTCATTTTCAAAGATTATCTGAAAGTTTACACTTAGTCTCCATTCCTCCTTTCAATTGGAGTTGAGTGGGTGAGTTCCCTTTCTCCTTTTCCCCAATTGTCAAAAAAAAAAAAAAAAAAAAAAAGATTATCTGAAAGTTTCTAGAAGATACACTTGAAACGATGATATTGAATGACAAAGCTTCTAAAAAGTGTTAACTAGTGTATAGCATATGGTATGGGTAGGTTTAGATACTACATACTATTTTAGAGCCCTATATATTATTTTAAAAAAGTGTATTTTTAGAACTTTTAGAAAGATGCTGTACCATCCCTAATTTTTCAAATTTATTAATTATTTAAACATTTATTCCCATCCATTTCTTATTCTAAACAAATTTTAACTACAAAACTTATTTTTTTAAAAAATAAATTCGTTCAATATACGAGAATTTTACCATTATATAATAATAGATTCGCAGCACACTATTTCCAACTACCGTGCCTAAATTTGAAATCGTGCACAACACAACAAGAAATTAAAAAAAAGGGGCAATATTATATTAGTATTATCGGACAAAGATTACATAAAAATCATGTATTATTAGTGTTGATGAGAAACAAATAATCAATGCACAGTATTTCCAAGTGGCGTTATCAGTATTTAAAACCAAACCAGAAGTGTAATCCCAACCATACACAACAAACCAGCCCCGCTCTCACTCACTCACTCACTCACTGACTCTCTCTCTCTCACGGCTTTTGCATAAAAGAAAAAAGAAAAAAGGAAAAAAAAATTCACGTAGACGTCCTTTTCGCATTCTATTTCTCTCTCCTTTCTTCCTCTCTGCTCTTCTTCGGCACTACGGTAAGCACCTTGGTTCCTTACTGATATTTTCTCCGATCACACACTTAAATTACAACAAAACGACAGTTACCGTTTACGCACTCATTTTCACGCACTGATTTCCGTGCTGTGTTTATACGTAAATTCGGTTTTGCATGTGCGGTTTTTCTTCTTCTTTTTCCTCTTTTTTGGGAATTTTTTTATAATTGAGCTTTTTTTTGTTCTGCTGCGTTGAACTTTTTTTCTTTTTTTTTTTTTTGAGAAATTTGTGAGTTTTGATTTTGTTAGTTTATTTTTTTTGGGGGAAAATTGTGGTGAAACTGCTGAAAAATTGGAAAAACTAGAGAAAAGAGGAAAAATGTGGAAGCTGAAGATCGCGGAGGGAGGAAGTCCTTGGCTGCGGACGACCAATTCTCACGTCGGGAGGCAGTTTTGGGAGTTTGACCCGAACGCTGTTGGGTCACCCGAGGAGATATCGGCGATCGAAAAGGCTCGCCAGGATTTCCGCATTAATCGGTTGGAGAAGAAGCACAGCGCCGATCTTCTCATGCGCATTCAGGTTTAGTTTATCGTTTTTGTGATTTGCGAATTATTTAGTTGGAAAAATTGTGATTCTGTTTATTTTTCATGCATGAGGAATTAATTGTGGATTAGTACGATCTTATTAAGAATTAAGTACATCATTAGCTGTAGAATGTACTAATTGTGACTGCACAGTATGTTTGTGTTTTCTTTTGGGTAAAACATATAATCTGTGTAAAAGCTATTGCTATTTAAATGTTATTCATGTTTTTTCAATTTTAAATTATAGTTGTAAATAGTCCTAGTAATTTTTTAAGGTTTAAATTTAAGATGAAATAATGACCTGTATTATATTAATTGTTGACTAATTAATGGGTTTCAAAAATATATTGTTTTAAGATAGAGGTGAAAAACCAGTAAAAAAAATAGGGGAATGTGGTGATTGATGTGGTTATTTGGTAAAGCTTTGGAGTTTGAGAAGGATGGTGGTTTGGTAGGACCTGTCGTGTGGGAAGAAAGTTCCTAGATGAGGTTAAAAGAGACGGCATGAGGAAATGGTCATTCTGAAAGATGTACTTGGTGAGATTAGTGGAAAACAAATTTGATGTTACGGTTGGACAAGGTTTGTGCAATTGTTAATTAAGGTGGAAAGATGGATAACATAGTTTGACAAACTACAAAAGATGTTTGTAATAACCAGGAGAGAAGAATAAATCCTGTTTTTGGAATGTTTTGTTTGTTCCCTCTTATTTTGTTTAGGAATTATCTCTGTTCCTCGTATCTAGAACTTAAATGTATCTGAAAGAATTTGTGCATCATATATATGCTGATAATTTCTAAAGGAAAATCGTATGACAGTGGGATCAGACTGGATTGTAAGCTGATTTTATGGCATAGACGTGTTAGCACATAACTAGATGTGTGATTATGCCTGTATAACATACAGTTCAATACATTTGTATGGAATGCGGGGTTTGTTGAAGGTAATCTGGAATTAAAAAAAAAGGCAAAAAAATTTGTGAGAAATGGGAAAGCAGAGTACATCAGTTAAAAGACGTGGTTGATTCTGTATTCTTTGAGCTAGATCTTTGTTTGTGTTCACAAGTATCCTGACAGAAGGGTTAAATTGAACTTGACTGGGAATTGGAAGGATTAATAAGATCAGAATATTAGTTTTGTTTCCATCAATAGAATTGTTCAGCTATTAAAGTTGTTGACACTGACAATGCCTGTGCGTCCAAACAAAAAATTGAAATTGCAGTAGTTTTAGGTTGTGTTTGACGTTGTCCTATTGGTTTGTCTATTGCACAGCTGTTTCTGAAACTGACTTATTTGATTTAGTTTAATACTTACATTAGTATGTCAATCAGAATAATTCCAATCTTAAAAGTAAAACAGATTATCGATACTGGCTTCTATCTAAACAGATAATTTAACTATTTTTGTAATTGGCTTCTAACTTTTTGGCTCATTGATTGCTTTTTCTTGCTCCACGTTATGTGGTTACTGGACAAAAATATTACTCTCTCCGACAGAAGGTTTCGGGAATTCCCTACCATTTGAGACTCTTGAGATTGGTGTTGGGAGACTGGACATGAATGTCATGTGTAGATAACAGCTCTATATTTATTTCCTCCGTTTAGTTTGCTGTTATTAGAAGCCGGTAATTTTCCTGAAACTTTAGAGGCCCAAAATTGACATTTTATATTGCTGCTTTGGAAGATTTGGAAAAAAGGTCAAAATCATTCCAATCTTGATAATGAAAAATTAGTTTGTTGATGAAAATTGATTCCCATTTAAAGAAAAAAGGACAAAATTAACTGGCATATTGCAACACATTATGTCTTTGTGATGGCAGAATTGCAAGATAAATTGTTTGCTTTTGGCTGTTAATTCAGGGAAATAGGTCTACTACTCCAACCTTCTGACGTTCCTTCCCTTTTAACAGGGAAAAGTTACATATTAGAGAACAAAAAGGACCTTATGAGGCAAAAACAGATTGGATATTCAGTTGTGGGACGAGAGAGGAATCTCGGCAAAATCAACAAAATCAATAATTATTATTTTAGCACAATAGCTATGGATGGTATATCTTGCTTATGAAGTCCCATAGAACTTCTGACAGACTTATAGATGAACCTTTGTTTGTGTCATTGTTTGATTGGATTTATACATCCAGGAAATACATGCTGAAATTGTGTTTATGGTATTGTGAAAAGAAACAAGTTTCAGAAATCAGGGTTTTTGTGCATTTGACTGTCTGGACATAGGATGTTTAGGAAGGTTTACTTCCCAGGTAGGATACCAGTAGGTTCTTTGAAAACAATAATATTTTCAACAATCAATGTGACTACCTGCTGATGTTGGAACAATGGCTATAGTAGACATTGTAATAACTGCAGTATCTGAAATGTAGAAATCTACTGGGAAATTCTTTTTGATAGCCAGATTCTTGATTCTCTACCAGTAAAACTTTGATTGGCCATATGATGCTGCTTTTGTTCCCTTGGGTGGATCAGAATTATACAATTTAATTTCTTTGAATATCTATTCCCTCTCAATAGCAATTTTCCGAGTTTTCAATTTGCTGCCATTATTTTCCTTGAAAACAAAACTTTTTACTACTGTATCCAGTGCCAGGAACCATGCTTGTGCTGACCCACTATTCTTATCCATGTATTGTGAATGTATGTTTCTGATGTAAGTGTAAACTTCATTTGATATCTCAAAAAGAAACAAAAGCTGTGTGGTGCATATGCAATAGTGCCTTTTTACTGGCGCACATCCTTTGTAAGAGTCTAAAGAAAATGAAGGAAAAAAAAATCATGCTCTTGGGTCCAAAATGCTAGTTTTCACCCTGCATATTTTTCTAGAAATAAAGAAGCTTTTCATATAAGGAGGCTTGCTTTTTTTTTTATTATTTATTATTTATTATTTTTTATTTTTTGGGGTGGGGTGTGTGGGATTCGGAAGATCTGTTACTCAGGTCAACGTGTAAGTGTAATTATAAGTTTTTTTGTACAATATTGCATGTTACTTGAAGTTGACATTCATTGAGGATTCATACTTGCTCAATGTTAATTAGAATGTTATTTCTATCAGTTTCTAACTCAACTATATTTCCTCATACTTTTAGTTTTCAAAGGAGAGTCCAAGCAGTGCAGTTTTGGCCCAAGTCAAATTAAAAGAGATAGCAGACCTCACAGAAGATAATGTTGCCAGAACATTGAGAAGAGCTATCAGTTTTTATTCAACTCTACAGGCTTATGACGGACATTGGGCAGGAGATTATGGAGGTCCAATGTTTCTTATGCCTGGCTTAGTAAGTTAATTTGGCCACTTGCGCAATTGTAAGCTTTTAGAAACTTGCCCAAGATATGGATTATGTGAAACTCATTCTTTTTCCTTCTCAAAATCTAGATGGCAGTTTGTAACCATGGAAGCTGGCAGTCATTGTTATCTTCGCAGAAAGTTGTTGAGACATATGCTGCTTTTTTTTTTTCCCCGGGTCTTAACTCTTTGTTGAATTTTTGGTACAGATTATTACTCTATCAATTACTGGAGCATTAAATGCAGCATTATCCAAAGAACATAAGCTTGAGATGTGTCGTTACATTTACAATCACCAAGTAAGGATGCATTACATTATCATGAAATGTTATAATGCCAGTAATGCCTGGAGTGTACATCTCTAACTGTTTCTTCATTCTCAAATTCTTGATGTATTAAGAGTTTCTCCATTGTTAGTGCTCTGGTTGCAGGATGACTGAATCTGTGCTATAATGTTCATGCAGAATCCTGATGGTGGGTGGGGTTTGCATATTGAGGGACCAAGTACCATGTTTGGTTCAGTCTTGAATTATGTTACTTTGAGATTGCTTGGTGAAGGTCCTAATGATGGATTTGGGGCAATTGAGAAAGGGAGAAAATGGATTTTGGATCATGGTGGTGCTACTGCAATAACTTCCTGGGGAAAGATGTGGCTTTCGGTTTGGAAATCTGCTCAATCTTTTCCCTTTAGGGCTTATCATTTCTAGACCGATGCTTGCTATGAATTTTAACCTTTTATTCTATTTGTTTATATTAGGTACTTGGGGCATATGAGTGGTCAGGAAATAATCCTCTGCCCCCTGAGATATGGCTTTTACCTTATGCTCTTCCTTTCCATCCAGGTAGCTGCTTTTGATGCTTCCTCCCCTATGTATACTGCTGCAGTTTCAGTTTCCTTTGCATTTTGATCCGCTGTAGATCTTGGAATGGTACCTTTTAGGACCAAGAAGAATAGTTAAAGTCCCCAACTAAACCAAAGAAATTTTAAATCCGATATGCTTTTGGTAGATATATTCATACTTTCGAATAGATGTTCTGTATTTTCTTTATTCCACATTTTCCTTGCATTATGTCCTTCCATCTTATCCAGTAGTTTTGGTTGATAGATTTTCTCTAACCATCTTTCTCATTTAGCATGTATAGTTGGACATAAATTAGAAGCTTTAAAGTGTTAAACACAGAGAATTTTGAGAAATTGAACTTGTGTTCTTCTTATTGTGAAATTAGGCCTATATTTATAGGCTTAGTACAAGATGAATCTAGACAACTGTTACAATGAACCTAGACTAGTTTTACAATAAGAAAATCCCTAATTATGCTAATTGACTAATTGATAGACTACAGATATACATTAACATATTTAATTAACTATCTAACTAGGAAAGTACATAAAATACATTAATTATATTAACAAATAAGTTAACTAAATTAAGGTGATTGATTGACAGCTAAATCAAGGGGATTGATTGATAGCTAAATCAGGGGATTGATTGACAATTGAATCTTCTGACATCCCCCCTCAAATTGATGCTGGTAAAGTCTACAAGCATCAATTTGCCAACCAAAAAACTGTGACGCTGACGTGTCATGGATTTGGTGAAGATATCGGCAAGCTGTAGATTGGTACCAATGTGAGGCAAAGTAATAACCTGATGGTCATAGGCTGCTCGGATGAAATGACAGTCAACCTCTATATGTTTGGTACGTTCGTGGTAGACGGGATTGGCAGCAATTTGAATAGCACTAGTGTTGTCAGCATGCAATGGAGTTGGTTGAAGTTGCGGAAAACCAAGTTCAGTGAGAAGACCACGTAACCAAATAATCTCAGAACAGGCAGCAGACATGGCACGATATTCTGCCTCAGTGGATGACTTGGATACATAGTTTTGTTTCTTGCATTTCCAAGAGATAAGAGCATTACCAAGAAACATACACCAACCAGTAGTAGATTTCCTTGTGTCCGGGCAACCAGCCCAGTCTGCATCACTGTAGGCTTGTAGTTGAGGCAAAGAATCAATAGGAAAAAATAGGCCACGATTAGGCGTGCCAAGAAGATATCGGATGATGCGTCGGACAGCAGAGTAGGTGAAGATGTCGAGGAGATTGCATAAATTTACTAACAGTGTGAACAGCATAAGAGATGTCTGGTCGAGTAATGGTGAGATAGATAAGACTACCAACCAACTTACGATATAAAGTAGGATCCTTGAGGAGCTCCCCTTCATCTCGTCGATATTTCACATTGACTTCCATTGGAGTGTCAACAGAAGCACTGCCCGCAAGTCCGGCCAACTGAACTAGATCTTGAGTATACTTGTGTTGATTCAAGAAAATACCTTGGGGACGATGATGAACTTCCAAACCCAAGAAATAGTTAAGTTGGCCAAGGTCTTTCATATGGAAAGTGGTGTGCAACATTTTTTGAAGATTAGATATAGCCTCTGAATCAGATCCAGTGATGACAATGTCATCCACATACACAAGAAGAACAACTATACCTTTGGATGTTCGTTGGAGAAACATAGAAGAGTCATATTGGCTCTGGGTAAAGGAAAAATCAAGAAGAGTGGATTTAAACTTTTCAAACCACACGCGCGGTGCCTGCTTCAAGCCATATAAGGAGCGTTTTAGTTTGCAAACATCATTAGGAGAAGAAGTAGGCATACCAGATGGAAGTTTGATGTAGACTTCTTCTTTGAGATCACCATGTAGAAACGCGTTTTTAACATCCATTTGAAGTAAGGACCATGATTGAGATGCTGCAAGTGCTAGGATAGTTCGCACTGTGGTCATTTTAGCAACCGGTGCAAATGTCTCTTCATAGTCGAGACCATACTCTTGTTTATTCCCAAGAACCACTAACCGAGCCTTGTAACGGTCTATGGAACCATCAGAATGAAGTTTGACAGAAAACACAAATTTGCTGCCAAGTGGCTTGATAGATGAAGGTTGTGGTACAACATCCCAGGTTTGGTTTTCTTCAAGAGCAAGAAGTTCTGTTTCAATAGCCTGACGCCAACACTCATGTTCCATTGCCTGTTTATAAGATGAAGGGATAGGAATAGAAGACAAAGTGGCTGTCAAAGAGACAGGATTAGAAAAGCCATACCTTTCTGGTGGTTTACTGACTCGAGTACTACGTCTGGGAATGTCAGATTCAGGTAGTGCGAGAGGATCCGCAGCAAGGGAAGGAGCTTGAGGGGGCGCAGAAGAAGTAGAAGGCTGATTGATTGTGGCTTTGGAACGTCTTTGATATACCAAAAATGGTTTAGAAGTTTCTTGATCTGCAATAGGATTAGGAAATAGAGGCAATATAGAAAATGAAGGAGAAAGAGAGTCCTGATGATTGGAAAAAAAACACTGATTTTCAAAAAAGATTACATTTCTAGAAATGCGAACACGACGCAAATTAGGATCATAACAGCAAAACCCTTTGTGATGTACTGAATATCCTAGAAAAGCACATTTAACTGATTGGGCTGTGAATTTTGTGCGTTCTTGTGCAGAAAGATGAACATAACATACACAACCAAAAGTACGAAGATCAGAATAATTAGGGGGATGACCAAATAACTTATGGAAAGGAGAAACATGATTCAATGAAGGAGAAGGTAACCTATTAATGAGATGGACAGCAGTGGAAACAGCTTCACACCAAAATCGAGTAGGCACTGAGGATTCTAATAAAAGAGTTCGAGCAACATCAAGGAGGTGGCCATTTTTTCTTTCGGCTACTCCATTTTGTTGTGGGGTTTGAGGACATGATCTTTGAGAGATTATTCCATTAGCCTGCATGAAATCTTGAAGCAAATGAGACATATATTCTCCCCCATTGTCCGAACGTAAAACCTTAATTTTGGCTGAAAATTGTGTTTGGACATATGCATGAAAAAGTTTAAATGCAGAAAGTACTTCATCTTTAGAATGCAAGAAATAAATCCAAGTGAAACGACTATAGTCATCAATAAAAGTGACAAAGTACTTGTAATTAGCATGAGATGTAATTGGTGCCATACCCCACAAATCACTATGTATCATTTCGAAAGGTTGAACAGGACTAGGCATGTGAGTAGGAAATGGCAAAGTTTTACTCTTACCAAGTTTACAAGAATCACAATCAAATTGGACATCATTAATAGAAACATGCTTTTTATTCCCCAGTAAGTCAGAATTTAGCAAATCATGGAGTACATTAGAGTTTGGATGTCCAAGACGTTTGTGCCACACTCGATAATCAACATGTGCGAGATTACAAGTGACAAAAGGAATTGAAAGACAAGGTGAGGAAGGAAATTGGAGAGGAAAAACACGTCCTACTTTAGGCCCCCTTGTGATCATCTTCCCTGACTGTTGATCCTGCACAACACAACCAGATTTAGAAAATTCTACTTTACAATTATTGTCAACCAACTGGCCAACTGAAACAAGGTTAGTGGCAAGGCTTGGAGAGACATAAACATTAGTCAAAGAAGGAGAAATATCACCAGTGGCTGTAATGGGTAACAAATTGCCATCAGCAGTATGAATTTCAAGGTTTCCAGAATATTTCTTGACATTGGTAAGGTTTTGAGCATTATTTGTCATGTGATTGGATGCCCCGGAATCACAAAACCAAGTGGATGAAGTAGACAAGAGTTTACCTGAGAGTCCTAAGGTAGAGAATGCAGAGAGAATCATTTGTTGTACCATCTCAGGTGTTAAAGTTTGAGCAGGAGTAGGAATATTTTGTGTTGACGGTGCTATATCCGCGGAACCACTATTACTAGAAGAGCCAACCGAGGTAATAAATGCTGTTTCAGATTTCTTGGGAGGTCGGATCGGGCATTCCTTGATAATATGACCATCTCTTTTGCAATAGTTGCAGAATTTTTTGGGACAATTCGAAGCATAATGACCAAATCCTTTGCAACAAAAACATTGAACAGCCCTTGTGTCCTTACCTCTTGGCTTCCCTTGTGCTGCATAAGCCATTGGAACTGATGTGGATCTTCGTTGTTCAATGGCTGCTTGAGTGAAAATTCGTTGTTCTTCTCGTAGTAGATCATTGAGACATATATCCAAGGATGGAACAGGATCTCGATTCATAAGATTGGATCTGGTACCCTCAAATTCAGATCTTAATTTCATGAGAAATTGATCCCTTTTTGCAATTTCATGAACAGATTGAACAGCATCAAGACCTTCTGATGGTAAGGTAGCATAGATTATATCAGTGTATTCGGCCCAAAGATTCATAAAGCTAGAGTAAAATTCAGAAATAGAGAGATTATCCTGATGAATCATGGATAATTCATGTTCAAGCTGGAATCTACGAGCTGCGTTTTGCTGGCTATAGATTCTCTTTAGGTAATTCCACATCTCGGCAGCCGTCTTGGAGGGTCGGAGATTCAAAACAATGTTAGGTTCTACAGATCCCAAAATCCATGCCATGATTTGTGCATCCGCGACCTCCCACTTGGCATATTCATCCGTACCTTGCTTAGGAACAGGTTTGCTACCATCAACATGACCCCATAGATTTCTTCCTTTGACATATATCCTGAAGTGAAATGCCCAGGCTGAGTAGTTTTTGCCATTAAAACGAATCAAGGACTCCTTGTCTGAAGACATGAGGATACGAACGAACTAGGAGGAAAGAACTGGACTTTGACTATGTAAAGAGGTTGCTAGAGAACTAGGAACAGGAAGCTGGAAAAAAATCTGAACTATGACTATGTAGAGATCAAGGGCTCTGATACCATGTTAAACACAGAGAATTTTGAGAAATTGAACTTGTGTTCTTCTTATTGTGAAATTAGGCCTATATTTATAGGCTTAGTACAAGATGAATCTAGACAACTGTTACAATGAACCTAGACTAGTTTTTTCAATAAGAAAATCCCTAATTATGCTAATTGACTAATTGATAGACTACAGATATACATTAACATATTTAATTAACTATCTAACTAGGAAAGCACATAAAATACATTAATTATATTAACAAATAAGTTAACTAAATTAAGGTGATTGATTGACAGCTAAATCAAGGGGATTGATTGATAGCTAAATCAAGGGGATTGATTGACAATTGAATCTTCTGACATAAAGAACTTGAATTGTTTAAAAAGATAGTAATGTTAAAATTGCCCCATCAGTTTTGTTGTATCTTCTTGACGCCTAAGCTGCTATAAAGACAAGGATACCATTTCCCTTCATGATAGAGGCATAGCTTCAGGGATGAAGATGTCATGATAAAGCAGTTGGTTTTGTTGACTTCCTATGTTGTATTATATTGCATTTTGTTATTGATGATCACATTTTTTTTTAATCCCATTCTCCTTGATAGTAGTTTTTTGTTCAAACAGAAGAATGCTATTTGGTTTGGGCTGTAATTGCACTTGTTTACTTCTCTTCTAAAAGGGCTTGTTTTTGTGAATAGTTCTCCTCTAATGCAAAATAACAACGTTGCAGGAAGGATGTGGTGCCACTGTCGCATGGTTTATCTGCCTATGTCCTATTTGTATGGGAAGAGGTTTGTTGGTCCAATAACACCTACAGTTCTATCCTTGAGAAAGGAGATCTATACGGCTCCTTACCACAAAATTGATTGGAATCTAGCACGCAACCAATGTGCAAAGGTTGGTAAGGGCCATATAGCATGTATCGTGTTTACCTGGTTTTGGATATTCTAAAGAAATCTGGAAAATTTTTCATTGTTAATGGTGATAGATTCTTCAAGGTTCCATTTAGGATGATTGCCACATCTATTAGCTTTGCTTAGTAAGTTCTGATTGGTTTTTTCTCAATACTCAAACTTGTTTTGATCTGATTTCTTCCCATGGTTGGCAATTTTTTCTGAAATACTTTTACGAGTTTTCAGTGTTGGGTGATGAAACTATTTGGTAATTATTTATTTATCTTTTAATATTAAATTTGCCTTTAAAGTTAGGCATGGATCAAATACTGCAATGTTCTTGTAATCTTTTGTTGTGTCTTTACTGTATCTGGGAGAAGGAGTAAGCATGCATGTCTTTCTGCTTGTATCGCTTAGGGCCTATCTTTAATTAATTCTGATTTTTGTAAAAGCTGATCTTAGAAAAGATGAAAATCAGAATCTGAAAGCCGGTTTCTATTTGCTTCTGATTTTAGCTTACAAAATTCAAAAGTAGGGGGAAAAGAGAAACATCACAATACAGCTTTCCAAAATTAAAAGCTAAAACTAGGTTGAAAAAATTAGTTGAGAACAGGCCCCTAGTAATTTTGGCTGCGTCTGGATGGTTGTTTTTTGGGGTGCTTTATTTTTTTAAAACAATTACTGTAGCAGGTTTAAAGATTCTTCTTGATAAATATGTATGTGAGATAAAAAGATGGTTGAAAACGTGTTTGAAGTTTCTAAAAAATATGTTTTTAAAAAACACCAACAAACAAACAAAGCCTTTGTTCTCACATCTAAAATCATATTTGCCTATTGTGGAAGTGAACTTTAGCTGCATGAAAGTTGAGAACAGGCCCCTAGTAATTTTGTTTTCTCACATTTAAAATTATATTTGCCTATTGTGGAAGTCAACTTTAGCTGCATGCTAAATCCTATGCGAATTAAAGTATATTGCATTGTCTAAAATCAAGTAGTTTTTTATGTATCTGTTAGTGCTTTAGACATTAGGTATGGCGACCTTTCATTCTATCATGAGCCCAATGCAGTTGTTAGGAACTTTATTCAAGTGTCCGTAATATCAATATGAATGCTAAAATGGTGCCTCGCAGCATTTAAACGTGGCTAGGTTATGACACCCCTGGGTCCAACCTAAAACTTTTTTCCCAGAGAATTTTAAACACTATATTCAGCATCTGTAGACAAGTATTTTGTTGATTTTACTTGCATTTTTACTTTCTCCCTTTTGATAAATTTCAATTGGCTTTAATTCATGAACTTGGTTTAAAAGCATGGCTTTTCATGTTATGGAACATTGAATCTCTCCACATTGGTCACCTTTCTACCCGGTGTAGGATAAAAGATGTGAAATAAAAAAATGTATGGAATCTAGCGCTCAAACATCAATTGTTCATTGAACAAATAATTAGAAACTGCAATATGACTTATGAGCCTACCAACTTCGCTACTGGGTAATGAGTAAAAGTTCATTCTTCCATTCTGCATAAATTCCATGCTATGTCCAACTGAGATTTTCCTTTTGGGGCAGAGCAATGATGAATATTTGCCTGCAAAGCTCTTTGAATCATTTAATTACTAGTCAACCGTTGGTCTTTTATGTTAATGTTAAATGTTAATGGTGTTGAGACATATCACCTGTCTCTTGTTGGTTTTCACATTTGATTTTTCATTAGAAATAAGCTTACTTGTCCTATTCTTTGCATTGATTTGTGTCCTCTTTGGGTTGTTTTAAGTCCAGAAGCCTAGATTCATGCAGAAGAGAGTTCAGAAGCCTATATATTTCCATATTGTGCAATTCTCACATTGGAGAACATCAAAATAATTTTCTTAATCTATCTTTATCCATGTGGCTTTCTGCAGGAAGATCTGTATTACCCACACCCTCTTGTACAAGATATACTTTGGGCATCTCTTCATAAACTTATGGAACCAATTATGATGCATTGGCCTGCGAAAAAGTTGAGAGAGAAAGCTGTCCGCATTGCGATGGAACACATGCACTATGAAGATGAAAATACTCGCTATATCTGCATAGGTCCTGTGAACAAGGTATGCAAGGTTTCTAATTTTCATGATACGTGTAAGAAAAATAACAATGTCGGGCTTCTTATAACGTGCAATTTAGAAATAGCCTTCCATGTGCTGTAGGTTTCTGACTTCAGAGTATTTGAGATGTTATGAGTCTCTTATTAATATGGACTCTCTTCTCCAGATAATGTTTTTCTTGCTGTTTCTTGTTTTTCTGATTATTTCTCTGATGAAAAAAGTCTAAGTTAGTTACTTTTTCTGTATTAAAGTGAATTGTAGATTGAGAATTCAAAATTTCCGCCTTTTTTCCCCTTTCTTTTAAGACTTAACCTCTCGTTATAGTTTTGAATATGCTAGCCCTTTCATTTCAGGTTTTAAACATGCTTTGCTGTTGGGTGGAAGATCCAAACTCAGAAGCTTTCAAGTTGCATCTCCCAAGAGTCCACGATTATCTTTGGCTTGCTGAAGACGGCATGAAGATGCAGGTCTGAATTTATTCCTCGATTTTGGATTATTATGCAATATCATTGTTTAACTAGTGGCAAATGAAAATATTTTGTCATGTGCAAGCTATTAGAACGCTTTGGCATATCATCCACTGTGTTTAATCCCTCCTCCACATTTTGGAAATATTTTTCTTTTCTTTGAAATGAAAATGATCTATCCTGCAGGGGTATAATGGAAGTCAACTGTGGGACACTGCATTTGCTGTTCAAGCAATCATTTCAGCAAACCTCAATGAAGAATATGGTCCAGCTTTAAATAAAGCACATACATACATAAAAAACTCACAGGTATGATCATTTTCCTTTGGTTAATTTCTCTGTGATGTCACTTCTGTTGATGTACTCTCTGCCGTCCGTGCAGATTATCTTTTTAATTGGTTCTGCTTTTTGTGTTTGCATTTTTAAAGGTTCTAGATGATTGCCCGGGAGATCTTGATTACTGGTTTCGTCACATTTCAAAAGGTGCTTGGCCTTTCTCAACTGCAGATCATGGTTGGCCAATTTCAGACTGCACAGCTGAGGGATTAAAGGTAGAAATTGATTTGAAAATGAGCATACCATTAATATAATTTTGTCTTTGCTTGCTTATTTATTTCATCTATCAGGCAGCTCTCTTGTTGTCAAAATTACCTTCAGATCTAGTTGGTGAACCACTGGATGCAAAGAGGTTATATGACGCCGTCAATGTTATCCTTTCATTACAGGTAATTACTCACATCCGTTCTCATTTGACCTTTTTGGCTTTATTGGCTTAGATGAAAATATAATGCTACCATATGATCTATGAACTGAGTGCCTTTACTTTATCTAAAAGCTTAAAGTGCTAAGAGAAAAGTGTAGCACAGAACCAAGATACCCCCACGTTTCTTGGATGTTATGTTAAACATTAAATGCTTCTGATGCTTAAAGATATTGTTGTCTCAAGTAATGTTGTTTTCCCTATGGTATATGTAATGTTCTGGTCCTAAGTATTGTCGTGCTACACCATCACAAAAAAGTTTTGTTGTGCTGTATTACTAGTAACACTACTGTTTTTGTTTTGATATGAAGTACATGGAAGTGATGTTTATAACTGTGGGAGGAACATAGGCTTGTGATGCAGCAAAGTTTCAGTTAGGTTTAGTGTTGACAAAAAGGGCACTACAGTTAGTTGGATGTCCTGCTTTTATCTTGTCGCTAAAAAAAACAAAAAAGAAAACAAATAACAAAACTTTAAGGAGCTTGCTACACCCTAAAGACTATCAAATGAGAGGCTATAAAAGGAAAGAGGAACTCGGGGTTCTGAAGATCATTCGTATGTTTTTCAAAAATTGTGAAAGAAGATAAATTTGGAAACTTTTGAAGCAAGTTCCTTCTGGAGACTTATGTCATTTATAAAATTAGAATGGATGTACTTTTCTTTCAGATTTACGAAAGTTATCAAAATTTATCTTTTCAATAAAGTATTCTGCTTTAATTTCCTTTTGGGCTGCTTAAAGTATCTTAAAACAATAATGGACTTATGAATTGTATAGGCACATTATCTCAAAGCTTCTAACAATGCATTATCCGGTAATTATACAGAATAGTGATGGTGGCTTTGCAACATATGAGCTCACAAGATCCTATGCTTGGCTGGAGGTACTTTTCTTTCTCAGTATCTGTTACAGGCATACCATATAAAAAGCAGCGACTCTTACCCAGCAATTCTGATTGTGCGGGTGTTTTGATATGTCACCTAGTCATGTTATCATTTTGCATCAGTCTGCTCAGTTTAGTTTGTCCTTGAATGAGTGAAGGGAGATAACGGACATCTAGTACTCCATTCCCAAAATTATTTGTCATGGTTTGAAAGGGAAATAAAAGAAACCAGCATCCCTTATTTTCCCCTTCATACAATTTCCAAAAAGGAGCATCACAATCATGTTTCAGCATTAAATACTAAGAAACCATTTCAAAGTTCAAAGATTCAAAAGCAACTAGCAAAATTTGTACATAAATTGAGGGGCATTCATGGAAAGAGTATTTTGCTAGTTGGTCAAACATCAATTTTCTTAAAGGTCTGCAAAGTTGACCATGACAATATTTTGGGAAGGAGAGAATATTAGAATTTTCCTGGTTTGTAGAGTCCATATGATTCAAGTTGCCAACTTACTGCTGCCTTGATGTCTCTGCAAATTGTCATCAAATGTTACTCTGAACAATTCACCTTATGGTAAACTAATTTTGTTATATGATTTCTGTCCCTTTGACTGCAGAAGTCTTTCCCAGTTTTAGAATGGAATTGCGTTAAAAATATTTTAGGCTCTGTTTGCATTTCATTTCCCAAAACAATTCTTAGAAAACAGAAGAATAAGTGCACATTGGAGAAAACTCCATTGTACACTCTGAGCGAGCTGCAAGGTGAACATTTTTTCCACTGCATTTATTCTCTGGACAATTTGCAAATGAGGCCCTCTTTCTTGAGAATTGTACTTAAAGAAGCACTGTTACCATTACCTTAGCCTTTTAAATTAAGTGATTCTTTAATTTTCTGATACACAAATCTTACCCAAGAAGCACTTTGCATTCATGAAGCGTATGAATATCTCTAACATGTTTTTTTGTGTTATTTACTTCTTGAAATATCATAAAATCTTTGTTTGCTAGGCGGCCATCCAATGGCAGTAAAGATTATAAACACATTTACTTCCTCAAAACTTGATCCAGCCATTTTGTGATAGAATTTGGTCAATGGAAAGTAGTGTGCACTTTTTAGGCTTGCTTAGGGGATTCAAAGTTTTGTAACTCCAGAAACTTGCGCTAATCTTCCAATGCATGCATTTGGATTTGGTTCTACATGAAATAACTGAGTTTATCTTTTATGTGTTTGAGAAAATTAAAAACAAACTGTACTACAATCGACTGTTTCCTGGCAGTATTTGGATGCTTAGCATTGGAAAGCAAATGCCAAGATTGGTTTGAGTTTTAGTTATTCATCTATTGATGTATTTTTATATGTTTCTACTTTTTGGAACCCTTAGACTGACAAAATCAAGAGAATCCATCATCAAGAATTCCCAGTTTCATCAAATGAAATAATCAAAGCCAAACTACTCAAAAATTGACAGCTAGACAAAAAGTGGTAACCTGTATCCACAGATATTGGGACCGAGGGAGTAAATTTGCATATGACCTTGTCTTTAGATTATTTCACCACTTGTGCTTTCAGGTTAGCTCTTGTCATATCCTGGAAAGGAATTTAGTTACAGCTACATCTTGTAAAGATTCAGGAAAGTTTAAAAATAAAACTATGTCTGCAGAATTTATGGTAACACTAAACTTTGAGTAGTTATGGTGTTATTTTTTCATGTGGTCTCCTTAGGAACAGAGGTGCCACTCTTTCTTCCGCAAGCACTTTTATTTAGCTTTATTTTGTTTCCTGTGATTTTTCCTTTTCTATTGCTCCAATCACTTAGATTACAAATTTGTTGCTTTTCAAATTTTCTTTTTCTACTTGATTCGTTATTATTTTCTTTTGGCAGTTGATCAATCCTGCTGAAACTTTCGGTGACATAGTCATTGACTATCCGTAAGATATCTGCACCTACATTTTCTTAGTCGATACCGCCTCTTTTTAATGTTGGATTGTCATTGTGTTAAAATTACATGCCTACAGTACTTCCAAGTTCTGCAATTAGAGCAGATAACTTTGACTGCTTGACAAAAATGAGTTGAACAATGAAGTTCATTTTTGGTACTTCCTGAGATCATGATTCATGCTGATTTATGATTATTGACAAACTATGCTGCTGTGTAGTTATGTTGAATGTACGTCAGCGGCAATTCAAGCATTGACTGCATTTAAGAAATTATATCCTGGGCATCGAAGGGAAGAAGTGGAACGTTGTATAGAGCAAGCTGCTTTGTTCATTGAAAAGATACAAGCAACAGATGGATCGTGGTTTGTGTTGCTCTCCTTACATTTCCCATATATATTGAAGGAAAAACTTAACGTTCTTCTTTTGTTTTTTTCTCTTGTTACCCCTGCCCTCTCACCCCACTCCACAGTGTGTTTTGGGGAGTGGGGTAGGTGGGGGAGAAATGGTAAACTTATGCTTCACACGTTTTATGATGCACTTGTCTATGTTTCTGGATTTCCAATTTTTTCTTGCTAGATCAACATTCAAAATTACTCTTTCATTTGACTTCATTTTTCTGGGATTCAATATCTCTCTCATGTTCTCTGTTTTAGGTATGGATCTTGGGGAGTTTGCTTTACTTATGGCACATGGTTTGGTGTAAAAGGCTTGGTGGCTTCTGGAAGGAACTTCAACAATTGTTCTGCAATCCAGAAGGCCTGTGATTTCCTTTTGTCAAAACAGCTCCCTTCTGGTGGTTGGGGGGAGAGTTATCTCTCGTGTCAAAACAAGGTCAACATCTTTCAAATTTACTTGTGGTATTATTTATAACTTTTTCTGGCAATACATTAAATATGAAGTAATCATTTATGATGTCTTGTGTCAAAGCACTTTTTAAATTGTCTGTCTTAGTTGTGATCACTGAGTGCCACTATTTTCACTGTGTCTTTCAAGATTGAAGCTCCACTGATTGCTGCTGGGTAGTTAGGAAAAATTCTTTGGACTAAGGGTTGGTTTGTTTGGACTGAAAAAGTTTTCCGCTGAATATTTTCTACAATTTCCCGTATTTGGCTGTACTAGAGGAAGGGAAATATTTTAATGCAGAAAATTTTTTCCCCAATTTAACAGAAAATAACTTCAGTAAAAGAGTTACTGAAGTTATTTTCTCCAAAGTAAGCTTACTCATGGGTTATTACAACAAATTAGACACACGCCTTCGGAAGAAAACCCAGCAATGATGGTTTAGGGAACACGGGAATTTGACACAGTGTTGCAGATGGTGGGCCATGGTAGGGGGTTCCAATATATGTTTGGGTATGGAATTTTGATAGTTAGATAAATATTTTCATTAGTTTAACCAAACATTGGAAATTTGATAGGAAAATCTATATTTTCAGGGAAACTATTTTCTTAGGAAAAAATTTTTCATGGAAAATCTTTTATGTTCAACCAAACGGACCCTAAGTGTGTTGTTCTCAATATTATTCATTTTCTGTCAAAGGTGGAGTTATATCTCCGAATATCTTTTGTAAAACGCTCAAATGGATGCTTTTCACTTTAGGTGTACACGAATCTAGAAGGCAACAAGTCTCATGTGGTAAACACTGCGTGGGCCATGCTGACTCTAATTGATGCTGGCCAGGTAACATCAAATTGCCCTTAAGACTCAAAATAGATGCGATCACTGAGTTTGTTTGTTTCTTTTCTTTAAATTATGACTTTGATTGATGATAAATTGTTATGAACATTAATTGGTTCTTTTCCCTTGCTGAACATGGGGAAATATAAACAAAAAAGATTATTAGAACGTAAATTGGTTTAAGCTGTTTGTGGACCTGAGTTTCTTATTTTCCGCATACATCATTGGAGTTAAAAAGTATTTCTGTTGCTTAGGTGCTCTTCATGAGGTTTTTTCTCTCTGTTGTCCACATCTTGTTGCATCAAATACTCTGGATTGCAAGCTATTGAATCCTGCTTTGAGAACTATAATTTTGGCCTAGCTACTCTGGAAAAGGACAGGCTCAATTCTTCGGATCATGAAATTTTACTTCACCATTATTAAAAAATTGAAAATTTGCTTGACTCTTTGTAGTATACCCAAACAAAAAGCAATGTCAGGGCCTATCTTACCAATAGTAATGCATTCCAATTTATTTGTTGTTTAGTTATTTTTTCTATTAGTCAGCTTTGCATCTTATGTGGCTGTCATAATACTAAGTGGCTGACATGGATTGAGGGTTCAGTGGTATTGGTTTCACTATTTAGATATTTAACTGTAAAACTTTTCAAGCAAAATATATATAGTGTATGAGTTAATCCATAAGTTTAGGGATCCAACTTTTTAATTCTACCACATCAAGTATGTTTATATAAAATCTTCTTGTTCGTGATTATTTTCTAGTTTCTGAGAAGTTGTCTATGTGTTCTAACATGTTTTAGACAGAGTTTTGGCAATTTTCAAATTATTTTCTGCTGCAATCAGCGTACCATTAGAGAAGTATTACCAAAACAGTCATGGCAATATTTGAACAAGTGCATCGCTTGATGGTTGTACTTTGAGGGTCTGTGCATTGTATTTAGTTTGCTATTCTGTACTAAAAACTTATTTTGAAATTGTGAAATACCTCTGTTGATACTTGTAATAATACATGCTCCTACAGTATTGACTTACACCATGATTTCTAACTTGCTTGACTTTTAGCACAATTTTGTCTGCCTAATTCCTCAATGTTACAGACTCAGAGAGATCCAACACCATTGCATCTTGCAGCAAAACTACTCATAAATGCTCAATTTGAAAATGGAGATTTTCCGCAACAGGTAAGTCCCCATTCTAGATGGAATAATTAAACAAGACTTTCCCGTTGATTAAATCCATCATATATACGTGTGTGCTTGTCTGTGGAAAATGATGAATATAATTGTTGCGTGCTTTGGATGACTGCTAACATTTCCTAGTTTTGTGAAAACCATTCTTAGATGTACTTAAAAAATGATAAATTGCTGGAGCTTCTTTTACAGCATGACCAAAATTATAATTGCCCTCTTCTTCGGAGAAAGCTATTACAACTTCTGCATAGCATGCATCTCTCATGATGGCACTTTAAGCATAAAAACTATGTATGCATAGACATGATTATGGATATATACACAACAAGATATCAGAAATGTCTGTATGTCTGTAAACACGTATCCAAGGATTGTTATGTTGATATCTGTGAGATGGATTGCAGTTATTCTTGACCACAAAAATGGAATCTAAGTCCAAATTTTGGTGTTAAGAAAGGTATAGTTTTATGATATTGATATTAAAAAATAAGGGAACTTATGTTGTATGGCTAAACTGGCTCTCTGATCAACAAGTTAAAAACAAGAATATTGTAAAATGTAGTTTGATAAACGAAGATGACATGTAGATGATCAAGTATGGTCAAGTGTTTATTGAATTTTAGGCGAACGCATGGTGAAGAAAATTGTGTGTTTCTTGGAATTTTCTGTTGAGTGTTGAGATGAACTTTTTGTCATAGACTTTTGTCTGGCTTAAATCTTTGTGAGTAGAAAAGCAATGTATTGTGTAAATATTTAACAACAATATGGTTGGAAGAAGATTTTCAATTTTGTGTATTTGAGAATATTGTGTGCCTTCTTAACTTGCTTCATTTTGGTCTTACTTTGAAATCCCAGGAAATCATGGGAGTCTTCAACAAGAACTGCATGATCACATACGCTGCATATAGGAATATTTTCCCGATTTGGGCTCTAGGAGAATATCGAAATCGGGTACTGAAAACCCGCATGAGTTCCCCACAAGAATGTTGAAGTTTATTTTTTCAGCTTCTAGAGTTGTAGCTCCTCCTTGTTGAGGATTGCGGTTTTGTATAAATTGCGTTGGCCGGGTCGTGATTCTTGAAGTGTATGACAACCAGTGTGGGTATTAGCTATGCAATTGTTCCTTTTTCCTCAACACTTCCCTTCTTGTTTTTTTCCTTAAAATCAATTATCTTGAAAAGTGTAACTGTCTGAATTTACAGTGTATTAGGAACAAGGGTTGGTCCAAGTGGTAAAGCCACCATTTCACCTGGCAATTTGCCAAAATTCAACTTTCAGTGCTGCTTTTTGCAGCATCATTTCCCTCCTCCTTGATGTAGTACTGGCTATTATCGCTATGCTTTGCCCCTTCCAACTTTGTTCCTTTGATGGAGCACCTTGACAAGTTTTGAGTCTAAACAATTGTTTAACCTGAAATTCTATTCTAGACGCCTTAGGGACACTATCTCTAAGTACGTCTTTCCCTCTTCTTTTGTAACATTTCTCACCACAAATATTCATAAGAAGGGTTAAATCAACACGTCTGGATACCAAATTCATATGTTGTAGACCGTGAGCAACTATTGTCCTTATTTCTTTGTAGGCTTAGTAATAACATTTAGTTATCATATATACCATATCGGACTATAAAAATAGAAAACATAAATTTTACAATAAAAATAGATTCAAATCTTATTTTCCAGGTTCATTTCTATCGAAATAATATTTAATAATTTTTGTAGACAAATTTATTTGGCTTTTATAGATGTAACAGTATTTCGCTTTCGTCCCTTGTGATTCTATAATTATTTTCTTTGAATTTGTTTTAACTTTTTACAAAAACCTTAAGTTAATTAATAGAGGATTTAGCACAAAGAATTAATTGGATTTCTCAAAATTTTATCCCGAGGATTTCTAAATTTTTACCTTATAATCTTAAGATGTGTGAACATAACATTCCACATGCATAGTCATAATTTTGGTAGGAAATTTTTATATTGCTATGCTTACTAAAATTTTAAAATTTTTAAAATTATCTAGTCAGCACTTGAGAATATAATTTTCTTAATGGGGTGAGATTATCTTTTTTGGAACTACTAATGGTGTTGACCAACACCATTAAGGTTGCGTCTAGTTCAAGCGATGTAGGATTGGATTACTAACATGCGAATTGCAAGTTTGGTTGCTTTCTACGCATATTAGCCATCCTATTTAACCACAAAAATCTCTTCTATGTTATCCTATTTAACTGAAATAATCCCTTTTACATGAGATAAAATATTTTCATGGAAAAAGTGGTATTAGTTGTCGTGAGATTTGCTATATGGAATAACAAAATTTTAGATCCTACAACCACCACTACGTGGACCACTACTCCTATAACCATCATCCAGTATAACCATCACTAGCGTGCACAATCACTACCAACATTACCAAATTGTACCATCACTACCACTTCCATCCACTACTAGCCATTGAGCACGACTACCACATCTACATGCATCACCATTGCCACTACTAACACTAGGCAACATCACACTACCACCACCACCAACATGCAATACTATTATCTTTACTTTACACCACCACCGCCATCTGTGCGCTGTCATCACCAGCAAGCACCACCACTACCACTACCATACAACACCACCCATTATCGTCTCCATCATGAAGAACCACCATTAAGCACCACTATTACTGCTATCATGCAACACTTATGCCACCATTGTGCTGTACCACCATCTATCACTGTGCATTAGTACTAATATACACCACCAGCATTCTTAGAGGCACCATCATCTACCACTGAACACCACTACAACCTATCTACTATTGTGTACTATTACCATTGTCAAATAAAAGTAATATGATAAATTTAAGGGTATTTTGGTCAGTAAAATCAACTTTTGATTTTCAACAAGCACACTGTGAAAATTATTTCTTTAAATATCCCATCAAACCCACTATTAACCAAATATTGGACAACCAAGACTATTCATATGAGAATGACTATTAATTGACTCATCTCAAAATTTACAGTCTAAATATGAGTCATCCCATCTTATCTTCTCTATAAATCAACAATCCATGAGCAAAACGGACCCTAAAGGGGATGAAGGTATTAGGGATCTCATTGTCTATTAGGCTGTGTATTTATAAAGGAGGGACCGAGGGACGTGAATTTTTCTCCTCACGTATATATAATCGTAAGATAAAGATGGAAATCTACTCCATGAAGAAGTATCAACTCTAATGAATTGCCAAACGTAGACACTAATTAATTGACAAATTTAGCGTCAAGAATATTTATTAATATACTTTTTACAAAAAATTCCACTATTTTTTTTTTATCTTAAATGTATTTTGATTAGTTAAATTAAGTAATACACTCGAGAATCTAAAGAATTTTTCTTTAATAATCGGCTCCCATTTAAGTTTCTCTTGAACAGCTGCTAAGTGCAAAAATTAAATAAAGAAGGACAAAATTCCAGTTTCAAAATGCCAAAATAAATAAATAAATAACTAAAACCAGTACCTCGTGAAACATCCACCACTGCCAACGGAACTGCTCAGAGTAGGAAAAGTGGCTTTGTTTGTTTGATTTTGTTTTTCAGAAATATGTTTTTTAAAATTTTTAAACACGTTTTTCAACTAACTTTTTATCTCATAATTACATTTATCAAGAAAAAATTTAAAACTATAGTAATATTTTCTAAAAAAAACACCTCAAAAAATAACCATCCAAATAGAATCCAGTCTGTCGCTCCTGACAATGCAGCCCACATACATGAATTTTGAGTTTCGCAAACTACGGAATTTTGAGAGAAATGTAAATACATCCATGAAAATAATTCTTACAAGAAAATTTTAGGGAATGTATGGATGACCTTGTTTTAGAAGGTTTTTTCCTTTTTTTTCCACCCTAAAAAATACTACTACTGTATTTATTTATGTGATAAAAGGATAATTGAATAACCTATTTAAAAAATTATTTTAAAAAAATTGCACAAGCAAACACATCCTTAGTTATCGGCAAACACGAGAGTCATTAATTAGTTCATTTGAGACATGAATTTCCTTCGGGTACCTAATGTTCAAATCCAATTACAAGCCTTTTGGTTTCATATAAGCAGTCAAAGAAATTATTTTCCTTCCCTTGACAATTCGAGGTTCCTGATAAAGTCTTAATAATTTGATTGATATAATTATGTTAATAGTCAATTCGTCCAAAATATACTTTAGTTGCCCTAAAATGACTGCCTGTTTCTCTTCTCCTGTCTTTCCACAATGACGAGCGGACAAAAAAATCAACAAAGTCTGCCTTCTATCACACGTTTGACAGATATAAAGCTAAAGTCTTTATTGTACTTTGGAAAATTAAAGGTAGCCTTTTACACTTGTAGACTAGAAGTTCTATAATTCTCATTCTCAAAACTTCAACAATGAACAACACGTGAAGAATGACCATTGACTGACCTGAGGGTCAATTCAATAGCTTCCCAGTATTTACTGGTTCTTTATTTTAAGGTGATAAATAGTAATTATAAAAGTCTTTGTTACAATCTTAATTAGAAAAAGGAAGCACAGCGGCCATGTAAAATAATATCTTAATAATCCATATGTTGGGAATAAAAGGAAAATTGGAAAAAACAAAACCAAGCTAATGAATTATGGTTGTTAAAATTGATAACTATATACTCACTAATTTGTTTCACCAGAAATACTAAATTTAAGTTCTTCTTGACGTTTAAATCTGTTTCTCTTTTTTAGATTAAAAAAAAAGTAAACTTACATATTAATATGATCTAAACTAATATCTTTTACAATCAAGTCTCACATGAAGTCTTTTTAATTCTCAAATTCAACTATAAAATCGTACATTAGTAAGACCTAAACACAATATTTTTTACAATCAAGTCTCCTATGAAGCCTTTTAATCTGGACAAAGATGTCACCATCTTAAGTTTAAACTTAACGTAAATTGAGCATTGCAAAAAATTAAATGGAAAAAGACAGAATGACTGGTGCCACTCTGTGGAAAATATCAGCGGGATACATTTTTACCCCTTACAATTTTTACAAACTTGCATAAATAAGACGAAGAGTAGTTGTAGTTTTTATCAATCCTCTGCTCATCTCAATTAAAGTACTTGACAACAACTTCAACAATGGGAAATCCAGACCGAATTCTGATGACTCATAAATCTATGAGATATATGACATTGCTTTGAAGCTTAGAGTTCTCAATTCATACTGTATTAACAAATTTGTCCTCTGGAAAATATAAATTTCCTACTACTTTTTGTTGACAAGCTTAGAGTTTTTTTTATATTACTCTTCATTTTTCTGGCAAGTGTCTCAACGATCAAAGATTAAAGTCTTATTCTCAACAAATTTATAGTTTGTAAAAACTGACTTAAAAAAGTTGAAGATCATTTGTTCCGAAATTTAAATTAAAAAAATTTAAAAATAGGATTAAAAAAAACTATTGAGAACATTACAAAATATATTCAAAATTAGAAGCTAAAATTATATAGGAAAGAAACAATTGAGAGCAACCATAAATTTGCTGCAATTCAAGGATAGCATGCAGTTGGATTCTACATGTTCGAAGAAGGTATACTGGAACCAGAGTGAGGACTATTGCAGTTAGGTTGAAGTACCGTGTGATCATTCCGTAATTGCCTGGCCGTCTGTGTCGTTTTTTTCTTTTGAGGGGATTGCAAAATGAAGAGTATAAGGTCCTAAAATGCTAGAATCTAAAGTTCACGAGGGTTCCTTCAAATGAGTAAAAATGCTGGGATAATTTTGCATACCTCCCCTAAGGTTTGTCATAATTTCAAGAATCTCCCTTCAGGTCTTAAGCATTATACTCACACTACTTGTGTTTATAATTTTTATAACAAAACAAAGTTATTTTAATAATGTTTTCCAAAAACACCAACTAAATACCTTAGAATACCCTTAATTACTTTTTGTTTTTTTTAAAATAAGTTAAAAAGTAGAAAGACTCCAAAAACCAAATTTTTTTATCCCTCTAATTACGCCTCCCAGGTTATTTATGCATACTTTTTTTTAATTAAACTAGTCATCTCTTTCTTACTAATATATTTGTTTGTAAAATTTTATAGATATATTATATTTATTTAGACTAGTCAAATAACTGAGTTTTGGAGAATAAAATCTAGTGGAGATTGTAAAGATGGCAAAAGATATGAGTTCTTTTGACATTTTTATGACTAATTAATTAATTTTTTAAGATTTATTTTTCTCTTTTAAAAGAAATTACAGATATTTTAGGGTGTTTGGTTTGTGTTTTTGGGTTATATTATCAAAATGAATTTTCTTGTTATAAAAAATATAAAGATAGGAGGTGCAAGTGTAATATTCAGAACTTGAGAAAGGGGTAAGTGTAATTATGACAAAGTTCAGGGGAGGTATATAAAATTATCCCAAAAACGTTGGTGGCTTCAATTGACCGACCTGAATTTTTGTAGTTTAGATCATCTGAAATCGTCAATTCATTCTCTAGAATTGTTACACGTATTATATATATATCTCAATTTTTATACATGAAAAGAAGAAACAATTGGAGCACTTCGATTCGAAAAACAAACCAAAAAAAGGAAAAAAAGAGAGGACATTTGACGTATTTTTTGACCCAAAAAAATCCAGAAAGAGAAAGAGAGGAAGAAGAGGAGGAGACCCGCGGCGGGTGCTGGTTTTTGTTGGGGAGGGGGGGGGGGGGGAAGCAGGGGGTGTGGGGGATTTTTTTTTTGTGTGTTTTTTTTTTTGTGTGTCATTTCGTCGTTTATTTCGTCAGTGAGTCAACGCTGATCAATCATAATTCCACAAATGATACATCTTTTGGCTTTAAGTATCTTGTGTGTGTCCAATGGCATAAACCCAGCAAATTTATCCAATGGCTTTTCTACCTTACTCGTTGCTTTTGGTAATGTGCTCTTTCCAAATTTTATCAGGAATTCATCTTATCTATGTTTCAGGCCAATGTGTTGGCGATGAAAGACTAAAGTTGCTTCAGTTCAAGGACAGCCTGAATTTTGATTCAGCATATTCGGAGAAGCTGGTGCATTGGAACCATGGTAAGGACTGCTGCACTTGGCAGGGCTTATCATGTGATCATTTTGGTCAAGTTATCAGTCTGGAATTAAATAACGAAATGATTTCTCTTCGAAACGAAGATTGGAAAAGTCTTTCCGCTCTCCAACATCTTGAAAAGCTGAATCTAGCTTTCAATAACTTCAATTCCAACATACCAAGTGAGCTTTGTAGCCTCCGGAAACTGAAGCACTTGAATTTGTCAAATGCTGGTTTCACTAGGCAAATTCCAATTTGTTTGTCAAGGATGAAGAGCTTGATAACTCTTGATCTCTCCAGCCGTTTTCCTGGAATTGAACCACTAGAAGCAAAGAATCCAGGTTTGAAAGCACTATTTGGAGATCTCACAGAGCTAAGAGAACTTTATCTTGATGGTGTTAATATTTCAGCTCAAGGGAGAGATTGGTGCGAAGCGTTGTCATCTTTGTCTAAATTACAAGTCTTGAGTTTGATTGGTTGTCACCTATCAGGTCCCATACATTCTTCCCTGCTAAAGCTTAGATCTCTCTCAGTTATCCAACTAGATGGCAATTATCTCTCAACTACAGTTCCAGACTTCTTTGCAAATTTCACAAATCTGACAACTTTGAGTCTCGTCAATTGTAACCTGCAAGGATATTTTCCACAGAAGATTTTCCAGGTACGTTCACTGCAGAGACTTGATTTGACATACAACAAGGCACTCGTCGCCAGTTTGCCAGAGTTTTTCCGGGGTGAATCTCTGACACAAATAATGCTTAGGCAATACAAACTTTTCTGGTACATTACCAATTTCAATCGGTAATCTTCAAAAATTGTCTTGGATAGATCTGTCAAATTGCAATTTCCGCGGACCACTTCCCGCCACATTGGCAAATCTTACGGAGCTGGTTTATTTGGATTTCTCATTTAATAATTTTAATAGTTCAATTCCAACATTTCAAATGTCCAAGAGACTTGCACACATAGATCTCTCTCATAATGTTCTTCGTGGCACAATTTCTTCTGCTCATTTTGAAGGTCTTGTAAATCTTGTACATATCAACTTGGGGTATAATACTCTCACTGGGAGCATTCCCTCATCTTTGTTTGCTCTCCCGTCATTGCAAAACCTCCAACTTTCCAACAACAAATTTGATGGTGAACTTCATGAGTTTCCCAATGTCTCCCCCTCTTTATTAAATACGCTTGATCTGAGCAGTAACCGCCTCAACGGATCTATTCCAAAATCCATTTTCAAACTCAAGTGCATTAATGTGCTTTCACTTTCTTCCAACTTCTTTAGTGGAACCATAAAATTAGAAATGTTTAAGAGGCTCCATAACCTGACAACGCTTGAACTTTCTGACAACAATTTGTCAATTGATGCAAGTAGCATTAATTCAAGCCCATTCTCCTTTCCTCAACTGAGTGTAATAAAACTTTCCTCTTGTAATATGAAAATGTTTCCTGATCTAAAGGAGCAAACAGATTTGATTACTTTAGATCTTTCAGGAAATTTTATTAAGGGGAAGATACCCAACTGGATTTGGCAAATTGGGCTTCAGCAAATAAATCTTTCTTTTAATCTTCTGGAAGATCTTCAAAAGCCTTATAATATTCCTTTTCTTTACGTGCTTGACTTACATGCGAACCAACTCTGGGGTGACATACCTAGTCCACCAGAGTCAGCTGTCTACATTGACTACTCAAGCAATAAGTTTAACACGTCCATTTCTTCCAATTTTGGAGATTACATTTCCAGTGCTACTTTCCTTTCTCTTTCAAACAATAACATTGTTGGAGCTATACCTGACTCTATATGCAAAGCTAGCTTTCTTCGCGCTCTAGATTTCTCTAACAATTCCTTGAGTGGTATGTTACCAGCATGCTTGTTAGAAATCCCAGAACTTGGCGTACTGAATCTTGGAGGAAACAACCTCCATGGCACGATTCCTGATTTATTTGTAGACGACTGTATGCTAAGTACGTTGGACCTTAGCAGAAATGCCTTGGAAGGGATGTTCCCCAGATCTTTGGGTAATTGCAGATCCTTGAAAGTTATAAATGTGGGACACAATAACATAGAAGACATATTTCCCTGCTCGTTAATGAGAGTGCCAGACTTGCATGTCATTATTTTGCGATCCAATAAGTTCCATGGAGAACTCCATTGTTCTTGGACCAATAACAGCTGGAGAAGTCTACAAATCATGGACATAGCATACAACAACTTCGCTGGAGTTTTACCTCAAGAGCTCTTTTTGAATTGGAAAGGAATGCAGGATAATAGTCCACCAGGAACGAAAGACCACCTACGGTATGATCTCTTAAAGTTATCTAACTTGTACTATATAGATACTGTGCCATTAATCGTCAAAGGAATAGAGCGGCAGGTTCTGAAAATTTTAACCATCCTCAAAACCATTGATTTCTCATGCAACAATTTCAACGGGAGGATACCAGAAGCAGTGGGCCAACTGAAGGAACTTCACATTCTCAACTTGTCACACAACTCCCTCGCAAGTGCAATTCCAGAGTCAGTTGGAAACTTGACACAACTCGAATCACTAGATCTCTCAATGAACCAGCTAACAGGGAGGATTCCAGTGAATCTTGGGGCTCTTACATTTCTTTCATCTTTGAATCTATCCTTTAATCATCTGTTGGGAATAATCCCTGTGGGTGGCCAGTTTCAAACATTTTCAGAGTCTTCTTTCCTAGGAAACACAGGACTCTGTGGGTTTCCTCTAAACATGAGCTGCAAGGAATTGGAGGACGATGGATTCTCACCGCAAAGTCTCTTTGAAAGGCAGTTTGCCAAGAATGAGATCGAGTGGGAGTACATAAGTGCTGCCTTGGGATTTAGCGTAGGATTAGGAATCATTTCCTGGTTGAACTTTTTCAATCCTAGATGGTGGCAAAAGTTTAATGCACTTGTCCTTCAACTCCTTCTGAGGATTCTGCATCGGCGGGTCAAACAAAGGACCTTCAGAAATCCAGTCCGGAGACTCTAAATTTGTTCCTTTTTTTATTGGCTTAGTTGCAGCTTATTCGAGGCAAAATAAATAGGGACTGAGGCCGGTTTTGTTTTTGTACTCCAACTCCCTGTAGTTGTGCCATGGCTTTTTAAACGATTTGTGTGGTTAAATTTAGGTTTATTACTTTTTTTTTTTTAATTAAAGATGAGTAAGTAGTTTTTTATTTTCCCTTTCCTCAATTATAACAAAAAAAAAAAAAAAAAAACTCCGTAGTTGTATGGACAAGCATCATTTTTCTGTAAGAAATACAGCAATCGCAATAGCCCTTAGTCATACTTGCCCAATCCAACGTGATATAAAATATTTTTTTGCATTAGTTTATTACAACAATATACTCTTTTCACAGCAATAAGATATTGGGACATATTGTATTTGAGATTTAGTCCCTACATCTCAAAGTAAATGTCTTGGTTTCCCAAGCAAGTATTGAAGGAGGGAAAGAGAATTTTAATTGTTTAAATAATTGGTATGAAATATGTGAGTTTCATTTCACTATATTAGTTAATTAAATGTTGAGGTTGAGCATGGAGTGAGCTCCAACGAATTTTGCTGACCCACTTTTCCCCGTGCTAATCATCCATTTTTGACCCTTATCAGCCCCTCATTTCATCGGGCACTTGGATAGCTGGTACCTGGGGGGGCCCAAGTCAGATCATAAGGTACTCTCCTCTATCATAATTTAATTTTTTTTTAAAATAAAAATCAGAAAACTTAATTAAAAAGAATATACAGTACAAATAGTTCCTTGCAAAGCTTAGATAAGTTGTTTCATTTATCTAATTTAATAATTTTTTTGTCATATATAGAATGATTTGCCTCTTTTCAGTTATAGTTATCATTCATCATTTAAATGGTACAAGCATTTTAACACTAGTCAATTTATGGAAGCAGGACATTCCAATGCCCAACTTTCTAATTATGCAAAGAAGTGAAAGATTTATTCTTAAAAAAACTTAAAACTGACTTATGGATTGGTTACAACACTAAATGAAAACAAAATTGCTGTAACAAGTTTATTTTAACAAGTCCAAATTATGAGTCACTTTGTCATTTAGGAATTAGGATCACAATTTATTAAACGAAATTATACTCTTATCCCTAAAATTTGATTTATATGTTTATGTAGGTCAAGTTGGATATCCATGGGTTTTTTAAGTTGTGTTCCTATTGTATGCACTGTTTTTTGGTACCCGCCCTTGTCTGCCTCGATCATTGTTGATAATCAAATAATCTATTTTATCGATTGGATAGCGTTACGGTTTTTCGAACTATTGATTTTTTTTTTCCTTCACGCCTAATTAAGTGAAGGAGATGGTGGAACAATTGAGGTCATTTACATTTGTAATGTATAAGATATTTGAAGAGATAAAGTAT
This sequence comes from Mitragyna speciosa, assembly GCA_024721245.1. Taxonomy (NCBI): domain Eukaryota; kingdom Viridiplantae; phylum Streptophyta; class Magnoliopsida; order Gentianales; family Rubiaceae; genus Mitragyna; species Mitragyna speciosa. Next base: position 12,976,010 of record CM045553.1, on the reverse strand, counting down.
TTCAGATTGTAAAGTTTCAATCTAGGATTGTTGACATTATTTTGTGATAGTTTAATAAGACAAGTAAGACACTCAATTTGGGATGGAAGAAGTAGGAATGTAAATAAACAGAGTTGAATTTTACTTTGAAGTTATCATGGTCAATTCAAAGTTTTGAACTCAAGCATGAGTTCAATATGAGCTTAAAATTTAAGTTCAAATTCAATCGATTGTATATTTGATAAGTTCAAGATTGATTCCAAAGCTCAAACTTTTAATTTTTAAACTTTTATAATATTTTATCATTAATATATATATATATATATATATAGTGTATGTGTGTGTATTATATATAGTATATAATATACACACACGCACACACACATATATATATGCATGTATGTATATGTATATATGTATCTGTTAATATTTATTAAAAATTTATTAGAGCCTTATGAATTTTATTGAGCCGAGTATTTTTAAGTTTGGGTTTGATTTGATAACATTGTGCAAACTCGTTAAAATTTAAATTTCAAAATCCGAAAAATTCGCTAAAACTGGATTTGAGGGAGTATCAAATTTGGCACCTAATCATCAGTACATCTATAGTTCACCTCGCTACTCTCCATTTACTGTTGGCTTTGCCACTAAATTATTGCTATTCATGTGTTACAGTAAATGCTATGATTTAAATGGCAGGATGCATCTAATCTTCTTCTTCTTTTTTTTTCTTTTTTTTTGGGCCAAAATTTTGTTTACGGGAGAGAGGTGCCAGCTCTTAATTTTATTTATAATAAAAGTTTAAAATACAGAAGAGAAGATTTAATCCCAGTACAAGCGATAAAATTAAAGGAGTACTTACTCGTTCACAAAATGCTTCCTATTAATGTAAGGGACACCTAGTCTTTCAAAATTTATTTTCGATCTTAACTTTACAGGAAGATGACTTAAAGAAGAGTTCACGAAGTCTTGATGTTGCACTAATGTTACCAGAAGATCTGCTGACAAATGCGATTCCCTGAAAATATGAGAAATAGAAGCCCGAAGGGATTCCATGTAAAATTGCATTCTTCTTAGATCATGGCACATGCCATCGACCCAAAAAGTCATCCCATAAAGGATGAACTAGAATAGCTAAATCCACCTCCATCAAAATCTTTTGGACATTCCTCTCGGCACATAATTGAAGACCAAAAAGAAGCGCTAAACATTCGGCTTGAATAACACCTATTTTTCCAAACTCTTTGCAAAATGCAAAGATAAGCCTACCCTTTTGGTCTCTCAATAAATCATCACCCGAACCTTCATTTCTACGGACACTAGCCGGATGCATCTAATCCTGAACGATGGCAACGTTATAAGTAGATATTGAAAGTTACATGTACTTTTCGTCCTTTACTTATGTCGTTCTTTAAAATATCATGTTAAAACTTGTTTCAATTTAAATTGGTTATATGCACATATTTTGAAAATCACAACTTTATAATGCTACTGGAGACTAAATTCCATTCAATCTTATTAAGGGATAAGCAATAGAAGTCCCAGACTGTCAAGCTCAGGAGAAAATGGAGAGACATTCTCAAAGAACTTGTTTTGTACTAGCATAATGAGAATTTACGGTTAATTTCGGTGAACCCCTAAATAATGGCTATAGTTGCACTTTTACTTACCTTATTCTGTAAGAGACCCATCTCCGTTCTAACAGTGGGGTAAATAGAAGGATACTCTACTCAATACTCACAAAGAAAACGCCTCACATTCTTATGGGATCAAAAGTTTGATATCTGCTATTTTATCACTTTCTTGGTTCTAAAATCAAAGTTGTAAAATCAAATCTATGTGCTTTTGATACAACTATTTTATTAAATCTAATGTTTGAAAAATTAAATATGCATTGTATTATTGAATAGCATAAGAAATAAATATATTCACACTTCCATATATCATTGTTTAATTCGTATATTTTTATGTATAATATTGGATTTGTTTATTTTTTATAATTTTCTTGTATGGCACATATACGTTTAAGTAACAAGTAATAACTCACATGCTGTGCATATGAATTTTTTTTTTCAAGATGTAACATCTTTTAGATACTAAATTTCTTATAAGTTTTTAATTATAAATGCAAAAAAAAAGTGATAGTATGCTCTCATTTTCTTGTAACAATTGTTTGTTAAGAAACATTGCTTAAATTTCAAGTCGTAATAACAAAAAATTTGAATTATTTCTTTGAAGCTCTATAGAAAGTGTATAGCTGGCTTTATGACACACACATTGACATTGAAATCTTTTATCGAACTTGTCATGTACTATACTATTATTATATTTAAATAACAAAGACTACTTGTTTTTATTTATAAACTAGTGTTGTTCAAAAAATTGAGATTATTTTTTTCCTACAAATATTGATTACATAATCAAAACTTAGTTTATAATCTAGTGATAAATGTACTAATTCATGTAAAAGTAATTAATGTCTCAAAAATCTTCATAATAATTATTAATATGGTAAAAAATCTTTGTTCAACATACATCTTAATAGTAATTATTGATGGTAAAGAAAAACTTTGTTTAACATGTATTTAATCGTGAATTCTAAATTAGTTATTTGTTAAACTATACAACCATAAATAAGAAAAGTATTTGTTCTTTTTAGAATTCAAGTCCTTATTATGTTAGTATGTTCGACATAATAAATTTTCAATTATAATCAGTGTTAGATGATTGAAGAAACTTAAAATGAGTTTCAAAAAATCAATTAAGTTGTTTTTCTAAAGAATGGAAACTATCTTTTTTTTTTCTTGTAGGGAATGTTTATTACAATAAAATAAAAATTGTTTTACATTATTGACATGGAAGGCCTATTTTTTTTTTCAAGTATTCCATATCATATCCTACCAAATTCAATTATGAAATCTGCTCTTTGACATTATAATCCAAACAATAAAGGAATACTAAGATCCTATATCTTTTATGTGACATAATTGTCTAAAAGATGCTTCCTTTTTCCCTTATACACTATGTCATATATAATCCAATCATAATCGAGTAGAATCCTTGTCATATTGAAGATTTTTTTTGGAAAAAAAAAATTAAAAGGATCCTTTAATAAGATTATTATGATGCAAAATCTAACAATATTTATTCAATGAATTTCTATTTTAATTTTGAAAAATATTACTACATCTTGTACTATTTTTACTTATTAGTGAAATGTTTGTTTAAAATTTTGCTTTGAAAACATGTAACTGTTCTTTCTCTTTCCTTCATATACAATTAAACTCAAAATTACAAATCTTTTAGGTAATTCTTAATTTGTTGTTTGAAGCTTGAACTATATAAGCAATTGTTTGAATTAGTTAATCAGTCACCAAAGTTTTGTTTGACATGGATCACAAAATTTAAAAAAAAAAAGAAAAAGAAAATTTAATTTAATGATTTGTGAATACATTAATCAAATAATTAATTATAGTACAATGAATATAAGTAATTGTAGTGGTAATTGTAGTAGGGTAAACTAGGGTAAACTTTTCAATGTACCTCATAAAAAGCAATAGAGCATATATAAGTTAATTCTAATTTTCTCTTTCCATTTCTGATCACATTAGTAAAGAGGGCATTTGTTCTTGATGTACGTATTATGCATATGGTTTGGTTTCTCTAGCATGACTTATCCGGGTTGAAAATGACATTTCCATAATTCATAAAGTTTGATATCCAACTAGAAAAAGTCACTCAAGTTCATTTAAATAGGCTATCCTAATCTCTTCCGATGAAGAAACTTATTCCACATGTAAAAGTTAAAGGCTATCGCCAAACTCCAGTCCACCCACCACTAATGATATACACTCCAACAAAGTATCTCAAACTTATTAGTTGTACTTATTCAAGTACTATGCTATGAAAATTAAGACACAACAACATGGTATTTAAGCATATCGTTTATCAATGTATAGTATAAATGGAGATGCTTATCATGTATCAATGTATAGTATGAATTGAGAGGGTTTTTTAACCTTTTTCTCTTCTTCTTTTCCTCCACCATTGTAGATACCTTTGGAACTATTTGATGGCTACAGAAATAAGCTAAAGAAATTTTTATTATTCATTTTAGTAAGAAATTGATATATTTGAGGATCGAAAGAAATGGTAGTTAAATGGTTTTATATGGCGAATTGTGTTCTTTTCATTACCAGCATAATGTGAATTCAATGAACATTACAAGGGAAGGTAAAGGGTTTTGTAATTCCACCTCAATTACAAAATAATGAATTTCATTATAGAACAAAAGGCATTTTAAGTATATTTGAAAAACTAATGCCACAAAATGCAAGAACCTTAATGCTACTAAAACTTATCATACATTTAACAAGAGTATAGATATAGATATAGATATTGAAGGAATATGTAATTACACTACAACAAAAGAGGGAGTTGACGAGGAAACAAAGTCCACGCCAAAAGTTTTGACTTCCTCGCCAATCAGTTTTAGCGAGAAAATTGCTTTCTTGTCAACTTCCTTGCTAGATGCTCGTCACTAAAAGTTTCTAGCGAGAATTGCATTTGTTTTTCTCATTAATAATACAGATCAATAGTGAGGAGGGACCTTCCTCGCTAATAACTTTAATACTATAGCGAGGAAAAATTCCTCTCCATTGAAGTCAAAATGTTCTCACAAAAATCAACATTCCTTGCAAATGACCAAGGTGTTTGGCGAGGAAAATTGAGCATCCTCACTATTAATATGAAATTGACGAGGAATCTTTTGACATAATTGTTGTGCACTAGGCCAATAAAATGTTTTTAGCTAGGAAAGTTTCCTCACTAACAGGCTTTAGTAGGCTCCCAATTTGCTTTTTGGCAAGGAAATCTTCCTTTCCAAAATGTTGATGTAAACATTTCTTAATCCCAATTTAAAATTCTGATTTTAATTATTGGGTGATTATATTTGAAAGTTTAATTATAAATTGATGCTAATAAAGTTTGTTGCGTGGCTATTTTTTTGTTAACTTCTTATAAGCTTTAAATTTGATTGCAATTGGCAATAAGATATTGATGAATAATTACAAACACCCCCATTTTGTTAATTTAATAAACATTTAATAGAAAGCATGCAAAAACTTTGTTTTACTACTAGATGGGATTGCCTAGGAAATAAACTCTACCATTAGGTTATTACAAATTTAAGTAAATGTTGATATAAACTTCAGCAATTGCATTTAACAATTGTATTAAACACTACAAAAAATTGTAAAAGCTAAAACTCTAAAATCAGATGTAAGAATTGTTGGTGGAAAATTGAGAAATTATTACTAAAATTGGAAGGCAATAAGCTAAATGCTACATTAAGTGAACAGTCCTCTTCATCTGAAACCTCCTCAAGCTCTTGTTTCTCGACATCATCCGATGATTCAACAGCACTTCATTCAGAATACCAAATAATACAGCAAGAGGTCAAGAGTCACATAGTGCTGAAAGAAGGAATTAAAAAAGAGAGAACATTAAAACATTGATTGCTATTTGAGTAGGCGGCATCAAGTATAGGACTAATCTAAAACTAGTATTTCTTACCTCCTCTAATTTCAATAATCTTATGATGCTATTTCACTGCAAATTATAAGGCTAATCTAATTGAAAGTTAAGATTCTTATTAAGATTTGACACTCAATGGAAAAACACTATCAGACAATTCATCTCAATGGAATGCTTAATCAAAGAGCTCACTTGTGCAGACTACGGCAGTAGTATATGAATGAAAACCATCCCAATCAAGAATCTAATACATTCAAGAAACAACAATTTTAAGTTGTTTTTACTATTTGTATTGAGTTCTCTATTTTTGGACTTTTATTTGGGTAGGAAGCGTCAAGTATAAGGTTACCATTTTATTTTCCACAGCCTAAATTTGAGTGCTCATGTGTCATTTGGTATCCGAGTTCATAGTATATTATAGGCACTAGGCAGGAAAGTTGTAAACACATGCAAACTCTCCAATAGACTGCTTTAAAGCTATCAAACATTTTTGTTGCAAAGTAACAACATAAAAGCATAGATTATTTCAGTTAGACTAGAGGGAAATAGCAAACCAAAAATATCAAAGAGAGCGAGCATGACAAAAGAAAAAGGATTTTGACTCAAGTGTCAAGCTTTTCTTTGCACTCTTTAAGGCTTCACAGAAAAATATAACAAGCAATAAAATTTGAATATTGAACGTCTAATAAAGCTTTCTTGAACCTACTCTACAGCCTAGCTAAAAATTCTTTCTAAGAAGTATTAGTCTATTTTCTTCTCAAACATTAATGTTCTTTTAGCAAGAGGCATTGCAGTAGGATAAAATCTATAAAGAATTCAGAGGCAGAATAGCAATAAGATTTCCAAGGTTCAGCATATGCTTAGATTAGGATGACACCACTAAATTTTTATCTTTTTTGATTTCAATACTTGTCCCTCTACTAGAAACCAAGGCAGCATGGACTAGCAAACCATCAAACACATTCACTTTATCTTTTTGTTAACCCCCTCACCTATCATCCTCAACTACACACAATTCAATCATTGCAATAGACAAGTGATAACACTCTTTAAGCAGTCAAAGTCCCACATGACATTATGCATTCTCATTCACTACACAATTGGCAGAAATGATCCATGTAATAGAGAATTTACATCATTCATGATCCTCTTAAGTAGCCACATGCTCTTCAAATATATGTCCAATGTAGATAACGTAAACTGGCTGGCACTCATCTTTTATGTTCTCTTTCTGTGTATTCCAGTATTTAATGATCAAACTGCCCATATAACACAATAGAACTTGCCCGGGTTGATCAACAATTTGAACATCATAATTATCAGCAATAGCAGTCAAAACATATTCTTTAGGGAATGGCCTGCATTTTAATGAATATTTAAATGTCCTAAACTTGATAAACAGTAGACGTGCAAATGAAATCTCCTTAAATGTATTAAAATTCAACAAATCAAGTCCATATATATAGATCCATAATGAACACCTTCCACTATATACAATGTGAGAATGCGTGTGTGGTTGAGTGTGGATACCAAATGGTTTTACATAGGTAATAATTACATAAAAGAAGGTACTGAGATATTGTAGAATATAAATAATCCACTATGAAAAGGCAAATAACATCAATTATCCCTTTTCTTGTAAAAACGTCACTATTAATATCTCTTTAGATTTTTTTTTAAAGAAAAGATCAAGGTTTTTCTATGCTAACAAGCTTGCATCAACTTTAGATATAGAAGCAATTGATAGTATAATAATCCATCTCTAAAATGAGTAATCTTTTCAGAGCACTTACTCGTAATGTGATGGAGAAACTCCTAGGAAGAAAACAGTGGTTTTAGCGGGATCTATATTTTTGTCCCCCAATTCAGCCCATGTATCAAGTTCCATGTTAAAAGCAACCATCCGATCCATGTCTTTCAAGAACCTATTTCCTATCTAAATGTATTTCCATTCACAAACTCAACAAAAATTGAAACATTCTCAGTTTAGAATAGACAAGAAAATGAATACATTTTTGGGATTTGAACTAACGGTTGATTAGTTCCTTTATAGTTCCACCAATGCCACGTGTTGAAGGCAAGCATGTCATGTTTTGACCATAGATTTGCACTTTGTGCAACTGAATCTAGTTTGAGAACTAGGCCAATATCTTCTCATACTAGATCCACCAAAAAGGCATTTCTATCTAGGATTAGTGTAATCTCATAGTCCTGTATAAATGTACAACTAAAATTTTAGTTGATGGACAGAATAATAAAGTATTTGCTAGAATAAGTATTTTAAAGTTGGATCGAAGTTTTTAATAATCTAAATCTGGCTCAAGATCTAGTTAAGTCCAAATAAGGAAATCAACTATTATATTTCTCCTATATGTAAAACCAGTTGGCATTCAATAATGCAGTCATTCCAGCCTCTTTAGGCCCAAAAACAAAACACTGATAAATATTTCTGTCTGACTATTGCTTTTAACATTCTCAACTATTATATTTCTCCTATAAAATTCAGCAAAATAAACTCTAAACATTTCAACAACACTTAATTTAACAATAAACATAGAAAAGAGTAAAAGTAAAGGAAAATTTGAGGAACCCATAGCTTGCAAGGAGAAGCCCCTTAACAGTCGAAATTCGCATCTTCAGTTCCGAAATAAGGTCGTTTCCAATCCGCGTGAAAATGAAGCACAAAGTCAAAGTAGAAAAGAAGAGCAACAACTCATCTTCAGTTTTGTGAAAAAGATGCTATGATCAAAGCACCCTCCCTGACAACACCATTTCCTCATCCCTCCAATTCTCCATTCGTCTTCGCACTTAGCAACTGAAGAACAAAGCAGAGCATATGTTGTTTTTGTTTCGGAAACAAAATTGGTGCGAAAAAAACTGAAAAGAAATGAAATTTGTCCAGACAAGGTTGTTTCGAAGCTTAAGAAAAGAGTTTAGGGTGTCAAATATGTCAACGGAGCTAAGGATTCCAAACCGGTGAATAAATCTTAGATTTTTGAAGGGCTTGGGACAGGGCTTCTTGATGAGGGAAAGTTAGAAGAGGGAAAAATAGTGGGGGGAAGGGGTTATATATGGCATTGAAGAAGAGGGAAGCGTGCTTTAGAATTGTATTATTATGATTTTGTTTAAGTTTCATTCTATCAGAAGGCGGGATTGAATGGCATTGAAATTGAAAGACAAATTTAGGATTCCCGCCAATTAATTTGAGAAATTTGGAAGTTTGTGCTCTAGGTAATTAGATAATACAAAGTTTGTAAGTTTAAAAAACAATAGATATTATAAGGACTTGAATTTATAAGAAAAGTTTGAGCTTTCATACATGAGTCTCTAATCCTAGTCATGCTTAATTTGTTTTTTGTATTTGTACTTGTTTTTTGATCCATTAGAAGTGAAACAGTTGTTTTATAAGAATAGGTTTCGTTTGGTTGGATAAAATATTTTTCTTAAAAAATATTATTTTATATGAAAAAGTTATTTCTTTAACGATTTTTTGGTATTTAGCTAACAATTTCAAAGTCTTTCGAAATAGAGTTTTTTAAATACTTTGAATAGTGTTAATATGAATTAAAATAATAATAAATTCAATTCATTGTTGAAAGAGTCTACTAGATACTTTTTTGTATACAATTAATCTATAGGATCGTATAATGACATGCTCAAAAAAAAGATCATATAATGATAAAGTATATATAGATATACATATATCATTATGGGACTCAAAATAAAAAAATGAGAGGATAAGAATTAAAAGTAAAAATTAATTTGTAAATAAAATTAGAAAAGTAGGTGTTTAAGGTTTAATGTTGTTGTTGACTTTTTAGAAAATAGTTTGCGCTCGTTAAGTACATAAGTTGTTTTCAACTAGAGGAAGAAAATTTGAAAAATATTTTCCATGGGAAAAATATTTTCCAATGTTCCACACCAAGAAAATTTCTAAAAATATTTTTAGACAAAGCCAAATAGAACCTTAACTCTTTTCTTTGGTCTTGTGAGATATGATTAGTACTATATTCTTAATGACTTTAACATAAGTAAATACTCATATACTTTACTTTCTGTTATTGACATTTTTACTTTTTTCACATACATCTTCAACTTGATTCAAAAGTTCTTTTTGATATTCTTCTTAAAGATGCTAATGCCCCTTGGGTCGTGACAGGGAAATATTTAGGTGGACTGGGTCCACGAGCGGTAGAGATTGAGCCACTAGAGTTCGGGGCCCCCTTGAACCCCGGTGGTTCAATCTCTATCGTTGGGTCCACAGGTCTGTAGAATTTTGGGTCCACCTAAATATTTTTCGGTCGTGGCTTGTGAGATGGAAGTGTTGAAGAATCTCAATGGGCTTCAATTAGGACTGTCAATGGGGGGCTAGATGCCCCAAGCTCAACCCATTCAGCCTAAAAGAAAAAGTGCGGGCCTAATATTAATTAGATTGAGTTGAGTTTGGGCTTAAATATCAAGCCTGAATTAAATGTGAGATGAACTTGGGCCTTACTAGGTTCAAACCCAATTAAGACCCGGCCCATTTAAAGTATAATTATATATAATATATATAAAATAATATGTGTAAATTATAGTTAAACACTAGTGGAAAATGCACATCCTATGTGTGTACAAATAAAAAAAAAGATTCATAAGAAAAAATAATGAATAGTTATTCAAAAGTTTTATTATGTTGTGTAATGTGCCTTTTTTTGAGTTATTAAAAAAAAGAAAAAGAAACTATTGGCAGTTATTGAAGGTTTCTATATAATGTATATAAAATAATATATATAGTTTATAGTCAAATATTACTAGAAAATACACAATCTAGGTGAGCTTTGAGCCTTTTATTTCGAGCCCAAGCTCAAAAGCCTAAATCCTGAAAGCCCTAATTACTTTGTGAGCCAAGTTTGGACTTGCCAAATCCTGACTCACAAAGCTCGATTGACAGCCCTAGCGTCGATTTCACATTGCTTCCATGAGGCCAATAGAGTACATGGTCTTTACAAATTTTGGTTGCTCCATTCGTTGTAAGAAAGTTTTATTTACTATTCTAGAGTTACCTAAAAATGTAATAGGGGATTTTAGGTTAGGTTTACCTTCTTTAAGGAAGAAATCATTTCTCATTTAATTGTGAAAGTTCAAGTGTGTAATCCAAAAAAAAAAAAAAAGGTGGTGCAATCCATCCGTGGATTAGTTTTCAATCCACAGATGGATTGCATTCAATCCACGGATGGATTGCATCACCTTTTATTTTTTAAGGGACCACCATATTAAATGTGACCCAACTCACAAAATATCTTCTGCTTGCAAGTCTTAAAAATTTTCCCTTAGGCATTACTACTGGGCGTGGGCATGCTCAATTCATTAGAAATCTTCTGGTTGCTAAGCTCAACAATGACCCTTTAGACGTGACCATTTGGCATAGGCACGTCTAACTCGTGAGAAGCTTTTTGACCATTAACTCTAGAGTGGTACTTTAAGCATGACCACTGGGCGTGGGCACGCCTAAATCATAAGAAGTCGTCTGCTCTTAGACTCAAGAATTGTCTCTTAAACGTGACCACTGGGCGTGGGCAGACCTAACTCATAAGAAGTTGTATGATCTTAGACTCAAGAATTGTCCTTTAGGCGTGACCACTAGCCATGGGCACGCCTAACTCATGAGAGGTCGTTTGATCTTAGATTCAAGAATTGTCTTTTAAGCAAGACCACTAGGCGTGGACCAATGTATGACATCACTTGATAAAAAGTTAAAAATTTCAAAAAAAATTTAGATTTTCACAAATAAACTTTGAAATTCTAAATTCAAATAAATAAATTCATCTCAATTGTACCTACAAAAAATAATAATAATTTTAAATCCTAACAAAAAACACCACCACATAACTTTTCACGGATCTAAACCATGGCCTATTTGCAGTCCGACTAGTCGAATAAATAACTGCAAAGCAATAATGATGTTTGACTTAATTTGTCTTGATTCAAAGAAACCCAAGGCTACTGACTGAATAATACAAGGTCTTTACATGCTACCTATAGAAGGAAAATGAAATGTTCCACTATGAGAAAAAGCATTAGAATAATTTAGCAATAAAGAAAAAAAAAAACGTGCTATAGGGAATTTGTTTAAATAACCAAACATTTCATTATTTAGTAGGTGTTATCTATGTAATTTGTTGATGGCCAACTCAAGCTGGTAGATAACGAAGCTTCTCTTGACTTATTAGTTGCCTATTTCAAATATCTTATGTTAATAATTTTGCTGCTTTTATTTGTTCCCTAACTCAATTCTGGCAAAGGCTTGCATTGTTGTTACATAGTTACAAGCCATTATATATACACCACCATTCCAGGAGCAAGTCACTACAAAAATCAGGATTTGATTTGTATTTTTCTGGTTTAAGCAAGTAAAGGCAAGCTTATTACTAAAAAGATGTCACTTAAAGGATTGAACATGGCACAGCCTGTGTTGTTGCTGATATGCACTTTAGTTCGTATGTCATCATTTGCTGCTACGAATTTCCCAACTTTCACCAGTAATAGACAATTCTATTGGACATCCTTAGATTTTCCCACTTTCATTACATGGAATAATAAAAAAGATAAATTTATACAAATAGTTAAACTGGAAAAAAGGCAACAAGCATAAACTAGGATTTCTAAAGAAATGTGATGTCTAAAGTTGAAGTCATTACTTCTGAAATACATGAACATCAACTTTTCCAAAATACCAAGTGTTTATGATCTCTTCCCAAAACATGGAATAGTTTCCAAAAATTCCTATAATCACTACATCCCAGACAAGTTGCCTAAACATTTTAAACACTTTCACGGTGCCTTCTAAATTCCAGCCTATTTCCAAATTCCCAATGTTAACTTGCACCAGAAAATCATGTATTTTCTAGTGCAATTTAACATTACATCTATTAAATAAAAAAGCTTAGTTTCAAAATAATCCGTCATCTATGAAATCCAAAACAAGCCAAACTACAAAAACATTTTAAGCTCAAAAAGTCTCTTTTAGATTGTATAGCCAATTTCCATCCAAAATCACCAAAATGAACCTACAAAACATAAATTTAATGTCAAAAATAATAAAATTTTTTGCTAAAACCATAGTGCCTCAACTATATTTCTAAAACTACCAATATGCTTGGCTATCCATATATTGCTTTCCGAAACCACATGTAGCTTTCATTATTTTCTTACTATGTTAACTTATAAGATCAGGTATTGCCATTAGGCGTAGTCCTGCTTCTCACTTCTGCCATCAACCAATCTATTGACTCTTGTAGGCGCTGATGTTGAGCTTGATGTTCTTCAATTTTAGTATGTGCAGCCTCCAATTGTGACTTTTGCTCAACAATGATACTCTCAGTCTATCATTGCTGCTACTGGTTCCCCTAGCATATTGCCTTCGAGATGGAGGTCTAACTCCATGAGGTTTCCCACATATATAACCAGAATTTTTCATGCAAACTTTTTCAACTATCTCAACCTCAGATCTTGGCAGCTCATTTTCAGAAACATACTGGTTTTTCAAGTTGATCATTTCTTGCTGTAAGATATAAAGAGTTGTACCACAGTATAAACTCTTAACTTAAATTTTTTTCAAAAAAATATGTATGATATTTATGACTTACATGCCTTTCTTCAGCAAGAGGGGAGGACCAACTATTTCTATTTATATACGCAATATGAAACAAATCAATAGGCCAAGGTTTTGCGTTTGTCTCTGGATTAATCTAACAAAATAGGCAACAATATAAGGACTTCAGCACCCAGAGTTACACTAAAGAGGTAATATAGGACATGAATTTACCATTTCATGGCATTTTTGTGGAAAAGACTTAGATCCTAGCTTGGGCACATACTCCAAATTTGTACAATTTAGTGCATTAGTTACCGAATGAGCCTAATATACAAGGTATAATCAAGTTAAGAACTTGCTACTCCTACAAATGAATCAATTTAGCAAAAAACAATGCATAGATATTTACTTGCCTTCTAATCTTCATTGTCAAAGATATTGTCACACATCCAAATCCAATCATCCCTTCTATCAAGAAAATGGACAGGAGCATTTGCCCTTGCATTTGTGCCTCCCATGTACTTTTTGTAGTGCTGGTGACATTTGTTTCTAAAATTTTCATACAATCGTCCAAATTGACTCTTAACAGCATCTTGAATGTGTGATTTTGTCCAGTCTAAATTAAATGTGTACTGCAAATTTTAATAAAAAAAGTTTAGAAACTTGTAAACGATATGAAATGTATTAAATTAATCATACCATTGCACATTCATAAAGGTCCTCCTTGGCTGACTTGTCAATGGCCATCCAATTCTGTACTCGTATCGGTGCATCTTGTCTAAGGATAAGACCAAGCTCTCTTGCAAAACATGCACTCCAATCACCAACAGATGCATTCTCATCTTCAGGAATTAGTATTGGTGGCCTGTATTTTTCACCTTTTGGATCTTGTTCCCTTCTTGCCCTTACTTCTTTCTCAGGCCTAATATTTCGATTGGGTCCACGGTTTTTACGAGCTAATACAACTAAGAACAATGTGAGTATGCAGAAATTGCAATTCCACAAAGTTTAAATAACACTAAGAGCTGACATCTATAAAACTAGGACATATTTAGAGTATCAACAAAATTAAAATCACCTGCATTTGTTCCTATTGAATTGGACACATTATGAAACTGATTTGTATCATGTTCGGTATCTGTTGATTGAGTAATTTGGTTTGCCACTCTTGAAGCAGCATTGGGAGTAGCTGATTCATTTTGCACTTCATTTGCATTGGCTGACATCTCCTTTTATCAAACAAACCAATGATCATACTAGCTATGAACAGAAGGCCAACTCTTTAAAAAATGTAACTTCACTAGAATAGTCATATTGACATATGACATTATGAATATAAATATAACATGTTTCTTACACTAACTAAATCATTTTTAGAAGGAAAAAGATCAGTAGGTTGAGATATCACTTACCGCAGAAGAGTTTGATGAAACATTTGTATTTCTAGGCAATGAATTCAATTGCAAATTTTCATTCTCATGACGAGTGTATCTAGAAGCTGGATTATTTTCAGGCACCTATCACACGAAAATCAAATTATTTGGCAATCTAAATGGTTAAAGAGAATATTTAATCACATAGTCAAGTAAGACTTCGTCAATGCACATTAATGGGTAGAGATTGCTGTTGTGGTTGAGTTGTAGTGCATCCAATGTCTACAAAAAGTTCCATGATTGGTTCTTTGTTTGATGTTCCATTAGGGATGTGATTGGAGCATGATTCTTTTGGAGCTATCTGCATTACAGAACATAAGAATCATATCAAATTTGTTACACTTATATTAGTGAAATTTGAGTAATTATTGGAAATATTTTAATTCTCACAATGAAAGACTTTTGCATTGGCTGATTCCCACTGCAAAGCATTGCTGCATTAGATATTTGATTAGTTCATTTGCTAGCTGCAACCTTACCAATTTATCTTGCCCATAACGCATCTCCTAGCATCTATATCAAATAAGAATACAAGAATAAAAGATTAGTATCTCAAATAAGATTACAGAAATAAAAGATGCATTCAATACATGAATGAAAAATAACTTTTATTTATCATGAAAAATACACATAAAACAACTTACAATTACTATAATGCACAGAACATATCTTTTCTCGTGACATATGGGAGCTACAAAATTATAGTTTATTTTTGAACAAAAAAGTGCCATATGTCACTCTATATCACTTTCAGAACTAAAGCTCAAACAAGGTTTTTCATCCTTTTCTCCTGTGCTTTGCAACTCTTCATTAATTATATCATCATTAATGAAATCATCCAAATCAATCTCAGCTTTATCACTAGATGCATTATTGTCTGAATCACTGGTTTTAGGATCAACATTAACTCTGTGTAATGAAAATGCATCACAATCTTCAACTTCAAATATGATTTCTGAACACTCATTCTATTGGTATACTTCATGATTATCAGATGCATCTTCAAGATCATTTTCATCAATAGATTGGAAAAGTAATGGATCCCATATATGTCGATGATCTGCAACAAGAGCTACATGCCAATCTCCACCTAATTTTGTGTCCTTAACATAGAAAACTCGGGTAGCTTGGGTGGCAAGAACATAAGGTTCACTTTCATACCATTTTTTTTTTCCAAAATTAACACTTGTGAAAAACTTGTCACAACAAGCAACCCTAGAATCAAACCATTCACACCCAAACAAATGGACTTGGCATTTGCCCCTATATCTTAGCTCCATGACTTCATTAACAATTTCATAGAAGTCTATAATTTCATTATTATGCTCTCCTGCAACACGTATACCACTATTTTGTATCTTTCGACGGTTATCACGCTCTTTAGGAACTTAACTCCATTAACTATACAACCTGGATATAGGGTGGTGCGAATATCTAGCCCCATTGCAAGTGCATATAGATCCTTGTTCACCTCAGAATCTCCTTGAATATGCACGTTCTTCATCTACATAAATGGATGAACACAAACTTGAGAAATTTTATCTTTTAAAAATTGATATTTTTACTAATAAGGAGAACATATCTTACTTTTTTCTAAACCATAATGGAAATTTAGCTTTATGTCTCTCAAAGACGTTTGATAGATTTCTTCTATTCAGCTCTTCTTCATATTTGCTATTCATAGTACATAATTAAAACTAAATTTCTCAAATTTTTAAACAAACTTTTTGGTGAAAAAAAAAAAGTAACTTACAGTATAAATGGTTGCAATTCATCACAATTGTAAAGAACATACCAATAGACCAAATTATACTGATCCCTTGTTAAAAAGGCACCTGTGGGCGATCCAATTGGATGAATTTTGTGGGAAAATATGGATAACCTGCCATGAATTGGATTTTCTCCATCATAATATCTATCCGGTCGATTGAATTTTATCTCAATCCCCTCAAGATATAAGGAGCAGAATGTTAAACTTTCATTGACGATATAAGTTTCTGTAATTGAACCTTCTGGGTATGCTTTATTTTTCACAGTTCCTTTGAGATTTTTGAGGTACCTAAATGTATAAAAGCACTTATAAGCATATGTAGCAGTTAATGATCTAACTTAGCAATACATTTTAGGGGTCAGTATTAAGAAGAACAATACTTACCTTTCAAAGGGGTACATCCACCTATGTTGGACAGGTCCTCCGAGTTTGGCTTCACGGGGCAAGTGAACAGCTAAATGAATCATAATGTCAAAGAAAGCTGGGGGAAAAATCATTTCCAACTTGCACAATATGATTACTATGTTCTCTTTTAATTTCTCAATCTCTTCCAGTCTAAGCTTTCTTGAACATAGATCTTGAAAGAATTTAGCCACTTTACATATCAAAGTATACACCTTAGTTGATAAGAATCCACGTAATCCAACAGGAAGCATCTGTTGCAAAAGAACGTGATAGTTATGTCTCTCTAATCCCGATATCTTTCCATCTTTTACGTTGACACATCTTGATATATTAGCTACATAACTATCAGGATACTTCGTTGAACTCAAGAATTCACAAAAACCTTGTCGCTCTTTTGATGACAAATTATAGCATGCTTGTGGCTTTTCAAGCTTTCCATTTCTTTGACGTAAGTGTAGCTCATGTCAAATGTCCATGTCTTCCAAATCCCATCGAGCTTTATCTGTATCCTTTGACTTGTTTTATATGTTAAGCAAAGTTTCCATAACGTTGTCACACCAATTCTTAGTAGTGTGCATGACATCAATGTTATGTTTCAATAGAATATCTTTCTAATATGGTAGCTGGTAAAATATGCTCTTCTTAGTCCAGTTTCTTTCTTCTAGACTACATTTCCTTTTTTTAGTATTTGAATTTTTTCCAAGTGTTACATCCTCAACAACTTTTAATTGTTCAAGAACTTCTTCATTCGACGTGGTTTCAACCTTCTCCCTACCTTGCCATTAAATTTTCCACCACAATTTCGCCATATATGATTATCAGCCAAAAAGCGTCAGTGGCCCAAGTAACCAATCTTATTTCTCAATGATTGATAATTTGTTTCATCTTTGCAGCAAGGGCATGCCATTTTTCCCTTGGTCACCCAACCATATAAGTCTCCATAAGCAGGGAAGTCACTTATAGTCCACATAAGTGCTGTATGTAGACTAAAGCATTGTTCAGTCACAGAATCATATGTCCGAACACCTTTGAACAACTCTAACAGTTCATCAATTAAAGGTTGCAAAAACACGTCAATGTCCTTTCCTGGTGACCGATGACTTGGAATAAGAACTGACAAGAAGAAATATGGTTCTCTTTTTGATATCCATGGTGGCATATTATAGTTCATCAACACCACTAGCCACATGCTATAGGAGTTACATATATTGTTGAAAGGGTTGAAACCATCACTTGACAATGCAAGGCAAACATTTTGAGCATCATCAGCAAATCATGGAAATTTGTTGTCAAAGTCTTTCCATGATTCACCATCTGTTGGATGACTTATGACCCTTGTTTCTTCAACTCATTTTTCCTTGTGCCATCTCATATAAGATGCTGTTTTTCTTGACATAAATAGCCTTTGTAGTCTTGGCTTCAAAGGAAAGTAGTGAACAATCTTATGAGGTTTTATTTTCCATCTAGACTCCAAGCATTTAGGACAATGATCCAATCTTTCATATTCCTTCTGAAAAAGAATACAATCATTCTTGCATGCATGAATCAAGTCACATCCTAACCCAATGTCCCCCAATAATTTTCTTGAATCATAGTAAGAGGATGGAAGTAAGTTACCATCAGGATAAGAATCCTTCAACAGTTGAAGAAGCATGGTAAAAGATTTGTTACTCCATCAATTAAGTACCTTCAAATGTAGCAATCTTACAACAAAAATTACTATTGAATACTTTTTGTAACGTGGATACAATGCTCGCTTAGCATCTTTAAATAATCTATCAAATTTCTCTAACTCATCTTCTTTGCTAAAAGAAACATGCTCATTGCTCTCACCATTCAATTCTTCTTCATTAAAGGTCCCCCAATAGATGTCTTCTAAAATCTCTTGCATTTCGTCATCATTTAGTTCTGCATTTTTAGCATCAGTTTCATGCACATTATCACGACATGAATGAACATCTGAATTTTCAGCAGGTAGAGTTTCCCCATGAAATTTCCAATAGGTATAAGTACTGTCCATTCCCTTATACAGTAGATGACTCTTGACAATATGAACGGAGTAGTATTTCACAGTTCTACATTTTTTACAAGGACATCTAATCTTTGGTTTATCCCCTTTGTGTTGCTTAGCCATTTTCATAAATTTCTTTAGTCCATTCCTATATTCTTTACATCATCTATCAGCAAGAAACATCCAACTTTTATCCATGTTTGCTTCTGTGATATATGAACTACCCGCTACACCAAAGTGCAAGTTTAGATGATAAGCCTTCCTAGTAGAATTGTATTAGAAAAATAACACTAAAATTCAAAGAGATGATAACTATAAGTAACAAGTTAAACAAAGCAAAATAAGTCCATAACCCAACAAAATCATATATATTCACAATGTCATGAGTGATGTCCATATATTGGCAGTTTCTTCTCCAATGAAGCATATTCTATGTTAATTTGGAGCAAGAGAAATCAAATTTGAGACTTGACGTAATGCACTTACTGTGAAGAATAGCTTAAGAAGATTAATGAAGAGTTTGTATTTGAACTCTTTATGCTTCCTACATCCAATGTCACCTGTTCAATAAATATTATACAAATTAACAATAGTTGTATTGAGCTTTGAGTGTATTAGAATGTATTACTTTTTTGAAAAAAATGAAAATTTATATATTTGTGAGGGAACAAAGCCAACATAAATCTTTAAAAGAACTAAAAAATCCTTAAAGAATAATCCAAATATTCTATCCAAAACAAAACAAAACAAACCCACAAAAATTATTTCTAATGTGAAAAAAATTAAGAAGGGAAGAAAAGAATTGGAGAAGAAAGACTGTAAATAATACGTGCCTTTAGAATAAGGAGGTTAGTGGAGTATTGGATAGTGATTGACAAGAGAAGATTAGGCTTTTATCCAAGACATACCTTTAGTTTAAGAAAGTTATTGAGCTAGAATACTAATTGAAATTAGGTGAAAAGAAGAAAAAATTTTAAAAATCTTCAAAAAGAAAAAAGTAAATACACATAGACCCAATCATGTAATTTAAGGAATGAATTTGGCAGCCTTGAACTTCATTAAAGACTTTTGCACCAAACCTCTCTTTTGTGGGTTTAGAACTCAAATAAAAGGGGCTGAGCCTCTATTATGGATACAAAAATGGAATAGAAGAACCAAACAGCAAAGACAATCAAGCTAAAAATAGTGATTTTTGGACTTACACGGCAATCTAATTATACTCAATCCAAGAATTTCAGATGAAGACAAAGTCAATGAGAACATTCAAGAAGTTAAATATTAATAACTTGACAAAAGATTATTGAGGCAAATTAATTAATGACCCGCGCATGCCTTTGATGACTCCTCCGGCAAAACATAGTTGCAGGTGAAAGTAATGTAAATTGATGCATCCAAAGGTAGTAAAAATCAAATTTGAATTAAAAAATAGAAAAAGCACAATTAAAAAAAAAGACATAATCCCAAATGCATTTCCAATAAATAATTGTTCTATTGTCAAATTAAAGAACAAAGTTTCGAAAAGCATGCCTATTCTCGGTAGGCTTGTGGAACATAGTAAACATGCTCTCCTAGCCTTGGACGATCAATTGATGGTGCCGCACAAGCCTTCCATGTTGCCTTATACAGATTTTCATCACCTAGTAGTGGTAGTTTTAACGATTGATACTTTTAATAATGAACAATTCTCAAACAAAAAAGGCTAATACTAACATGGGAAAGTAAATACTAAACGCAATATTAGATTGCAGAAACTAAGAATGTAGGAGATTGTTGCACAGAGAGAGAGAGAGAGAGGAAAAAGATTGGAACTAAGAAAGAAAGAGAGAAAGCAGATGTAGAATGTCTAACTTTACTCTTATGTCTTTATTTTTTTTTTTAATTCTATTAGGCCTACCGATGTCATTTGGTAGTAAATATATGGTTTTGGTGAGAAGAGAACCTATCCTCTCTCTAGCTCAAGCATATGGTGAGGAAAATTTTCTAGCAAAACAGGGCTCATTAGCTGCAATTCTTGATTTCTCTCCAATAACAACCAAAAAAAAAGAGTGCATTAGAGTCAACATTTGGAGGGAAGCTTTCCCGCGTTGCTTTTAACGAGAATTTTGAGCGAGAAATTCCTATTCCTCACCAAGTATATGCTGGCTCAAATCTTTGGCGAGGTATTGTTTATTTCCTTGCTATAAGCCTATTAATAGCATCAAATTTTCTCTTCTCGCTAAAGTTATTGTAGCTAATGCCCTTTTTTGTTGTAGTGTTATTTGATGGGCCACCGTATCACACGAGAACAGTCCAAGAAATAGCCCAAAAGCTCACAAAGAACCAGGAGTTCCCAAAAAACCAACCCAAGACTCACCACAAGCTCATGAACTAAAAATATGCTGTAAAAACATTCCTAAAGATGAAGATGCACATGCATATTGAGTTGGAAAAAAGAGAGGCTGGAATGGTTGGAGCAACACATGCTAAATGAAAGTGGACTAACGGCCTTGTTGCTTCTCCAAGAAAGCTAGATTAGGACATAATTAGTTAGAAATATTCTTTTGACACTTGTCATTTTTTTTATTCATTGAGAATTTGTATATAAACCAGTTTTTATCACTTTCATTTTGAATTGAATGAAAAATCTTCTCCATTTCCTCAGATTTGTCATGGTATCAGAGCAATAGGTTCTGATCCACTGAAGAATTAACCTTATTTCTGAAAATGGAAAATTGTTGACATTCTTGTGCTGATTTCAATTATATGAATGAAGTTTCTAGCAGTGTTTCTGTAAACTAGCATAAGAGACTTGATCATCCTTCATTTGTTGTCATGGAACATCAACAACCTGAAACCTCACCTAGATAAGACAAAAACAAATGACCTACCAGAATGTGAAACTGTTTATAAGGCCAAACTGCACATGCTAAGTTTTCCTGTGAGTAAAATTCAGACAACTAGCATCTTTCGGCTGATACATGTAGATCTATGGGGCCCTTTCAAGCTTAGTTTTGCAACTAGCACACCATATATGCTAACCATTATAGATGACTTTAGTAGAAGCACTTGGAGTTCTTTGTTAGTACATAATATACTTGTAGTACAAAGATTTCATTACCATGATAAAGACTCAATTTGAAAGAAGGGTAAAAGTCATAAGAATTGATAATGGGATAGAATTTACTAGCTCTGAGTGCTAGGATTTGTTGAGAAATGAAGGGATTATACACCAGAAAACATGTGTGTATACTCCACAGCAAAATGGAGTTGTAGAAAGAAAACACAATTACTTACCACAAATTGCTAGATCACTAATGTTCCAAGCAAATCTTCCCTTAAAATTTTGAACCTTTTCACTCCTCATGGATACAAATATCATAAATATAACACCAAATTCTATTCTTAATAGGTGTACCTCTTTTGAGTTATTATTCAAACACAAACCAGATTACTCAAACATCAGAGTTTTTGGATGTCTATATTATGCTGCTAATACTTTACCACACAAAGACAAGTTTGCAACTAGAGCACGTAAGTGTATTTTTATTGGACATAGCCCTGCACAAAGGGCCCATATGGTTTATGAGCTAAAAACAGGAAGAAATCATTTGAGTAATGTTATTTTTCATGAAAACACTTTTCCGTATTTATAGTCTAAAGAACTTGATTCACAACTTTCTTTATCACTAGTTCCATTTGATCTAAACCTTAAGCTATAGGAAAACATCATCCAGATCAAACCCCTCTCACACATGAAAGTGATAATCTTGACACAAAACCAAGAAATGAACCATCATTCCTTGCTAGTACGCAAGAGAAACACTACTAGAAGAAATTAGAAGAAGTACAAGAAATAAGTCAAAACTTGTCTAGATGTTACATAATCAACTTAGCTTTTGACAAAAGCTTGCCACTTGAAAACATGTTTCATAAAAGAACCTCCAAATACACACCTCCCATATTTTCTTATCAAAGTTCATCATGCTTAGGTTCAGCATATATGGTTTTCTTGGCAAATATGACTAATGTGCAGGAACCTACATCATATAATCAAGCATGCAAGGATAAATGACGGGCTAATGCAATGCGGAAGGAATTAGAAGCTTTGAAGGAAAATGACACATGGGAATTAGCACACTTTAGGTAGGAAGAGAGCCATTGGATCAAAATGGGTATATAAAGTGAAGCTAAGACCTGATGAACAAATAGAGAGGTTGAAGGCAAGACTAGTAGCAAAGGAATATCATCAAATAGAAGGAGGTTGACTTTCAAGACAGTTTTTCACCAGTAGCTAAACTGGTTATTGTTAGAATGTTTCTTGTAGTAAGAGCTACAAGACTTTGGCATTTATATCAATTAGATATAAATAATGCCTTCTTGCATGAAACCTTAAAGGAGGAGATGTATATGGAGCCACCAGAGGGATACACAAAAGCTATGAATGGACAAATGTATAAGCTTAAAAAGAGTCTATATGGCCTAAAGCAGGCATCAAGACAGTGGAATGAGGAGTTAAGTAACAGGCTGAAGCAATTTGATTTTGAGCTATCACAACATGATAACTGCTTATTTGTTAAGGAATGAATACATAATTTAACTGCTTTATTGGTCTATGTTGGTGATATACTAGTTGCAGGGAATGACATGGAAGAAATTGGAGCATTGAAAAGGTATTTACAGAAGCTGTTCACAATTAAAGATCTGGGTGAGGCTAAGTTTTTTTTGGGTTTGGAAATTGCAAAATCCAAGAATGGAATTTATGTCAATCAATGAAAATATACAAACATAGTGAGTAATGCAAGATTGCTTGGAGCTAAACTAGCAGCAATACCTATAGCAAAAGGAGTCAAGCTAACAATTGAAGATGATGGAAAACTATATTATTCAGAGAGATACAGAAGACTAATTTGAAGGTTACTCAACTTGAATTTCACAACGCCTGATATTACGTATAGAGTATAGCGACTAAGTCAATTTGTACATACACCAACAAAGACACATTAAATGGCAGCACTACATCTGATAAAATATCTTAAAAGATCACCATCTCAGGGATTGTTCTTCTCTGTGAACAATGATTTTAGTCTACAAGGATACTCAAATATTGACTGGGCATCATGCCTAGATACCAGAAGGTCACTAACAGGTTATTGTGTTTATTTGGGAAGTGCTTTGATGTCTTGGAAGACAAAGAAGCAAATTACCATTTCTAAATCATCAACTGAGGCAAAATACAAGAATCTCACAACAACAGTGTGTGAATTGCAATGGATAACATATATTCTTAAGGATTTGTACCACAAACCTTCTCTTCCTATTCCACTTTCGTGTGACAACAAGGTGGCAATACACATTACAGAAAATCCTATATTTCATGTACCATTGCATGTTGGCACTCAGAATTAGCTAGCTGATTTATTCACTAAGGCATTGGCAACAACTTAGTTCAGCAAGTTAGTGAGCAAGTTGGGCTTGGCATATTTTCACCAAGCACCAACTTGAGGAGAGGATTAAGGAATATGTAATTATTTGATAGGCCACCCTATCACACGGGGACAATCCAAGAAACAACCCAAAAGCTCACAGAGGTCCAGGAGCTCACAAGAAACTAACCCAACCCACACCACAAGCTCATCAACCAAAAATATATTATAAAAACATTCCTAAAGATTCTTGAAGGTGCACATGCATGTTGAGTTGGAAGAAAGAGAAGCTGAAATGGTTAGGAGCTACACTGCTGAATGAAAATGGACTAGTGGCCTTGCTGCTTCTCCGAGAAAGCTAGATTAAGATAGAATTAGTTAGAAATAACCTTTTTACACTTGTCCTTTTTTTATTCATTGACAATTTGTATATAAACCAGCTTGTATCATTTTTCACTTTGAGTTGAATGAAAAATCTTCTTCATTTCCTCAGATTTGTTCAAATGTTTGATTTTTTTTTTTTATGAATTCTAATTATTTAAATGCATGTTATCTATGCATATATAAAGTTTGACATCAAGTAGTCTTGAAAAAATGGAGTTTAGGTTCTAAAAATGTAGTAGCGACTAGCTATCTAATAAAATAATTCTTGAAATATTATTTCTTTCTCCTCTTTTTCCTTTTTTTTCAATATTAAATATCTATATAACACAGCAATTTTCAAGGTAAACATAAGAAAGTTAATTAGGGTATTACAGTACATTCTACTAAGTGAATGGAGCATCACTTTTTGTTTTCCTTTTTCTTTCTTTTAAGATTTTGGAACCTAACATTGTCGCTTGAAGGGACGAAATGGGGCATTGCTGTTGGGGTTAATAAGATGACAACACGTAAATATTACAAAAGGGAAAGGAACTGCAAAGGCGAATCGCCAACGAGTGGATTTTGAGTTGGTTCTTTCTTGGAATAAGATTAGTGATAAGGATACTTACCAAATCGGAGTTGAAGAGCTCAAGAAAACCGTAGAGTCCCCAACCTTAGATGGATTTGCCTCATTTACCTCTTGCATATTGGACAATGATTCAGTGCAAAAATGTCTAGTTCGTAAGGGGTGTGTTCGATCCATCGGTGCTCTAGCTACTTACCACGAATGCTTGTATTTCTCTTATTGGGAAGGTGGTTTTGTTAAACGGTTCAATGATTCAAATTCTGTAGTGAGAGATTCCTTTGTCAGATACTATGGATGTCATAGTTTCCAAGTTCGGTAGATTTGAAGATGAAAATGATGAGATTTTTGTTGCACTAGTGAAGGCTTTATTTGAAGCCTTGGGTGAAGAAAATGAGCAATTACAGTTGGATTCAACATTGAGTTTGGCGAAGGTCATAGACAATTACAATGATTCCGTAATGTCAGTACTTGCAGAAGATGTTTGCAAGATTGTCAAGTTGTTCAAGAATCCACACTTCATGGAAAAACCAGCTGTTTTTTAACTGAACAGAAGTATCATTCAGGTCTGTTTATTACTCATCAATACAATTCCACCGGTCAATATGTACTTGACTTTTCTTTTCTGGATTTATGTTGCATTTAAATGTAGAGACTAAACCCAAAAATTAAAAAAGACTTTTTCATGTATCTAACAAATTCCAAGATTGAATGACTTAGTGAAAATGTTCCTGTGGTGTGTGAGCTTTTATTTCTTCATGAATGACCTTATATATATGGAGCAAATTTAAATCCCATCTTAACAGAAAGAAAAGAAAGAGAATGTCTCAGTAGCTTGAGGAGCTGGCAAGTCAAATTTCATTTTATTGATAACTTATGTAATATAAGACTTGTAATGCCTTTTGATTTATATGCCTTGTGTTCTGAATCAATCATTTCAGGCTTGTAGTGCTGCTAAAAATGGCGATTTATCTACCGCTATTTTTAGCATCTAAGAATAATGACTGGATAACGTGCAAAGCTACCTCTGTAGCACAAGGAGACATTACTTCTAGCAATGGAGCATTCTTTGGCTCATTCAAGTCTTCTCCATTGCATTGTCTTGAATCATGTCATTTCGACAAGATCAATAATTCTTGCGACTGAGCAGTTATACTTACTAGTTATGTTCAAAAGCCCTTTTTCTTGTGATACCCTAAGTTCATTTTTTACGTGATTCTTCTATATTTTTTAGGTTAAACCAGGGAGGTAAATAGCACTGCACGCACTACAAAACTGGAGCAGTCTTCCTAGGAATGATACACCTGAACCTTCGGAAGCTGGGTCTTCAGTTAAAGAATCAACTTATAGTACCTCCATTTTAGTTTTGTTTCTTTTACTGTGATGATACATGTTGAAAAATTTGATGGACAGATTAGCTTCTGATAATTGTCAACGTAACATGTTTTTTTGTCGTCAAGTCATATTGTGGTATGTCCATTTATATTGCACTGTTTAATTTGTGTTTTGAGTGCTTCTCCCTTTCTTATTTTGGGTAATTAAAATTTTGGTTGTTTGATAAATAATTAAATGTTGAAAATAATGACACTAAGTACTTTAATGTTTAGCCTATTGATAACAAAATTTTTATTTATCAATTGCATTAAGCATTACAAAGTTTGTTTTTCCAAATTTTCGGCAATAAATATTGTGTGTTGTTTCTAAATGGTCTTGTTTTATGTTTGAAGCTTTTATTAGCAATGACACTTTCTTTCCCAAATACACATAGAAATTGAGAAACTAAAATTATTTTGCAAGCATGAGACAATAATGTTTATGTATGAAGTGACCTAGAAGGTATTGTTTTCTATACCTCAAGCAGTGTATGTAATCTAAATATATGTCATATAATCTCAGAATACTCACTGCAAATGAGTATGGTGAGTTGCATTACCTTTCTCAAGAGAAAAGACTTGTCATTTTAAGCACTAAGTTTGTTGGTAGAATCTTCTGATTCTAAACATTATTGATAATATATGAGTATAATGAGTGACAGACGATTGTTTCTTTCGTAGTAATATCAACAGTATTGATAAGTAGAAGATGATAGATATCAGAGATATCCAGAACTAAAGAAATAGGAGCAACACAATCAGGTCGAATTAAGACCCAAGTATAATAGGAAACTTACTGATCCAAACCAGACCCGCCAACTTGAAACAAGTCAATATACCTTATCCGAACACGACCCGAAACAGGTTAGCGGGTCAACCTGTTTCACCCAAAAAACATGCAAGACGTTAGTGAAGTTATTTTGGTCAATCGGGTTGACCCGCCAACCCATTTGACCCTAAAAACTTCCCCCCATATGAAATTTTTTGGGTCAAACGGATCAATCCAAACCCAAACTTGAACTAACCTTTTTTTTGGTTTCTTCAAGTTAAACAGGTCGATCTGATTCTAATCCAAACCTGATTTTTTTTGGCAGGTTAGTTGGGTATGACTGGATTCCAACCGAACCTATCAAGCTTTAACCTAAACTCATTTTTTTCGTGTTAGGTTCGTATCGTATTTTTGAGCCGTGTCAGAAATTGTCACCCTTAAGTTCATCACATGTTATATATGCAACCCTCATATGCAATTCAACATAGTTTTGTATTATAATGTTAACGACATTATCCATTTCACAAGCTTCAATAACTATCTCCCGTTTCTTTTGATATTATGCATATTTTGCTATTTTTTCATCTTATTTTTAGCTATTTTTTAGTGGATATCTATATGTGGAAAAATATTCTGTCATATGTATTTCTTCTGTTCAAGTTACATATTAAAAGGAAAGTATCTGTATTAGGAAAAAATTTTATACAAAATCGAACCTACTTATTAAATCTCCTAATTTATCTCTTAATTAATCAAATCAAATCATCTCAAATTCCTCTCCTAATTTATTAGAAACAGATTTCCTCCTTATTAGCCTCTTGATCTAGCTGCAGCTGATTTCTCCACTAATCTCCTTCTCAACACTCCCCCTCAAGCTGGCTTGTGAATTTCATATCCATTTTAGGAGATCAAACTATTTCTTCTATAGTCCCTTGTGAGCATCAATTGTGTGTCCTGCGATTGGTATATAAGACCATAGATTGGGCTACTTTCAAGTTTCTTCTTGATAGAATATCTATCCACTTCAATGTGCTTGATTTTGTCATTTTGAACAAGGCCATGTGCAATCGAAATAGCAGCCTTGTTGTCAAAATAGACATTCATAGGAAGCAACACAAAAATCTTCAGATTTTCTAACAACCTCTTGATTTCTATATTACTTCATGAGTCCCATGTGTGAGAGACCTAAACTCATCTTCAACACTACTTCGAGCTATTACATCATGTTTCTTACTTCGCCAGGTGACTAGATTTTCTCTTATGAAAGTATAGTATTTTGATATTAATCTTCTATTAGAAATGCTACCTACCTCATCAACATATATATAGATTTCAACCTGTACATTGTCATGTTTTTTAAATATCAAGCCTCTTCCAGGTGTCCCCTTTAGATATCTTAGTATTCTATAAGTAGCTTCAAGTGCTCTTGACATGGCGAGTGCAAAAACTAGCTTATCATGCTTATAGCAAGGGTTATGTTAGGATGAATGTGGGATAGATATATTAGTCTTTCCACCAGTCACTGGAAATTTTCCCTATCAATTGAGTATGCATCCATAGTTGGACTGAGTTTTAGGTTGGCATCAATTGGAGTTTTGGCTACCTTGTATTCTAATAGCCCAATTCTCATAGTAAATCAAGGATATACTTTAGGACTCATAAATATTCCTTCTTTTGATCTTACAAATTCCATCCTAAGAAAATATTTCGATATTCCCAGATGTTTAATTCAAACTCCTCCACTGGCTTCTTTTTCAATTTTGCAAATTCTTCATAGTCATCATCTATTAAGATTACATCATCCACATAGAAATTAGAATTTCAATTTTTCCCATCTCAAAATGCTTATAAAATAGTGTGATGCCTTTTACTGCCTTCTCAAACCTTCCAAACCATGCTCGTGAAGATTGTTGCATGCTATATAAAGACTTCTTGAGTTTGCACACTCTAATTTGGCCAACAATTTTTCTCAAAACCTGGTGGTGGACACAGACACATCTTCTTCCTAATCACCAATAGAAATGCATTTTCACATACAATTGTTGTAAAGTCCAGTTGAAATTAATTGCAAGAGATAGTAAAACTCGAATAGAGTTAATTTTAACTATAGGGGCGAAAGTTCCTTAGCAATCAGTACCACAAGTGTAAGTAGACCTCTTAGCAACAAGTCTCGCTTTGTATCTTTCTACACTTCTATCAGCTTTGCACTTCACGATAAACACCCATTTACAATCAATTATTTTCTTGGTCTTTCGATAATTCTACAACTTCCCATGTCTTATTTTCACTAGAGCACACATCTCCTCCATTACTGCCGATCTCTATTTAGGATAATCAAGTGCTTTCTAAACGTTTCTGAAACGAATAGGTTAGAGATTTTTATGTAAATGTCCTAGCATATGATAGATATTTTGCAATAGGATGACTAATACAAGACCTAGGACCTTTTCTAAGTGCCATAGGAATGTCTAGATCATAGCAAGTATTAAGAACATGGACTGTCTTGGATAGTAGAAGGTTTAGAATACCTTGCATATCTACAAGCTCATCACAAGGGATGTCTGATTGATTTTGTGCCTTGAGAACAGTTGGCTCTCTATCATTTTGTTGATTTTTCCTCCTTGTGCAAACTATAAGCTTAGGTTTGCCTCATTTAGGATCATCTAGTTGTATTTCTTTACCTGTCAAATTTCAACATTTTTTGTCTCTACGATATTGGAAACAACTAGCTTTTGGAGATTTTCAGGGGAATCTATAGTTTTAAGCAAGGGAAAGGATTAACGAGAACAGGACTAATTCTAAAAAAAAAATTCACTTTGTTTTTCTCACTTGAAGAAAAGTTTCCTAAAAAAATGGTTGATGTTTAGGAATGAGACATCCATAATAACATAGATTTTTTAGATTCTAGGAGTAGAATATTTGTACCCTTGTTTGTTTAGGGCATTGCCTATAAAAGCACATTTTTCGGCCCTAGGATCTAGTTTGGTCCCCCCTAGTAGGTAAATGGACTTGAACAATGCATCTAAAAACTATTAGTGATAAATCTAAATAGATTTGGGTTTCAAGAAAATATTTTTTTAAAGCACTCAAGATGTATAGTATGGTAAAACGTAGGTATTCAATTTATTAAAAAAATGGCTTCTTCAATAGAAATTTGGGGAATTTTTTTTAGAAAACATAATGGCACGAGACACTTTTAGCAAATGTCTATTTTTTTTTTTTTGGCATTCTTGTTTTGTTGAGCAGTATCGATACAAGTAGATTGATGTTGAATACCCTTGTATTTTAAAAAACTTACCAAGAATCTCATTAAAATATTTAATGCCATTATCAGTGTGGACAATGCTAATTTTTTTTTTGGTTGAAATTGGCTTTCAATCATTGTAAATTTTTAAACAAGGTTTCAACTTTTGATTTTTCACTCATCAAATAAACCCAACACTGACAAGTATGATAATCAATATGTGTCACAAACTATTTTTTCCATGCTAATCCGCTAAGGAATCCAAACATCACTATAGACAAGATAAAATAGTTTTGAATGTCTATATGGCTGTGAGAGATAAAAGGATATATGACTTTTTGACAAAATACAATTTTTGCTATAAAATATTGAACAATCCAATCCCTGAAATAACATAGGAAAAAGCCTCTACAAATGCAAAAAACTAGGATGTCTTATTCTATAGTGCCAAAGTATAATTTGATCCACTATAAAAAGAGAACTGATACTACTCGAGCCCTGAGATTTTTTATCCTTGGAATCTTCATTATCAAAATAATAGAGGCTATTTATCATCCTAGTATTGCCAATCATCGTCCCTAAGCTTTGGTCCTAAAACACGCAACAAGAGTCAAAGAAAATAATCTAGCGGTTAGAGTCTTTAGACAATTGCTATCGAATAGGTACATGGTAAATAGATTTAAGGGATAAGGTACTAGATAAAGTTACCAAACATTTACCAGTAATGGATGAATGTGATCCATCTACTATGCGAACTTTCTCATAACCAAAACAAAAATTATAAGTATAAAACACGTTTGAAAGACTTATCGTAAGATCAGAAAATCTTGAATCAATGATCCAAGGAACAAAAAGAAAATGACATACTAGGGCATTAGGATTAATACCTGAATGTTCCACAGAACCATTAGGTGCATCCAACAATTCGAAATTAGATTTCAATAGCTTTAAGATGTGATCCAATTGCCTTTTCTAAAAAGAGTAATCTTGCCTTCATGAGCAAAGGCTAATTGACCCCTGCTCTCATTTTTTCCCTTCCAATTTGCTGGTGTCCATGCAGCTTCCAATAGGTTTCATTTGTGCACTTTGGTTTATTGCAATAGTCACACCAAAGAAGGGGATTTCTCGCAAATTTTCCCAGAAGCATTCAGCCAGCACAAGCCTATACAGTAAAGGCAAAATTTTCTCTATTTTATTAGGTGTTTTTTCGCCTTAACATCACAATGGATGAAAATGGCTTTCTACTAGTAATTCTTCCCGCTGAACTTCAGAAAGCATTTTGCCAATGGATGAAAATGGTTGTCCACCAGTAATTCTGCCCCTAACTTTATCAAACTCAATATTTAATCGAATAAGAAACTTAAATATACGCTTATCCTTCACTTTTTTTTTGTACTGTGGTGGTAAGTTTGTGTTGATTTTCATTGATAATGATCATTGAATAAATCTAAATCTTGCCATAGGCGTTATTTTAATGAATTAAAGTATTTTTTAACACTTTTCTCACCTTGGCAGATTTCCCCAAGTTGAGGATTGGCATTTTGTACAAATCCCACTGGCTGGGACCTTGATTCTTGAAGTGTATGACAACCTGTGTGGGTATTAACTATGCAATTGTTCCTTTTTCTCTTCACTTCCTTTCCCTTCACTGCCCTTATCCCTTCTTGTCTTTTCTTTAAAATCAATTATCTTGAAAAGTGCAACTGTCTAAACTATACATTGGTTTGGATTGGTTGTTCATAGACTTGGTACCTAGTCCATGAGATAATTTTACTACTCGATTTGGTCTTACCCATTCAGTAGAAAATTGAATCATAACCGATTCAAATTAATGGGGTGGCATGCTGTCACTCGCAAAAACCGGTTCGGATAGCCCAAATACTGGATCCTAGTTTTAAATTCATCCAACCAAATAATAAAACTAAAGCATAAAAAATACCAAGAAACAAATTAAAATAAAAAAATTACTAAGGAATAAATTTAAAAAAAATCTTTTAACTTGAGGGCTGCAAGAACTCAAAAAAAAACTTTAAAAAATAAAACAAAATAACAAAAATAATACCAACACATTTTAGATCAACCTTAAAATATCCAAAAATCATAAAAATAGTACAATAAGTCCCTAAATACAAATTAATATACGAATTAAAATAATATCTAACAAACTAAGATGGTGAATGATGACGAGGAGAGTGACATTGGTGTGGTGGTACTGGTCATGGTGTTGGGGGTGGTAGCGATGGTATTGAGGACAGATGGAGGAGGGTTATGATGGAAGAAGATAGGGGCGCTATCGAGTTGAGTCGAGCTCAAGTATCACCATGCTCGAGATCGACTCGATTGCCTATTGGTGCTGCACCCGAAACTCGTTTGCACTCTTCTTATTTTTTTTTTTTTCACTTCGTTACTCAAGCCTACTCGAGCTCGAGTACTCGATGGCATTTTGGTAAATTTTATAATGTTCATATCTAAAATAGTAAATACATAATAAATAAATATATAATTATTAAATAATTGTAGGCTTGATTAGGCTCAACGAGCCTTCAAGCTTGGAAAATCAATACTCGAGCTCGAATCGTTTGACTAATCAAGCTATTCGATACTCGGCTCGAAATCAGTCAACTCGAGTTTGAACCGAGTAGTCACGAGCGGCTGGGTTTGATTGCAGTCCTAGAAGAAGAAGAAGATTACGTGAGATGGAGCAGAGGTTGGAGCAAGTGGTAAAGCCACCCTTTCACTTGGCAAATTGCCAAAATTCAACTTTCACTGCTGTGTTTTGCAACATCATTCCCCTCTTCCTTGATGTAGTACTGGCTATTATCGCTTTGCTTTGCCCTTTCCCAACTTAGTTCTTTTGGTGGAGCACTTTAATAAATGTTTGAGTCTAATGATTGTGAGGTTTAGGTACTATCAAAATTAGGCAAAATTCACACAAACAAGTAACAAAATTTATAACCTAATACCCCTTTCCGCAAGTGCACGGATCAAATGTAGTAGGGAAAGTATTAGGGTCGATCCCACGAGGAAACAAGAATTTGCAAGTACCAAAGCTACCAACTTACTCTATTATCTAGACAATACATCAAATAAGTGGTGTGCAAAATAAGAAAATTCAACTACTTGAAGTAAAACAAATGGAAGAAATTCACAAACACAAGTAATAGGGTTGAGAATCCACTAATTGTCATTAATACGATTGAAAGAATTAACACCATGCTATGTTAATCTTGTCTTGCTTAGGATTGCAATTCCATATGAAATCAAGACTTGTTTTCACAATGAATTGATAGAGTTCAAATATTTCCATGATGAACCCTTGTGAAATGCATGAATTGTGGTATTAAACAACCTCAATCCACCTACTTGTACAACTATTTTCATGTGTGTATAACATAAGTTTCATCTACCATTTTCCAATGTTATAAGCATTTCTCAATGTCAAATAACATCTAAATGATTTGCAATAGTTGATCAAGCTACTACAAATATTAAACCTTGATAGATGAACAAGCAAATACAAGTTATAACAAGTATAATAACATTCAAATCATATAATTAGCTTTATCTTACCCTAAGACAAGTATTTAGTTAAACATAGCTTGTATGATTAACATATAATCGAAACAACTCATAAACAAGTAAGAAATTAAAGAGTTAAGGTAAGAAATGCTCATTTGTTGGTAGAACATGGCTCCAAAGCTTCATTCTCATTGATATGAATTGATACACATGAATCCTCCAAGAGTTTTCTTATAAGTAATGAAATTCTTCTAAAACTATAACTATAATCAGCTTGGGAGTGCTCCTTCCTCCAAGACTTCTCCTAAATGTCTTGCAAGAGCTCCCTATTTATAGATAAATTCACCCTAATCATCTCACCAACTTGCATGGCAAATTGCATGACAAATTGTCTTTAAATCACAAAAAGATTTCCCTTGAATTTTGCAATGTTTTATTGGGTGGTGCAGGTGCAAAGAATCTTCAAAAAGTCATCAAAAGAGGCTAGAAGATAAGCTGCAAGTTGAAAGTGTCATTTTCTGGCCGACATGCATGATCCGCGCCTAGTGATACGCATCTGGTTAGGCACGTATCTTCAGCCGCGTATTTCTCCCATATAAAGTCAAAATCAGCTTTTTTACAAAACGCAAAAGGTGTAGCCCTTTGAATTAGATTTCTAAAACCACAAGAATCAAGTCATTTGGAGTTCTGGATGCAAAGATATGGCCAAAATACTAAGACGTGGTTGGAAGAGCTTTGTTCTTCAGTAATTTGGATTTTTGACTTTGAAGATGTAAGAAATGGATTTTGATGTCTTCATAATAATTGTATAGTATTCTCTTAGCTTTAACATGCCACAAGAATCATCTCAATCCAACATTTGTAGCTCAAGTTATTGCCAAAATACAGAAATATATCACTATTACCGACGTCTAGTTTTGTCTAATTCTTCACTTCCATTGCTTCTTTGCATTTCTCGTTTTCTTGTTATGCCTCTTGTGACCTTGAGAACTTATTGTGATGTTGATCCTTTAATTCCATGGTGAATTTATTGATAAGAATTTCCCGAAAGTTGAGCAAACCAATCCTCAAAGTTTGAATATAAAAGTTGTTCTATTGAAATTCAAAATCCAATCACTCTTGAATCCGCTAAGAATGAGATAATCTTTACTCCAATTGATCCAAATTGTGATTGAATGTATAAAACCTAAAAGATTGTACAAAGATTGTGCATTAATTTGCTTAAAATATAAATTTTGCTTCAAAACTATAAAAATCAGATAAAAACCCCAATTTTTGAGAAATTTCTTCAAATGGAAGAAAAATTATGAAATTGAGCCGTTTTTATATTAAAATACTTAAAATGTACTAAAAACACACTAAAAATATATATGTAATACTATGCTAAAATAGGTAAAATTATCACTTGTCATCTAAACAATTGTTTTACCTCAAATTCAATTCTAGATGCCTTAGGTACACTATCTCCAAGTAACTATACATGTCTTTTCCTTTTTCTTCTGTAACATTTCTCGCCACAAATATTCATAAGAAGGGTAAAATCCACATGCCTGGATGCCAAATTCATATGTTGCGGACAATGAGCAACTATTGTCCTTAATTGTTTGTAGGTTTAGTAGTAACATTTAGTTATAAAAAATATCATATTGGGCTATAAAAATAGAAAACATAAATTTTACAATAGAAATAAATTCAAATCTTATTTTCCAAGTTCATTTCTATGGAAATATTATTTAATAATTTTTGTAGAAAATTTACTTTGCTTTTATATGTGTAGCAGTATTGTGCTTTCTTCCCTTGTGATTCTATAATTATTTTCTTTGAATTTTTTAGCTTTTTACAAAAAAAAATTAAGTTAATTAATAGAGGATTTAGCACAAATAATTCATTGAATTTCTCAAAATTTATGTTGATGGTTTTTAACTTTTTAACCTTATAATCTTAAGATGTGCATACATAACATTCCATATGCATATTTAATTATTAAAGTTTTCAGATGAATATGTTAATTTTGGTAGGAAATTTTTATATTGCTATGCTAAAAAAAATTTGAAAATTTTTAAAATTATTTAATCAACACTTGACTGTATAATTTTCTTAATTAGGTGGGATCTTTTCTAGAACTAAAAATTGCTGACAAAGGTGCCGTTTGGTAAAATTGAAATCTGAAATCTGAAGTCTGAAGTTTGAAATTTAAGTGCTGAAAGTATTAAGTTGCTGAATTTAAAAAGTTTTACCTATTTGATAATTAACTAAAAATATGCACTGAATTTAAATATCTCCTCTCATATATATAATGATTTTATCTTAAAAATTTAAAATAATTTATTAATAATGTATATGAGAAAGAAAGATGTTGTTTGTTTGTGATAGATAGAGAAGAAATGTATTTATGTATAAGAAAGTGTGTGAGAGAGAAAGTATGTGTATATATGGAAAAACGTAAGTACGTAAGAGGAAAAAAATTAAAATACATGCACATATATATGAGAGATAGAAAATGTATATGTGTGTGTGTGTGTGTGTAAAAGTGTATGTGCAAGAAAGTAAGTAACTGTGTGTGGGAAAGGGGGGGGAGAGAGAGAGAGAGAGAGAGAGAGAGAGAGAGAGAGAGAGAGCATGTATGTGTGTGAGAGAGAGAGAAGGAGAGAGAATATGTGTGTTTGTGTGAAAGTAGGCGTGTGTGTGAGAGAGAGAGAGAGAGAGAGAGAGAGAGAGAGAGATTGTGCACGTATGTGAGAAAGAGTATGCATATGTGTGTGTGTGTGTGCATGGGTGAGTGTATGTATGTATGTGTGCAACAACGGGGGGGACAGAGTATCAAAATTCAGCAAATTAAGTGAAAATTTTTCACTTAAAATTTTGTGTACAAATTAAATAAGTGGTTAATGTGTTAAGTGGTAAAAGAATTTTATTATCAAACACACTGAATTCAAAAAGCACTTAATCCATTAATTTTCAACATTAAGTCATGTTATCAAACACCTCCTAAGACTTGAGGGTGTTTAGTCCATGGGATGTATTGGATTACTAACATGTCATTGCAAGTTTGGTTGCTTTCTATGCGTACGAGCCATCCTATTTAACCGCAAAAATCTCTTCTACATCATCCTATTTAAGTGAAATAATCCCTCCTATATGAGATAAAATAATCTAATGGGAAAAGTGATATTAGTTGTCTTGAGATTTGTTACATCGGAAAACAAAATTTTAGATCCTACCACCACCACTACGTAGATCACTCCTACAATGACTACTGTCCACCATAACCATCATTACCATGCACCACCACTACCACCATGATGCATTACCAACAATACCAAATTGTACCATCACTATCACTTGCATCCACCGCAGCCACGAGCACGACTACCACAACAACATGCATCACCACTGCCACTACTACTACTAGGCAACATCACACACCACCACTATGCACAAGCACCACCACTACCACTACCATACAGCACCACGCATTATCACCTCCATCATGAAGAACCACTATTAAGCACCATCACAACTGCTATCATGCATTACCACCACCATCATCGTGTAATACCACAATCTATCACTGTGCAGTACTACCATCAAGCACCACCATTAGGATTGATATACACACCAGCATTCTCAAAGGCACTATCATCTAGCACCGAACACCATTACAACCATCTACTATTGTTTATTGTTACCAGGGTCAAATAAAAGTAATATGATAGATTTAAGGGTATTTTGGTTAGTAAAATTGACTTTTGATCTCCAACAAATGCACCATAAAAATTATTTCTTTCAATATCCCATCAAACCCACTGTTAGCCAAATACTGGATAACTAAGACTATTAATCCGAGAATGACTATTAATTGACTCATCTCAAAATTTGTGGTCCAAGGTAATTGACTCATCTCAAAATTCATAGTTCATCCTGAGTCATCTCATCTCATTTAGTATGAGTCATCCCATCTTATCTTCTTTATGAATCGTGTATATATAAAGGAGGGACCGAGGATATGAATTTTTCCCCTCACAAGAAAAAGATAGAAGTCTACTTCATGAAGAAGAATCAACTCTAATGAATTGCCAAACGTAAACCATAACCAATTGAAAATTTTAATGTCAAGAATATTTATTAATATATTTTTTACAAAAAATGCCACTATCTTTTTATATGAAATGCATTTTGATAGTCAAATTAAATTAAATAATATACTCTTGAGAGTCTAACGAATTTTTCTTTAATAATCAGCTCCCATTTAAGTTTATCTTGGACGGCTCCTAAGTGCAAAAAATCAAATAAAAGAGGACAAAATTCAAGTTTCAAAATGCTAAAATAAATAAATAAATAAATAAAACCACTCCCTGGCAAAACCTCTCCTTTCTGCTGCTGACGGAACTGCTGAGAGCAAGAAAAGATGCTTTCAGTCCCTCGCTCCTGACAATGCTACCCACATACACGAATTTTGAGTTGTTTCGCAAACTAGGGAATTTTGAGAGAAAATGTAAATACATCCATGAAAAATATTCTTCACGTGTTTGGTTTTTCAAGAAAAACAAGAAAAATTTAGGAATATATGGGTAACCTTTTTTTAGAATGTTTCTTCATTTTTTAGAAAAATACTACTGTATCTATTTATGATGTAGAAAGATAATTGAATAATGTATTTAAAAAATTATTTTAAAAAAATTTGCACAAGCAAACATATCCTTAGTTATCGGTAAACACGAGAGTCATTAGTTAGTTCATTTGAGACGTGAATTTCCTTTGGCTGTCTGAATGTTCAAATCCAATTACAAGCCTTTTGATTTCATATAAGCACTCAAAGCAATCATTTCCCTTTCCTTGACAATTCGAGATTTCTGATAGAGGCTAATTAATTTGATTGATCTACTTATGTCAATAGTCAATTCGTCCATAAATATTTTAGGTGGCTTAAAATGACCGCCTATTTTTTCTTCTCCCTTCTTTCCACAACGACAAGAGTGCCCAATCAATGAAGTCTGCCTTCCGTCACACGCTTAACACGGTTATAAACCTAAAGTCTTTTTGCACTTTGAAAAACACTCGTAGACTAAAGGTTCTATGGCTTCGTTTGTTTACTTGAGATTAGAAATATGTTTTTTTTTTTTTTTGAAAATTTTAAATATAGTTTTCAGTCAATTTTTAATCTTAAAAATACAATAATCACAGAAGAATCTTTTAATATTTCTTAAAAAATACCAAAAAAAAAACCATCAAATCGAAGCCATTTTTCAAAATTTCAAAATCAAACAAAACGTGAAGGATGACCATTGACTGACCTGAGGGTCAACTCAATTCCTTTCCAGTGTAAATTGCTTCTTTTATTAAATGATGATAAATGGTAATTATACAAATCGTTGTTAAAATCTTAATTAGAGAAATGAAAGACAGCAGCCATGTAAAGAAAATATTAATATTCCATATGTTTCGAATAAAAGGAAAACTGGAAAAGAAAAAAAACAATGAACTATGGCTGTTAAAATTGATAACTACACACTCACTCATTTAATTCTCCAGAAATACTAAATTTAAGCTTGTTTTGTGTTCTTCATGACGTCGAACTTTATTTCTCTTTTTTAGATTAGAACAAAAGGAAACTTACATATACCACTCTGTAGAAAATATCAGCGGAATACATTTTTATCCCTTACAATTTTTACAAACTTGCATAAATAAGACAATCTAGTAATTGTAGTCTTTTATCAAGCCACTGCTCATCTCAATTAAAATACTTGGCAACAACTTTATCAATGGGAAAATCTAGGACTAAATGCTGCTGAATTCTGATGACTCGTAAATCCATGATTTATATGTCTTTGCATTGAAGCTTAAGAGTTCTCAATTTCATACGGTATTGACAAATTTGTCCAATGGAAAATAGACCTTTCCTATAACTTTTTCTTGATCAGCTTAGAGTATTTTCATATTACTCTTCATTTTTTGGGCAAGTGTCTCAACGATCAAAGATTAAATCTGCTGCAATTCAAGGATGGACTGCAGTTCGATTCTACATATTCGAAGAAGCCGGTCTACTGGAACCAGAGTCGGAACTGTTGCACTTTGGGCTGGAGTGGCCTGTGATTATTCCGTAATTGCCTGGCCTTCTGTTTGAATTTATATATTTATTTAATTTTTGAGGGGATTGCATTAGTAGTTGAAGGTACTAAAATGGTAGAATCTAAAGTTCGTGAGGGTTCTTTCAATTGGGTAAAAAGTTCAGAGGAACAAAATGATATTAACCCTTTAAAAGAAAATTTGTCAGGTGGCTTTAATAGACTACTGAAATTGTCTCAAACGTGTTTTTTAGTTTAGATGACTTCAACT
Source organism: Mitragyna speciosa (assembly GCA_024721245.1). Taxonomy (NCBI): domain Eukaryota; kingdom Viridiplantae; phylum Streptophyta; class Magnoliopsida; order Gentianales; family Rubiaceae; genus Mitragyna; species Mitragyna speciosa. Next base: position 12,935,708 of record CM045553.1, on the reverse strand, counting down.
CGTCAAGTCATTCCCTAGAATCATTACGTGTTTTGTATTTCTCAATTTTATTTTACATGACGTGGAGGAGTGGCTCTATTTGTTTCATTATATTTTTTAAAATTTTTAAATATATTTTTTAATTAACTGTTTCACCTCACATATACATTTACTGAAAAGAATCTTTAAAACTATCACAATAATACTTTTTAGAAAATATTTTAAAAAACAACCATCTAAATGAAGCCTATCGGAGTACTTTAGTTGCCATAATATATATATATATAAAAAAAAAAAAAAGGACTGTTAACTTATTTTTTGAACCAAAAAAAATTTCAAAAAAGGGGAAAAATGTATTTTTGGTCCTCTACATTTGGGATTGACGCTAGAGTAAGATTGTTTGCAATATTAATTTCACGATAACCCTTATGCATTTCTTTTTAAAAAATTAATTTTTATTATAATATTCATTACAAGATTTTTTTTTTTTTTTGTACAAGCAAATTTGATATAAAGCTCCTAAATAATTTTCTACATGTAATTTGAAGTGTGACTCTTAATACTATCACTCCTATCCCCTCCTTTTTCCTTACTGCTGAGACCTTGGACCTCTGGCTGAAAATCACCTTAATGGTACGATAGTCCTTGTGTATGGCTCAAAAAATCACCTTAATTTGACTATATTAAATGTACACTATTTATTACGTCTGCTGTTCTTATCGATTAAATTATTGAGGACTAACAGACCTCTCCTGTAGCGGAGAAGTCATTGGTGTACTGCGTCAGCTAGTCAATGCTGATCGATCATAATTCCACGAATGCTACATGTTTTGGCTTTAAAATATCTTGTGGTTATCCAATGGCATAAACCCGGTAAATTTATCCAATGGCTATTCTACCTTACTCGTTGCTTTTGGTAATGTGCTCTTTCCAAATTTTATTAGGAATTCATCTTTTCTATGTTTCAGGCCAATGTGTTAGCGATGAAAGACTAAAGTTGCTTCAGTTCAAGGGCGGCCTGAATTTTGATTCAGCAAATTCGGCGAAGCTGGTGCATTGGAATCATAGTAGGAACTGCTGCACTTGGCAGGGCTTATCATGTGATCATTTTGGTCATGTTATCAGTCTGGAATTAAATAACGAAATGATTTCTCTTCGAACCGCAGATTGGAAAAGTCTTTTCGCTCTCCAACATCTTGAAAAGCTGAATCTAGCTTTCAATAACTTCAGTTCCAGCATACCAAGTGAGCTTTGTAACCTCTGGAGGCTGAAGCACCTAAAATTGTCAAATGCTGGCTTCGTTGGGCAAATTCCAATTTGTTTGTCGAGGATGAAGAGCTTGATAACTCTTGATCTCTCCAGCCGTTTTCTTGCAATTGAACCACTAGAAGCAAAGAATCCAGGTTTGAAAGTACTATTTGGTAATCTCACAGAGTTGAGAGAACTTTATCTCGATAGAGTTAATATTTCAGCTCAAGGGAAAGACTGGTGCAATGCGTTGTCATCTTTGTCTAAATTACGAGTGTTGAGTTTGGTTGGCTGTCACCTATCAGGTCCTCTACATTCTTCCCTGCTAAAGCTAAGATCACTCACGGTTATCCAGCTAAATGACAATTATCTCTCAACTACAGTTCCGGACTTCTTTGAAAATTTCACGAATTTGACAACTTTGAGTCTCAGCTCTTGTAACTTGAACGGATATTTTCCAAAGAAGATTTTCCAGGTACGTTCACTGCAGAGACTTGATTTGTCAAATAACTGGGAACTCGTTGGGAATTTGCCAGAGTTTTCCCAGGGTGGATCTTTGACAGAAATAGTACTTAGATATACAAACTTTTTTGGTACATTACCAATTTCGTTTGGTAATGTTCGACAATTGTCTAGGATAGATCTATCAAATTGCAATTTTAGCGGACCAATTCCAGCTGCAATGATAAATCTTTCAGAATTGGTTTATTTGGACTTGTCATTTAATAATTTCAATGGTTCAATTCCAACATTTCAAATGTCCAAAAGACTTGCACACATAGATCTCTCTCGAAATGTTCTTAGTGGCTCAATTTCTTCTGCTCATTTTGAAGGTCTTGTAAATCTTGTGTTTATCGACTTAGCGTATAATACTCTCACCGGAAGTATTCCCCCATCTTTATTTGCTCTCCCATCATTGCAAAACCTCCAACTTTCCAACAACAAATTTGATGGTGAACTTCATGAGTTTCCCAATGTCTCCAGCTCTTTTCTTCGCGTTCTAGATTTCTCTAACAATTCCTTGAGTGGTATCTTACCAGCATGCTTGTTGGAAATGCCAGAACTTAGCGTACTGAATCTTGGAGGAAACAATCTCCATGGCAGGATTCCTGATATATTTGTAGACAACTGTATTCTAAGTGCGTTGGACCTCAGCAGAAATGCCTTGGAAGGGGTGTTCCCCAGATCTTTGGGTAATTGCAGATCCTTGCAAGTCGTGAATGTGGGGCACAATAACATAGAAGACATATTTCCCTGTCTGTTAATGAGAGCGTCTGACTTGCATGTCATTATTTTGCGATCCAATAAGTTCCATGGAGAACTCCATTGTTCTTGGACCAATAACAGCTGGAAAAGTCTACAAATCATGGACATAGCATACAACAACTTCATTGGAGTTCTACCTCAAGAGCTCTTTTTGAATTGGAAAGGAATGCAGGATGATAGTCCACTAGGAACGAGAGACCACCTACAGTATGATCTCTTAAAGTTATCTGACTTGTACCATATAGATACAGTGCCATTAATCGTCAAAGCAGTAGAGCGCCAGGTTTTGAAAATTTTAATCAGAACCATTGATTTCTCATGCAACAATTTCCACGGGAGGATGCCAGATGCAGTGGGCCAACTGAATGCACTTTGCATTCTCAACTTGTCACACAATTCCCTCACAGGTGCAATTCCAAAATCAATTGGAAACTTGACGCAACTCGAATCACTAGATCTCTCAATGAACCAGCTCAGAGGATATATCCCTTCGGAGCTTGTAAATCTTACATGGCTTGCAGTTTTGAATCTATCCTTTAATCATCTAGTTGGAAGCATCCCTCTACGTGGACAGTTTCCAACATTTTCAGAGTCTTCCTTCCAAGGAAACACAGGACTGTGTGGGTTTCCTCTAAACATAAGCTGTCCCTTTAAGAGGCAGTCTGCCAAGAATGAGATCGAGTGGGGGTACGTAAGTGCTGCCCTGGGATTTAGCGTAGGATTAGGAATCATTTCCTGGTTGAACTTTTTCAATCCTAGATGGTGGCAAAAGTTTAATGCACTTGTCCTTCAACTTCTCCTGAGGATTCTCCATCAGCGGATCAAACAGAGGACCTTCAGAAATCCAGTCCGGAGACTTTAAAACTTCTGCATTTTTTATTGGCTTATTTGCAGCTTATTCGAGGCAAAATAAATACGGGCAGGTAAAGTTAAGGTTGGTACAGTTGATGTACTTTTTTTCAAGATCTGGTGTATAATTTTAATATTGTTGTTGTATTTGTGAGTTTTGTTTTTATACGCCAACTGTCTGTATTTGTATGAACAAGCATTAATTTTCTAAAAGATATACAGCAATCGCAATAGCTTTTATGATTAGTTTGGGAGTTTAAGGTGGAAAAGAAAGAAATAAAAAGAAAAGAAAAGTAAAGTAAAGTTGCCAGAGAAGAAAAAAGAAAAGGCGAGGAGAGAAGGTCCTTCCATTTCAGTCCAAGTTTGGGAGGAAAAGTTTTTAGCTTTGTGAGGGAAAAAATTTCCTTCCAATTCTTTTTTCTTCTTTCACTCAATTTTCTGTCAAATAATTAAAATTAAAAAATAATTCTTTTTCGTATTTTTTAATCTATTTCTTGCCTCCCAAACACAATGTTAGTCATACATGCCCAATCCAAAGTGATAGAAAATATATTTTGCCTTGGTAAGCGATTTTTTTTAACAGCAATAAAATATTGAGACATATTGTATTTCGGATTTGCTCCCTTCATCTCAAATTAAATGCCTTAGTATGACCCATACAAATATTAAAAGAAGGAAAAGTAATTTTAATAGTTTAAGTAGTTACCATGAAATATGCGAGATCCACTACATTAGTTAATTAAATGTAGAAGGTGGATGCCGGGAAAGTCCCAAGGAATTTTGCTGACCGACCTTTTTGACTTGCGAAGCACCCAAATTTTTTGACCCTTATCTGCTCCTCATTTCACCGGACACCTGTATGCCAGGTCCCCAATAGGAGAGGGGTACCCGCCCCTAACATAATTCAATTTTTTTTGACAATAAACAATCAACTTAATTAAAAAGAAAATACAAAGCAAAAGTTTCTTGCAAAGCCTAGGTAGTTGTTTTATTATCCACTTTAAGAATTTTTTTTTCATATATAGAGTGATTTGCCTACTTTTCAATTGTAGTTATCATCCAACATTTAAATGGTACAAGCATTTTTAACACAAGTCAATTTATGGAACCAGGACACTCCAATGCCCAACTTACGCAAAATTATGCAAAGAAAGGATTTATTCTAAAAAAAATTACAACTGACTAATAGAATATTTATATAAGTTTATGTATTGGTTACAATACTAAATGAAAATAATATTGCTGTAACAATTTATTTTAACAAGTCCAAAGTATGAATCACACTTTGTCATATAGGAATTAGGGTCACAATTTATTATGCAAAATTATTCCTAAAATTTGATTTATATGTGTATGGGGGTCAAGTCAGTTATCTATGTGTTTTTAAAGTTGTTTTCTTATTTGTACACACTGTTTTTTGGTGTCCGCCCTTGTTTGCCTCGATCATTACTGCTAATCCACTGCTCTATTTTATTGATTGGATAGGTTTAGATATTACGGCTTTTCAGATCATTTTTTTTATCACTCCTAATTAAATGAAGGAGATGGTGGAACACATGTGGCCATTTACATTTGTAGTGTATAAGATATTTGAAGAGATAAAGTATTTTAGATTGTAAATTTCAATCTAAGGATTGTTAACATTATTTTGTGATAATTTTAAAAAACAAGTAGGGCATTCAATTTGGGATGGGAGAAGTAAGACTGTAAATGAATAGAGCTGAATTGCACTTCAAAATTGTCATGGTCAATTCCAAGTTTTGAACTCAAGCTTGAGATCAATATGAGCTTAAAATTTAAGTTCAAACAAAAGTCGGATGTATATTTGATAAGCACGAGCTTAATTCTAAAGCTCAAATTTTAATTTCTAAACCTTTATAATTTTTATCATTAATTATATATATTATATAGAATTTATATTAATAAAAAATTATTAGAGCCTTATGAATTATATTGAGCTGAGTATTTATAAGCTTAGGCTTGATTTGATAACTTAATCGAACTTAGTTTTTGTTCGAACTCAGTTTGAACTTATTAAAATTTAAATTTCAATCAAGTCTTTAATGAATTGAATCCGAATTATTCGTTAAAACTGGATTTGAGGAAGTATCAAACTGGCACATAACATTTAGTGGACCCGATCATTAGTTGATCTATAGTTCACCTGGCTACTCTCCATTTACTGTTGGTTTTTCTAATAAATAATTGCTATTCATGTGTTACAGTAAATGCCTATGATTTTAACTGGCTGGATGCTTCTATTTTTTTTTTTTTTTTTTTTTTTGGGGAAAATCTCGTTCACGGGGATAGGTGCTAGCCCTTAATTTTATTTATAATAAAAATTAAAAATACAAAAGAGAGGATTTACCTCTAGTACAATCTATAAAATTGAAGAAGTGGTTACTCTTTTACAAAAAGCTTCCTGTTAATGTAAAGAACACTTAGGGGGTGTTTGGTTTAGGGGAATCAAGGAGGGGAATGGGTATCACAAGTAATGATACCCATTGTTGATGTTTGTTAAACAACTATCACTATCATTCAATGGGAATGATAGTGATTAATTGGGGTGTTAATGATTCCCCCCAAAATACTAGTCTATCAAACCCATTAACCCTTATTATTAAGGGCAAAAACACACCCATTAAAAAATATATATCTTTTGAGTTACCCACTCTCAATACTCTCTCTCTCTCTCTCTCTCTCTCTCTCTCTCTCTCTCTCTCTCTCTCTCTCTCTTTTGATTTTGAATATTTTTTATTAGTACTTTATAAATTTTTTTACAAAAATTCTTTTTAATAATTTTTTTATAAAAATTCTTTTTAATAATTTTTTTTACATTCAATAATTTTATAAAAAATTGTATTGAAAATCAAAGATATATAATACTCTCTGTTAATATAATAAAAATGACTTTTTTTTAAGATTATCATTTCCATAAAACTCAATATTAGAGCATGACTATATTTAAAATTGAAGAAATCTTTTTAAATTTTTTTCAAATATACAAAATAAGAAATCTAAAAAATATGTATATCATAAATAAAAATTTTAAATTTTAAAATTTACTTGAAAGTCATTTCAGTATACCAAACAAATATTCTTATAATGATACCCCTTCAATATACCAAACAAATATTCTTATAATGATACCCATTCCATTATTAAACCAAACATGTTGGGGGAATCATCAAAACCCATACTCATAGTAGGGTTAATGATACCTATAGTGATAGTGATTGAGGAATTTGAACCAAACGCCTCCTTAGCCTATCAAAATTTATTATCGCTCTTAACTTTACAGTAAGATGACTTAAAGAAGATATCACGAAATCCTGATGTTGCTCTAATGTTGCCAAAAGATCTGCTGCCGAATTTGATTCTCTGAAAATATGAGAAATAGAATCCCGAAGGAATTCCATGTAAAATCGTATTTTTCTTAGCTCATGGCACATAGACCATCAATCCAAAGAGTCATCACGTAAAAGATGAACTAGAATAGTTGAATCTACCTCCACCAGAATCTTTTGGACATTTCTCTCAGCACATAATTGAAGACCAAAAAGAAGCGTTAAACATTCGGCTTGAACAACATCTATTTCTCCGAACTTTTCGCAAAATGCAAAGATAAGCCTACCATTTTGGTCTCTCAATAAATCACCACCCGAACCTCCATTTCTACGGACACTAGCCGGATGCATCTAATCTTGAACAGTGGCAATGCTATAAGTAGATATTGAAAGTTACATATACTTTTCGTCCTTTACTTATGTCGTTCTTTTAAATATCATGTTAAAATTTGTTACATTTTAAATTGGTGAGATGCACATACTTTTAAAATCACAACTTTATAATGCTACTAGAGACTAAATTCCATTCAATTTTATCAAGGGATAAGCAATAGAAATCGCCCAGTCAGGCTCAGGAGAAAACGGAGAGACATTCTAAAAGAACTTGTTTTGCACTAGCATAAGGAGAATTTACGGTTAATTTTGGTGAACCCCTAAATAGTGGCTATAGTTGCACTTTTTTTTTTTTATTGTGTCAAAATAGTTGCACTTTTACTTACCTTATTCTGTAAGACCCATCTCCGTTCCAATAGTGGGGTAAATAGAAGGATACTCTACTGAATACTCACAAAGAAAACACCTCACCTTCTTGTGGGATCAAAAGTTTGATATATGCTATTTTATCACTTTCTTAGTTGTAAAATCAAATCTATGTACTTTTGATACTACTATTTTATTAAATCTAATGTTTGAAAAATTAAATATGCATTCTATAATTGAATAGCATACGAAATAAATATATGTTCACTTCCATATATCATTGTTTAATTCGTAAATTTTTTTTGTATACTATTGGATTTGTTTGTTTTTTATAATTTTCTTGTATGGCACATATACATTTAAAATAACAAGTAATAACTCACGTCTTTTAGATACTAAATTTCTTATAAGTATTTTATTATAAATACAACAATAAAGTGATAGTATGCTCTTATTTTCTTGTTACAATTGTTTGTTAAGTAACTTTGCTCGAATTTCAAGTCATAATAACAAAAAATTTGAATTACTTCTTTGAAGCTCTATAGAAAGTATATAGCTGGCTATATGACATTAAAATATTTTATCGAACTTGCCATGTACTTTACTATTATTATATTTAAATAATAAAGATTACTTGTTTTTATTTATAAACCAATGTTGTTCAAAAAATTGTTATTATCTTTTTCCTACAAATATTGATGACAAAATCAAAACTTACTTTATAATCTAGTGATAAATGTACCAATTCATGTAAAAGTAATTAATGTCTCAAAAATCTTCATAATAATTATTAATATGGTAAAAAAACTCTGATCAACATACATCTTAATAGTAATTATTGATGGTAAAGAAAAACTTTGCTTAACATATTTTTAATCATGAATTCCAAAATTAGTTATTTATACAACCAAAAATAAGAAAAGTATTTGTTCTTTTTAGAATTCAAGTCCTTATTATGTTAGTATGTTTGACATAATAAATTTTCAATTATAATTAGTGTTAGATGGTTGAAGAAACTTAAAATGAGTTTCAAAAAAATCAATTAAGTTGTTTTTCTAAAGGATGCAAACCTTTTTTTTTTTAAATTGTGAGGAACTTTTATTACAATAAAATAATTTTTTTTTTTACATTATTGACATGGAAGGCCTAATTTTTTTTTTCCTTACAAGTATTCCATATCATATCCTATCAAATTCATTTATGAAATCTACTGTTTGACATTATCATCCAAACAATAAAGGAATACTAGGATCCTAAACTATCTTTTATATGACATAAGTGTCTAAAAGATGCTTCCTTTTTCCCTTATACAGTATGTCATATGTTATCCAATCATAATCAAGTTATTAGAGAATCCTTGTCATATTAAAGAATTTTTTTGGAAACAAAATTAAAAGGTCCTTTAATAAGATTATTATGATGCAAAATCTAACAGTATTTATTCAATGAATTTCTATTTTAATTTTGAAAAATATTACTACATCTTGTACTATTTTTACTTATTAGTGAAATGTTTGTTCAAAATTTTGCTTTGAAAACATGTACCTATTTTTTTTCTCATCCTTCATATACAATTAAAGTCAAAATTACAAATCTTTTGGGTAATTCTTAATTTGTTATTTGAAGCTTGAACTATATAAGCAATTGTTTGAATTAGTTAATCAGTCACCAAAGTTTTGTTTGACATGAATCACAAAATTAAAGAAAAACTAAAAGGACAAATTGATTTAATGATTTGTGAATATATTAATTAAATAATTAATTATAGTACAATGAACATAAGTAATTGAAGCAGTAATTGTAGTAGGGTAAACTTTATGTGCCTCCTAATAAGCAACAGAGCATATATAAGTTAATTGTGATTTTCTGATGTGATCCAAGCACTCACACTTATTAGACTTGGACTTGAACATGGTGAGCTTGGAGAGGAAGCTTATAAGGATCAAGATGAGCTCATATTGGTGATGATCATGGTTAGAATCTCTATACATCATTGCTGGTTTTTGGGTACCTATGATTTTGGGCTTGTTTACAAGCTTGAAGTTCACATTGATCATGCTTGTACCTTGGACCAAAGGATAAAGTATTGGTTGTGGATCAAGTCAACATACAAAGATGACCCAATTGAAGATATTAAGCTGTCCAAAACAATCTTACAAGGGGTTAGTCACTTGGACTTGCTTGGAGGGCCCTTGAAGTTGCTAAATGAAGGCTCAATGGCGCTTAGGAAGGCACGTCCAGCCCATGAATTGATTTTGGACGAATTCTTTATGCTTTTTTATTAGTTTCCTAAGTTTTTACAAGTTGTAACTTTTAGTTAGTTACCCAATTGTGATAGGTTACAACTAGTTTTAGTAGTTTACTTTATTTTAAACTTTTAGACTTTTCTTTGTAAGCCTATAAATAGGCATGTTACTGTTCATCCGAATTATTATGATGATTATTGATAATTTTCAGCACTTTGAGTGTATTTCTCGTGATGAGATCTTCTTAGTTCTTTGGTGATTAAGAACTACCCTTGTTCTTAACGAAGAGATTTGGTTAAGTTCAAGTTCTCGCTTAGAGTTTATTCAATCGGTTTGTTGTTAGTCTTTTAGGTTTGTCTACTTAGGAATCTACACCACAAGTTGGTTAAGGGTCTAGAGCGAATTCTAAAAAGAGAACATTCAACGAATTTGGATAGAATCAAAGCAACCAATTCATGGTTCTTGGAGTCTTTGAACACAGTTTCAACGGAGTCAAGCATTCAAGTTGTTTGACATAGAATTTTCAAGACTTTCTTGACATTCACTACTTCCGTGCATATCATTTTCTCTTTCCATTTCTAATCACATTAGTAAAGAGGGCATTTGTTCTCGATGTATGTATTATGCATATGGTTTGGTTTCTCTAGCATGACTTATCCAGGTTGAAAATGGCGTTTCCATAATTCATATAGTCTGATATCCAACTAGAGAAGCCATCGAGCCAACAGCTCGGTGGTCAAGGGAGCAGCTAAAAAGCTCCCTCCTGCTGCAGGTTGGGGGTTTCAAACCCCACCTGCAGTAGCATATATATTGTTTCAAAAAATTCAGAGGTTGCACCATAGTATTCCTCTAACCCAATGGTGGTTCAGTTCCCATTGGCCCCCTCAGGTTCAGTTAGACCATCCCCTAGAATAGGTTAGGAGTGAGATAGAATACTCAATACTTGACAAAAAAAAAAAAGATATCCAACTAGAAAAAGTCACTCAAGTTCATTTAAATAGGGTATCCGAGTCTTTTCTGATAGAGAAACCTATTCCACATGTAAAAGTTAGTAATAGTACTTATTTAGGTACTATGCTTTGAAAATTAAGAGACACGACAAAGCAATACTTAAGCATATCATATATCAATGTATAGTATAAATTGAAATCCTTATCATGTGTCAATGTATAGTATGAATTTAGAGGGTATTTTAACCTTTTTTCTCTTCTTCTTTTCCTCCACCATTGTAGATATCTTTGGAACTATTTGATGGCTACAAAAATAAGCTAAAGAAATTTTTATCATTCGTTTCAGTAAGAAATTGATATAATTGAGGATTGAAAGAAATGGTAGTTAAATAGTTTTATATGGGGAATTGTGTTCTTTTAATTAGCGGCATAATGTGAATTCAACGAACATTACAAGGGAATGTCAAGGATTTTGTAATTCTACCTCAATTACAAAATAATGAATTTCATTATAGAACAAAAGGCATTTTAGATATATTTGAAAAATTAACGCCACAAAATGCAATGGCTCTAAAGCTACTAAAACTTATCATACTTTTTAACGAGAGTATAGACATAGATATTGATGGACTATGTATTTATTCGATAGGCCACGCTATCACACGAGGATAGTCCAAGAAACAACCAAGCTCACAAAGAACCAGGAGCTCACAAGAAACCAACCCAAGACTCATTACAAACTTATGAACCGAAAATACATGGTAAAACATTCCTAAAGATACTTGAAGATGCACATGCATGTTGAGTTGGAAGAAAGAGAAGCTGGAATGATTGGAGCAACACATGCTGAATGAAAGTGGACTAACGGCCTTGCTACTTCTCCAAGAAAGCTAGATTAGGATAGAATTAGTTAGAAATACTTTTTTTACACTTGTCATTTTTTGATTCACTGAGAATTTGTATGTAAACCAATTTTTATCACTTTTCATTTTGAATTGAATGAAAAATCTTCTCCATTTCCTCATATTTTGTTCATGGTATCAGATTTATAGGTTCTGAACCACCGAAGAATTAACCTTATTTCTAAAAATGGAAAATTGCTGACATTGTTGCGCTGATTTTAGTTTTAAAAATGAAGTTTTTGGTAATATTTCTGTCAACTAGCATAAGAGACTTGGTCATCCTTCATTTGTTGTCATGGAACATCTACAATTCTTGAAACCTCGCCTAGATAAGACAAAAACAAATGACCTACCGGAATGTGAAACCAGTTATAAGGCCAAACTACACATGCTAAATTTTCCTGTGAGTAAAATTCAAACAAACAGCATTTTTCAGCGCAGATCTACGGGGCCCTTTCAAGCTTAGTTTTGTGACTAGCACACCATACATGCTAATTATTATAGATGACTTCGGTAGAAGCACTTGGACTTCTTTGTTAGTACATAAGATATAGGTAGTACAAGGATTTCATTATTGTGATGAAGACTCAATTTGAAAGAAGGGTAAAAGTCATAAAATCTTATAATGGGACTGAGTTTACTAGCTCTAAGTGCCAAGATCTATTGAGAAATGAAGGGATTATACGCCAGAAAACATGTGTGTATAATTCACAACAAAATAGAGTTGTAGAAAGAAAACACAATCACCTACTACAAATTGCTAGATCAGTCATGTTCCAAGCCAATCTTCCCTTGAAATTCTAGACCTTTTCACTTTCTCATGGCTACACATATCATAAATAGAATACCAAATTCTATTCTTAACTGGCGGATGTCTTTTGAGTTATTATTCAAACACAAACTAGATTACTCAAACCTCATAATTTTTGGATGTCTATGTTATGCTGCTAATACTTTACCGCACAAAGACAGGTTTGCAACCAGAGCACATAAGTGTATTTTTATTGGATATAGCCCTAGACAAAAGGTCCATAAGGTTTATGAGCTAAAAACATGAAGAAATCATGTGAGAGATGTTATTTTTCATGAAAACACTATTTTGTATTTACAGTCTAAGGAACCTAAGTCACAACCATCTTTACCACTAGTTCCATTTGATCAAAACCTTAAGCTACAAGAAAACATCAGCTAGACCAAACTGCTCTTACACGTGAAAGTGATAATCTTGACATAACACCAAAAAATGGACCATCATTTCCTGCCAATAACACAAGAGAAACATCACCAGAAGAAATAAGAAGGGGTATAAGAAATAAGTCAAAACTTGTTTGGATGCAAGATTACATAATCAACTTAGCTTCTGACAAAAGCTCACCACCTGAAAACATGCTTCATAAGAGAACCTCCAAAGACACACCTCCCACATCTCCTTATCAAAGTTCATCATGCATAGATTCAGCATATATGGCTTTCTTGGAGAACATGACTAATGTGCTAGAACCTACATCATATAATCAGGCATGTAAGGATAAGTGATGGGCTAATGCAATGCGGAAGGAATTAGAATCTTTGGAGAAAAATGACACATGGGAGTTAGCACAATCCCAAGCGCGAAGAGAGCCATTGGATCAAAATGGGTACATAAAGTGACGCTAAGACCTGATGGACAAATAGACAGGTTGAAGGCAAGACTAGAAGCAAAAGGATATCATCAAATAGAAGGAAGTTGACTTTCAACTTTCAAGATAATTTTTCACCAGGAGTTAAACTGGTCATTGTTAGAATGGTTCTTGATTTTGGCATTTACATCAATTAGACATAAATAATGCCTTATTGCATGAAAACCTTAAAGGAGGAGGTGTATATGGAGCCACTAGAGGGATACACGTAAGGTATGACTGGACAAATGTATAAGCTTAAACATAGTCTATATGGCCTGAAGCAGGCATCGCGTCAGTGGAATGAGGAGTTGAGGAACGGATGAAGCAATTTGGTTTTGAGAAGTCACAACATGATAACTACTTATTTGTTAAGAAATGTGTACATAATTTTATGGTTGTATTGGTCTATGTTGGGGATATACTAGTTGCAGGGAATGACATGGAAGAAATTGGAGCATTAAAAAGGTATTTACAGAAGCTGTTCACAATTAAAGATCTTGGTGAGGCTAAGTATTTTTTGGGTTTGGAAATTGCAAAAACCAGGAATGGAATTTATGTTAATCAACGAAAGTATACAGACATAGTGAGTAATGCAGGATTGCTTGGAGCTAAACTAGCAGCAACACCTATACCAAAAGGAGTCAAGCTGACAAATGATGATGATGGAAAACTAAATGGTCTAGAGAGATACAGAAGACTAATTTGAAGGTTACTCAATTGAATTTCACAAGAGAGATACAGAAGACTAATTTGAAGGTTACTCAATTGAATTTCACAAGAGAGATACAGAAGACTAATTTGAAGGTTACTTAACTTGAATTTCACAATGCTTGATATTACATATAGAGTACGGCAACTAAATCAATTTGTTCATGCACCAACAAAGACACATTAAATGGCAGCACTATATCTGGTGAAATATCTTAAAGGATCACCATCTCAGGAATTGTTCTTCTCTGTTAATACTGACTTTAGTCTACAAGGATACTCAGATGCTAACTGGGCATCATGCCTGGATACCAAAAGGTCACTAGCAAGCTATTGTGTTTATCTGGAAAGTGCTATGATATCTTGGAAGACAAAGAAGCAAACTACCATTTCGAAATCATCAGCTGAGGCAGAATACAAAATCTCGCAACAATTGGAGTTTTGGCTATCTTGTATCCTAATAGTCTCCTAATAAATCAAGGATATACTTTGTGATTCACAAATTTTTCTTCTTTTGATGTTGCAAATTCTATTCTAAGAAAATATTTCAATGCTCCCAGGTGTTTAATTCAAACCCCTCTACTGGTTTCCTTTTCAATTTTGCAAATTCTTCACAGTCATCACCTATTAAGATTATATCATCCACATAGAAATTAGAATTTCAATTTTTCCTATCTCCAAATGCTTTTAAAATAGTGTGAAGTGCTTGACATTGGTGAAATCCATAACCTTTTACTACCTTGTCAAACCATCTAAACCATGCTCATGAAGATTGTTTCAAGGTATATAAAGACTTCTTGAGTTTACACACTCTACTTTGGCCAACAATTTTTCTCAAAACTTGGTGTTAGACACATAGACACATCTTCTTCCAAATCACCATTTAGAAATGCATTTTCACATACAATTGATGTAAGGTCCAGTTGAAATTAATTGCAAGAGATAGTAAAACTCGAATAGAGTTAATTTTAACTATAGGGGCGAAAGTTTCTTAGCAATCAATACCATAGGTTTGAGTAAACCTCTTAGCAAAATGTCTCGCTTTGTATCTTTCTGCACTTCCATCATCTTTGCACTTCACTGTAAACACCCATTTACAACCAATTATTTTTTTGATCTTTTGGTAATTATAATCCTAATTTTGATGATAACAAACCAGTGTATTACTAATTGACCTTGTTTAGTGTTTTGGGTGAAGTATCAAACAAGTTTGAAAAACATTGCTAAAAAAAAAATAGAGGTGATCGGACATTCGTTCGGACAACTAGTGCATGCTTCGGCCGTTCGAAGACAGTTCGGAGAAGACTTCGAACGTCCTATCACCTATTCGAAAGTTTCCCAGTTTTTCCAGAAACTTTCGGACATTTGAGTTCAAGATTACGAATGTCCGGTCACACGTCTGACAAAACAAAAAAATTCCAGAGACTTTCGGACACAAGTTCAAATGTCCTTTTAGTCGTCCGGTAGAGTTTGAAAATTTTCAAAAACTTTCGGACACGCCTTCGGACACCTCTTCGGACGTCCGAAAATATTCCAAAAAAAACAATGCTCTTCAGTATCAATCGGACGATGGTTCGGACGACAAATACTTTCCTCGGCCATCCGAAACAATTGTACTCAATTCATGAGAGAAGAGATTGGACGTTGTTTTGGACGAAAACTTGCAGCTTGGCCGTTCGAACACCCTAACAGCTAGTTTTTTCTACATTTAATGCATGACCGTTGGAGGGTAGTTGAAGGCCATTTTTGAGGAAGTATAAAAGCAATGAAATCAAAAGTTAAGGCAACTATTCCATTGAGAATACAAAAGCATTGAATAGCAATTCTTGAGCAAGAATATTTCATTTTCCTTGTAATTGTGTAACAGTTATTGAGTTCTTCTTTGTGAGAGTGATCACTACAATTGTACTCTAGAGAGGTTATTTTGTGGTCTGTAAAATCTCTTAGCTTAACTAGAAGAGTGTCTAGGGTGAGTAAGAGGTGAACCAATCATTGTACAAGTTGGTTGTGAGTCTTCTACAAGAGAAGGAATTCAAGTATAATACAATTTCAAGTTTGGTGGAACTTGGAAGTTATTTGTGGTTTAATCAATTCATTTTCTAATCTATTTAAATTTCAGTTTGTTATTATTTTTCAATATTGTTTGTTGCTTTAACAACTTGGTTGACCACTTAGTTAACTTGGTAAATTTTTATTTTGTGAAAATTTGCTATGACCAAGTTAAGTTCTTTAAAGGAACCTAATTCACCCCCTCTCTTAGGGTGCACCAAGGGTTTACTGTAATTCTACAACTTCTTATGTCATATTTTTACTAGAGCATGCATCTCTTCCATTACTACCGATCTCTGTTTAAGATCATCAAGTGCTTTCTAAATGTTTCTCGAAACAAATAGGTTAGAGATTTTTTATGTAAATGCCCTAGCATATGAAAGATATTTTGCAATAGGATGGCTAATACAAGACCTGGTACCTTTTCTAAGTGCCATAGGAATGTCAAGATCATAGCAAGTATGAAGAACACGGACTGTTTTGGATAGTAGAAGGTTTAGCGTACCTTGCATATCTACAAGCTCAAAACAAGAGTTGTTTGTCGATTTTGTGCCTTTTGGGAGTAGTCGGCTCGCTATCATTCTGATGATTTTTCCTCCTTGTGTAAACTCTAAGCTTAGGCTTGTCTCATTTAGGATCATCTAGTTGTATTTCTTTATCTGTCGAATTTTCAACATTTTTTGTCTCTATGATATTTGGAACTACTAGCTTTTGGAGATTTTTAGGGGAATCAATAGTTTTAAGCAAGGACATGGATTAATGAGAGTAGGACTAATTCCCAAAAAAATTTTCACTTTGTCTCCCCCCTATAGAAAATTTTTCTAAAAAAATGGTTGATTTTAGGAAGGAGACATCCATAATAACATAGATTTTTTAGATTCTAGGAGAAGGATATTTGTACCCTTGCTTGTTTAGAGCAAAGCCTATAAAGACACATTTTTCTGCCCTAAGGTCTAGTTTGGACCCCCTAGTAGGTAAATAGACATAAACAATGCATCTCAAAACTATTAGTGATAAATCTGAATAGATTTGTGTTTCAAGAAAAAATTTTTTAAAGAACTCAAGATGCATAGTATGGTTAAAAGTAGGCATTCAATTTATTAAAAAACAGCTTATCCTATATAAATTTGGAAATTTTTTTTAGAAAACATAATGGCACGAGACACTTTTAGCAAATGTTTGTTTTTCCTTTCGGCATTTTTGTTTTGTTGAGCAGTATCGATACAAGTAAATTGATGTTGAATACCCTTGTATTTTAAAAAATTGCCAAGACTCTCATAAAAATATTTAATGACATTATCAGTGTGGACAATGCTATTTTTTTTTTTTTTTTGTTGAAATTGGCTTTCAATCATTGTGTAAAATTTTTAAACAAGGTCTCAACTTTTGATTTTTCACTTATCAAATAAACCCAACACAGATAGGTATGATAATCAATATATGTCACAAACTATTTTTTCCATGCTAATCCGCTAAGGAATCCAAACATCACTATGGATAAGATAAAATAGTTTTGAATGCCTATATGGTTGTGTAGGATAAAAGGATAAATGACTTTTTGACAAAATACAATTTTTACAATAAAATGTTGAGCAATCCAATTTTCGAAATAACATAGGAAAAAGCCTTTTCAAATGCAAAAAATTAGGATGTCTTATTCTATAGTGTCAAAGTATAATTTGATTCGCGATAGAAAGAGAACTGATACTACTCGAGCCCTGAGATTTTTTATCCTTGGAATTTTCATCATCAAAATAATAGAGGCTGTTTATCATCCAAGTATTGCCAATCATCATCCCTAGGCTTTGGTCCTAAAACACATAATGAGAGTCAAAGAAAATAATCAGGCAATTAGAGTCTTTAGACAATTGCTATTGGATAGGAGTTTGTAAGTAAAGTTTAGGTACGCGGAGAATAGATTTGAGGAACAAGGTACCATAACCAAAACAAAAATTATAAGTATAAAACACATTTAAAAGACTTGTCATATGATTAGAAAATTTTGAATCAATGATCCAACAAAAAGAAAATCACATACTAGAGCATTAGGATTACTACTTGAATGTTCCATAGAACCATTAGGTGCATCCAACAATCCGAAATTAGATTTCAAAATCTTTAAGATGTGATCCAATCGCCTTTGCTGAAAAGAGTAATCTTGCCTTCATGAGCAAAGGTTGATTGACCCTTGCTCTCATTTTTTCCTTTCCAATTTGCTGGTTCCCATGCAACATCCGGTAGGTTTCACTTGTGCGCTTTGGTTTATTGCAATAGTCACACCAAAGATGGGGGTTTCTTGCGAATTTTCGCAGAAGAATTGGACCAGCACAAGGCTTTGCAACAAAGGCAAAATTCTCCGCTATTTTATTAGGTGTTTTTTTCTCATTAACATCACAATGGATGAAAATGGCTGTGTATCAGTAATTCTTCCCGCTGAACCTTAGAAAGCACTTTGCCAATGGATGAAACCGCTGAGCTTTAGAAAGCACATTGCCAATGGATGAAAATGGCTATCCACCAGTAATTCTATCCCTAATTTCATCAAACTCAATATTTAATCCAATAAGAGACTTAGATATACGCTTATCCTTCATCTTTTTTGTACCATGGTGGTAATTTTCCGTTGATTTTCACTGATAATGATCATTGAATAAGTCTAAATCTTGCCACAAATATTTTTAATGAATTAAAGTATTTTGCAACACTTTCCTCACCTTGGCAGATTTCTCCAAGTTGAGGACTGGTGTTTTGTACAAATCGCATTGGTCAGGTCCTTGATTCTTGAAGTTTATGAAAACCAGTGTGGGTATTAGCTACGCAATTGTTCCTTTTTCTCTTCACTTTCCTTCCCTTCACTTCCTTTATCCCTTCTTGTCTTTTTTTTTAAGATCAATTATCTTGGAAAGTGCAACTGTCTTTTCTTTAAAATCAAATGTTGACTAAGACTTTAAGGGGGTGTTTAGTTCACAGGATGTAGGATTGGATTACTAACATGTCATTGAAGTTTGGTTGCTTTCTACGCGTACTAACCATCCGATTTAACCACAAAAATCTCTTCTACATCGTCCTATTTAATTGAAATAATCCATTCTGTATGAGATAAAATAATCTCATGGAAAAAGTGATATTAGTTGTCCTCAGATTTATTACATGGGATAACAAAATTTTAGATCCTACTAACACCATAGACCACTACTACAATGACCACTATCCCTATAACCATCATTAGCATGCACCACCACTACCACTATGATGCACTGCCAACATTACCAAGTTGTACCTTCACTATCACTTTAATCCACCATCAGCACAACTATGACAACTACATGCATCACCACTACCATTACTACTATGCACCATCACACCATTACCACCATACGCAAGCACCACCACTACCATTACTATACAGCACCACCCATTATCACCTCTATCATAAAGAACCACCATTAAGCACCATCACTATTGCTATCGTGCAACACCCATTATCACCTCTATCATGAACCACCATACGCGAGCACCACCAGTACCACTACTATATAGCATCACCCATTATCACCTCTATCACGAAGAACCACCATTAAGCACCATCACTATTGCTATCATGCAACACCACCATCTATCACCGTGTAGTACTACCATCTAGCACCACCATTCGTACTAATATACACCACCAACATTCTCAAAGGCACCATTATCTACCACCAAACACCATTACAACCTTCTACCATTCTATACTATTACCACGGTCAAATAAAAGTAATATGATAAATTGAAGTGTATTTTGGTAAGTAAAATCGACTTTTGATCTCTAATAAACAAACTATAAAAATTATTTCTTTAAATATCACATCAAACACACTATTAACCAAATACTGGACAACTAAGACTATTAATTTGAGAATGACTATTAATTGACTCATCTCAGAATTCATAGTCTAAGGATGAGTCATCCCATCATCTTATTTAGTATGAGTCATCCCATGTTATCTTCTTTATGAATCAACAATCCATGAGCAAACCAAACCCTAGAGGGGATGAAGTTATTAGCGATCTCATTATCTATTAAGTCGTGTATTTATAAAGGAGGGACCGAGGATATGAATTTTTCTCCTCACATATGTATAATCGCAAGATAAGGATGGAAGTCTACTCCATGAAGAAGAATCAACTCTAGTGAATTGCCAAACGTAAACCGTAACTAATTGAAAAAAATCTAACGTCAAGAATATTTATTAATATACTTTTTACAAAAAATGCCACTATTTTTTTTTTATATGAAATGCATTTTGATAGCCAAATTAAATAATATGCTCTTGAGAGTCTAAAGAATTTTTCTTTAATAATTAGCTCCCATTTAAGTTTTTCTTGGACAGCTCCTAAGTGCAAAAAATTAAATAAAAGAGGACAAAAATTCAAGTTTCAAAATGCCATAAATAAATAAATAAAACCACTCCCTCGCGAAACCTCCACTTTTGGCTGCTAACAGCTAACCGAGCTACTGGGAGGCGCGAAACCTTTTCTTTCTGCAGCGAATGGAACTGCTGAGAGCCGGAAAAGATGCTTTCAGTCCATCGCTCCCGACAACGCTGCCCACATACACGAATTTTGTGTTGTTTCGCAAACTAGGGAATTTTGAAAGAAAATGCAAATACATCCATGAAAATTATTCTTCACGTCTTTGGTTTTTCAAGAAAAACAAGATAAATTTAGGGAAGATATGGGTGACCTTTTTTTAGAATGTTTCTTCAATTTTTTTTTAGAAAAACACTACTGTATCTATTTATGAAGTAAAAAGATAATTGAATAATGTATTTAAAAATTATTTTAAAAAAAAGTTGCACAAGCAAACATATTTTTAGTTATCGGGAGAGTCATTAATTAGTTCACTTGAGACATGAATTTCCTTTGGCTGTCTTAATGTTCAAATCCAATTACAAGCCTTGTGATTTCGTATAAGCACTCAAAGCAATCATTTTCCTTTCCTTGACAATTCAAGATTTCTAATAAAGGCTAATTAATTTGATCGATCTACTTGTGTCAATAGTCAATCCACCCATAAATACTTTGGGTGCCTTAAACAGACCGCCCATTTTTCTTTTCCGGTCTTTCCACGACGACAAGAGCGCACAATCAATGAAGCCCGCCTTCCGTTACACATTTAACAGACACAAACCTAAAGTCTTTGCACTTTGAAAATTTAAAAGGACTCTTTTACACTTGTAGACTAGAGGTTAATGGCTTTGTCTGGATAGATTTTTTTGAGGTAATTTTTAAAAATATTACTGTAGCAGTTTTAAAGATTTTTCTCAATAAATGTGTTTCTAAGAAAAAAATAATTGAAAAACATGTATAGTGTTTTTAACAAACATGTTTCTTTCCTAAAAAATAATCCAAAAAACAATCATCAAATTGAAGCTATTTCTCAAAATTTCAAAATCAAACGAAACGTGAAGGATGACCATTGCTTCTTTTATTAAATGGTGATAAATGGTAATTATGCAAATCGTTGTTAAAATCTTAATTAGAAAAATAAAAGACAGCGGCCATGTAAAGAAAATCTTAATATTCCATATGTTTCGAATAAAAGGAAAACCGAAAAAGAAAAAAAAACAATGAACTATGGTTGTTAAAATTGATAACCATATACTCACTAATTTATTTCTCCAGAAATACTAAATTTAAGTTTGTTTTGTGTTCTTCGTGACGTCTAACTCTATTTCTCTTTTTTAGATTAGAACAAAAGGATAGTTACATATATCATTAGTATGACCTAAACTCAATATCTTTTACAATCAAATCTCTCATGAAGTCTTTTTAATTCTTAAATTCAACTAC
This sequence comes from Mitragyna speciosa, assembly GCA_024721245.1. NCBI lineage: Eukaryota > Viridiplantae > Streptophyta > Magnoliopsida > Gentianales > Rubiaceae > Mitragyna > Mitragyna speciosa. The sequence goes on along the minus strand of CM045553.1, from coordinate 12,913,969 downwards.
AAAATCGTACATTAGTAAGACCTAAACACAATATTTTTTAAAATCAAGTCTCCCATGAAGCCTTTTAATCTGGATAGAGGTGTTATTCGAGCCGAGCCGAGCCGAGTATTTGGTGTTCGAACTTGAGCTCGTTTAATAAACGAACAGACTCGGCTCGGCTCGTTTATTAAACGAGCTAAATTTTCTGTTCGAGCTCGGCTCGTTAAAAAAATAGGAAGCTCGAGCTTGAACTCGAGCTCGGCTCGATTAACACTAAAGATCCGAGCTCGAATAAGCTCGATTCGTTTAACACCAACAAACCGAGCTTGAACGTGCTCGTATGAGCTCGGCTCGTTTAACACAAGAAGTGAAAAAAGCGTTCGCGAACACAAACGAGCTCGTTTAATAAATTAAGGTATGAAGAATAGAAGTGAAAAGACATTATTGCCCCTTGTTCGCGAACACAAACGAGCGTTCGCGAACAAGGCTCGTGTTCGCTCGTTTAATAAACGAGCTCAATTTCTTGTTCGAGCTCGGCTCGTTTAGCTAAACGAACGAGCCGAACTCGAGCTTTCACGAGCCGAACCGAGCTATGTTCGCGAACAGCTCAGTTTGAATAACAGCTCTAAATCTGGACAAAGATGTCACCATCTTAAGTTTAAATTTAGGGCCCATTTGGTTCAAATTTTTCAATCACTATCACTATGAGTATCATTAATCTTACTATGAGTATAAGTTTTGATAATTTCTCCCAACATGTTTGGTTTAATAATGGAATAAGTATCATTATAAAACTACTTGTTTGATTAATGGAATGACTTTCAAATAAATTTTAAATTTTTTAAATCTTTTATTTAATATATACATAATTTTTAGATTTCTAAAGAAAATTTCTAAAAAAATAAACTTCTTCAATTTTAAATATAGTTATGCTCTAATTTGAGTTTTATGTAAATGATGACCTTAAAAAAAAGTCCTTTTTATTGTATTAATATAGAATACCATATATCTTTGATTTTCAGTTCAAATTTTTATAAAAAATTGAATATAACTCCTGTAGACACCAAATTTTGACACACCATTTATTTTCAAATATTGGGGGGCATGTTTATATTTTTTGGGTCAAATTCTAATTTTTCAATAATCTCGGTGGTAAAATAGTAATTTTCTCTGTAAATATTTTTCCATTAGCTTTGGGGGTTTTAAGTTCTTTTTTTTTTTTTACTTTTATACGAATTTGTTAATTTTTTATGATTTTTACGGATTTAATTGGTATTCTTTTTATATTTTTTACCAGTACAAGGGCAAAATGGTAATTTCACCTCACAAACACCATTTTAGCTCATTTTAGATTCCAAATTTATTTTTCTAATTCTTTAAGCATGTTTCTAAATTTTTTTTTATTTTTTCGGAGACGATTGCTATCTCTTCTGTAAATACTGCATTCAATGGCAAAATTGTCATTTTATAGTTTAAAATTCATTTTTCATGAATTTTTGAGTCATAAATGCATTTCCTAGAGTTTTAAGCTTATTTTAATTTTTGGTAATTTTTTGAGGTTAATAGCTATTTTTCTGTGAATTTTCATTGTCTAGGGGCAAAATCGTTATTTTACAGTTTAAATTCATTTTTGTCAATTTTTTAGCCATAAATGCATTTCCTAGGGTTTTAAGCTTATTTTTAATTTTTGGTAATTTTTCGATGTCAATAACTATTTTTCTGTGTATTTTCGTTGTCGAGAGTCAAAATTGTCATTTCATACCTCGAGCACGTTTTTTATCAGTTTTAAGCTGTAACCTTTAATTTGAAATCTACTTTCAATGTTTTGGCAAATTTTGAAATTTACTGTTATTTCTTTGTGTTAATTTTTAATTTTTTTGAGTTAAAAATATTTTTTTTAAATAAAATTAGAATTTTTATTACCGGTGGTATTTTTGTTATTTTGTAGTATTCTTGGTGACCAAGACAACTATCCCTATAAATACCCCCTTAAATCAGAAAAAAAAGGAATAACAAAGAAAAACCTTAAAACACACAACCTCTTTTATCCATTAGGGATCAAAACACACACTAAATAATCAAAAAATACACACTTGTATCCGTTTCTTTCAAGAAAGTTACTGTTCATCATCGGTTTCTTTTAATAAAGTCACTGTTCATCATGGGGCGCTGATCATCATCAGATCTTGTCTCCAACATTGAAAATGTAAGTCCTTAGTTGTTATGTTTGCTTTAATTCATTTTTTTCTTTCATTTTCCTTTGTTTCTCTTATTGTTTATATTCATTCATTTGGGATTTTTTTAGTTGAATTTGCTTTGTTCTTGTGTTTCTTGTTTCTGAGTTCATAATTCTGGGTTCTTTCATTTTTCTCTTTTGGGATTTCTTTGCTTCTCACCACCGTCTCCCTCTCAATCCATCAACCACACAACATGAAGCCACCAGTCACCACCATCAAGTTCCCTTGCCAAAAAATCCTACCACCAAAGCCAAAACCTTCACAGTCCTCATGCCACCATTACAAAGCCATCACCTCTTAGTCTATACCACTATCCACCTCCTCAGTCATCCACAACCTGCAGACAAAACATAACAGCCCCAATTCCTTACCTATTCATCAGCCATCAGTCCTTTACAACCCCAAAACAACCCACAAAAATCACAAATTCACCACCACCTGGAGCCCCAAATCACTGCCGATACCCTGCCGCCAAGCTCCATCTTCAACCACAAGCGCAACCAAACCACCTTACCGCGTCCCGTCTCTATTGCCTCCACCACCAATAGCTCCTCCTCTGCCCAACGCCACCACTACAGCAAAATAGCTACCCAAAACAACTCTAGTTCCATCACTTCAATCAACCACCCACAACCTCCCAAATATCACAACCCAAATACAGCACGCACACAATTAGAGACTACCATAATCAAAAACTCCAATTTTCACTACATGTGCACCCTCACCAATCACCACTCACCACTCACTGCCAAACCACCATAGCTCAACTAATCACTCGCACCACCAGTTCCCACCCAAAGACCACTACTTCCATCAGCACAATTGCCATGACCCATCACCTGCAAAGAAAAAATACAGCAAAAACAACAGAGAACAAACAACCAAAATAAAACCCACACCATGACCACCCACCGGAAATCGCCTCCTTTAACCCCATCAGTCGTCGCCCATTCACCGTCACACAGCCACAACAATGGTCAGCCCCTCACAAGCCCATAAATCAACCCCACAGAACAGGCCACCCATATCCAGTATCTCCACAGCGCCTCCCTTCTCATCTACGAAGCCACCACCAGCTGAATCAGTCATTCGTTCAACTGCCAAAACATAGCTTCCTTTTTCCCACCAACCCCTGCAACCAGTACATCGCCAATTGCTATCACCAGCAACCAATTCCCCAGAAACATCGTCCCCTACTCCACAGCCCCGCCTCTCTCCCCTATCTCACACCAAGCAAGCCATCACCATTCATCATCTAAAACAATCCATCAATGCCACTCAAATTAGCCTAGAAGACCACCAATTTCACCAAATTCACATACACACAAACACAGCACACACATAGAGGAATGTCACAGCAACCAAATCGTATAAGCCTACAACAACCATCGACCACAATCCCTACCTCCTCTACTCTCCAGAGCCTACAAATTCACCACACCCACAACCTGCAACACCAATTTCAGCCTACAAAACAATCACGCGCCTCCCATTTTCCCACCCAACAAACAGTCCCAAACAATTAATCCCATCACCGCCACTGCACATTTCTGTGAGAGTGAGAGAAAGAGAGAGGAGAGAGAGTGACGAAGGCAGAGTGAGGAATCGAGAGAAGAGAGATGAAAGCAGAGAGAAGGAGAGAAAAGAGTGAGAATCGAAAGTAGAAGAAAGAAAAGAACAATACAGATGCTGGAGAAATGAGAGAAAATAAAAGCAGAAAGATTGAAGAGAGAAGCCAGAATTGTGAGTGAAGAGAGAGACAATGAGCTAGAGAAGAGAGAAGCCAGAACAAAGGAGAAAAGAGAGAAGAGAGCTGGGAATTGAGAGAAGAGAGACGAAGGCAGAGTGAGGAAGAGAGAGAATGAGAAGACGGGAAAGAGACAGAGAGAGATAGTGGAGAACAGAGAAAAAGAGGGAATGAGGAGGACAGTGAAGAATTGGAGATTTTGGGAGTTTCATTCACGGTTTTGCTTTTTGTTTAGTTGCTTTAGTTTTGGTTAGTTAATATAATTAGTTCTTGGAGTTGATTTAAGTTTATTTGAGTTGGTGATTATTTGATTAATTGAGAATGTAGCTAGTTAATCTAGTTTTTATTTTTGACACTTATTTTGGGTAATCTGATTGTGCCCTTGTCAATTGTTTAATTCCTGTAATTTAGTCCCTATTGATCACAAATTGACCCCTCTAGGTTTTAATATTCTTTCAATTAGATCCTATAATTTATTTTTTATTTATTTGTTTATTTATTTTGCCCCATTTTTCCTAGAATTTATTATTTTCTCCAATTTACTTTGATTTGCATCATTACCTCTTAGACTTGTGTAAATTTTTAATTTTGCCTCTCGATTAGTTAGAATTTTCAACTTCACCCTTTGGCCCCCAAAGTTTGCTTGAAATTCTATTTTTAGTCCCCTTAGTTGCTAGACTTTACATCTTTACCCCAATCTGTCAAGATTTACATACTTTGTGCTTTACTCATTTACATTATGATACATTGACGTGTGTGTTCATTCTCTTAAGTATTGGTATTGGATCTTCAAAAGGTATTTTCGTTACTTTTTACTTGCTTCTTATGTGCTCCAATGTGATTTTTATGCATTTTTTTCGTATTTCTTATTTTTACATACTTTTATGTATTTATTCATATTAAGTTATTTAATTTTGAATTTTTTTGTATTTAGCTAGTCAATGTAATAGTTAGATTATTTTTTTCATATTTTTAGCAAATTTTGTATTTTAGATAACAAGTGTAATAGATAGGTTATTTTTACCTCTTATTTTTTCCCCCCCAAAAATTGTAGCTAACCTCCCAGTGTAATAGTTAGGGTTTATGTGCTTTTGTATTTTTGCGTGCTTACATGATTTACCGCTTTCCTTAGGATTTGTATTTAGATACCATGTCTACGTGTTATATACTCCTATGTGCCCTTACATGTTTTTATATGTTTATTTGCTTTTGATTTATGCTTCTCTATTTTTAATTCATGTTTTATGTTATCTCGTCGCCACACTGGTCCAACGCTAATTGTGGTTTTATCATTTTCTCGCTAGTCCAACGCTAGTGGGGAATTTCTAGAAAGGGCTAGTCCAATGTGAGACTCTTAGGGCATTTTAGTACTAGGTGCACTCATGTGCATTTCATATCATCTCACACACTAATTTTTTTAGGAAATTTTCATTTTTGCATGATTTGTATATATTTTTTATTATCTATTATCTATTTTTGATAAAAAATCAATGCATAACATTTAGGTTGCATTTTCACTTAGAAGTTAAGTCATCTTGTGTGCTCCGATTAGAAATAGTCGCCTCCTCACGTGGGAAACGGTGGCGTACATGTCGTTCCCCCTCTATGAATAGAAATATTCAGTCACGAGATATTAGTTCCCCATACGCGTCATGTTGCATAGTCACTTTCTTTCTTTACTTACTATATATTATTATTATTTTCTTTTCTTTTTGCATCGCATTTTGCATAGACACTCGTAACTCCCTCGAGGTCTCAACTCGGATTTCGCAATTAATACAATAATCCCTACCAAGCCTTGACGGGACATTTCGATCCTCTCGATACCCACATTTAGACTTAGGATTTGCATTCATTTAGAGATATCCGAATGCAATAGAACTTAGGGTTAATTTAGGAAATCTTGATTAAACCTCGCAACTAGCCTCGCCTAGGTTGAAAGTCTGCCTTAGGCGCAAACCTTTGCCTTCCCTTTCTTCAAATGTAACTCTCGAACCTTTTTCTCTCGTTTTTCGTAGATCAGAGTCAAAAAAGGTTTTAAATGATTTTTTTAAAATTTTACTTTTGTTTTGTTAAACTATCTTTTTGGGTGACTTGGTACACCCTAACTCAGTACCAAGTGGTGACTCCATTTTTTTTAAAATAAAACCCTTTTTCAAAATTAGTTGGCCAAAACTGTCGCATTTTTAGTCTCGGCCTTATTTTTTTTAAAAAATGCCATTTTTCCGAAATAACACATTTTGTACTAAAAACTCGATTTTTATCACACACGCACGATTTTTCCAAAACTCTACCTTTTCAAAATGGGTCACCAAACCGAGTCGTCTTTTCGGGACACGACAATCAACGACCCCAATAGTACCTCACCGTGTGTCATTTTTAGGGTGTGACAACTCCCTCAAATACATTCTCTTTCGCTCCTTAAAATTTCCCCATACATTAACAAAATTTCTAGACAACAATTATAAAATTTAATTAATCAAGAATATTCAAAATCGAGAGAGAGAGAGAGAGAGAGAGAGAGAGAGAGAGAGAGAGAGAGAGAAGAATAGTATATTAGGGTGTAGGTAGCTCAAAAGATGTATGTTATTTTAAGGGGTGTGTTTTTGTCCTTAATCAAAAGGGTTAATGGGTTTGATAAAATAGTATTTTGGAGAGAATTATTAACACTCCAATTAATCACTTTCATTACCGTTGAATAATAATGATAGTTATTTTACAAACATCAACAAAGGGTGTTATTATTTATGAAACCTATTCCCCTCCTTGATTTTTCTAAACCAAACACCCCCTTAATGTAAATTGCACATTGCAACAAATTAAGTGAAAAAAGACAAAATGACTGGTGCCACTCTGTAGAAAATACCAGCGGAATACATTCTTACCCCTTACTAGTTTTACAAACTTGCATAAATAAGACAACTAGTAGTTGTAGTCTTTATCAATCCACTGCTCATCTCAATTAAAATACTTGTCAACAACTCCAACAATGGGAAATCCAGACCGAATTCTGATGACCCATAAATCTATGCGATATATGTCATTGCTTTGAAGCTTAGAGTTCTTAATTCATATGGTATTAACAAATTTGTCCAGTGGAAACTATAACTTTCCTACTATTTTTTGTTGATTAGCTTAGAGTATTGTTGATATTACTCTTCATTTTTCTGGCATGTGTCTGAACGATCAAAGATTAAAGGCTTATTCTCAATAAATTCAGATTTTGTAACAAGTGATTTTCAAAAAGTTAAAAATTAGTTACTCCCGATTTTTGCTTAAAAAGAGTTAAAAGTAGGATAAAAAATACTATTGAGAACATTACTAAACAAATTTTTCAAAATTCTAAGCTAAAATTAGATAGGGAAAAAACTGTTTAGATAGTCATAAATTTGCTGCAATTCAAGGATAGCATGCAGTTGGATTCTACATATTCGAAGAACCCAGTATGCAGGAACCAAAGCAGGGACTAATGCAGTTGAGTTGAAGTAGCGTGTGATCATTCCGTAATTGCCTGACCTTCTGTGTGATTTTTCTTTTTCTCTTGAGGGGATTGCAAAATTTAAGAGTATAAAGTGCTAAAATACTAGAATCTAAAGTTCACGAGGGTACCTTCAAATGAGTAAAAGTTCGGGGGAACAATGTGCAATTAAACCTTGAAAGAAAAAATGTTGGTACAATTTTACATACCTCCCCTGATATTGTCATAATTGCAAGAACCTCCCTTCAAATTTTAAGAATTACACTTACACCCTTTGTGTTTATATTTGCAAAAATACCAACCAAATATCCTAAAAATATCCTTAATTGCTTTGAAAAAAATAATAAGTTAAAAAGTAGAAAGACTCCAAAAACCAAAGTTTTTTTTATTCCTCTAATTATGCCTTCCAAGTTATTTATGCATACTTTTTTTTAATTAAATTAGTCATCTCTTTTTGACTAATATATATGTTTGTAAAGTTTGATAGATAAAGTAAATTTATTTAGATTAGTCAAATAACTGAGTTTTGGAAAATATAATCTGGTGGAGATTGAAAAAATAGCGTAAAATATGAATTCCTTGACACTTTTATGACTAATTAATTAATTTTTTAAAATTTATTTTTATTTTTTAAAAGCAATTGAGGATATTTTAGGGTGTTTGATTGGTGTTTTTGAGTTACATTATTAAAATGAATTTTTTTTTATAAAAAATATAAATACAGATGGTGTAAGTGTAATTTTCAAACTTGAGAGGGAGTAAGTGTAATTATGACAAACCTAAAGGGAGGCATGTGAAATTATCCCAAAAACGTTAAGCTGGCTTCAATTGACTGACCTGAGTTTTTGTAGTTTAGATGACCTGAAATCGTCAATTCATTCTCTAGAATTTTTACATGTCTTGTATATCTCAATTTTTACACATGTCGTGGAGAAACTAGAAAAATGGAAAACTTGGATTCCAAAAAAAAAAAAAGAAAAAAAAAAAGAGGACACTTAACTTATTTTTTTGACCCAAAGAAGAGGAGGAGACAACACCCCACTTCCCCCGGCGCCGGGGGAAGTGGGGTTTTTTTTTTTTTTTTTTTTTTTTGCCTTTTTTGAGAAAGGGGGATTTGTTGTTGGGTTCCCCTATATTGTGAAGGTACTCTAGGATAGAGATTATTTGCAACATTAATTTGACGATAGTCCTTATGTATTCAGTCCAGATTCTCTGTCCAATTTTTATAGTGTCCAACACAAAACTACGTCGTATTTCTACTAAACTAAGTAGTATCACTAAATGGAATGACATAGGCTATGAAACAACTACCTAGGCTTTGCAAGAAACTTTTGTATTGTATTTTCTTTTTAATTAAGTTGTCTGTTTATTTTTTAAAAAAAATTGTATTACGATACGGGCGGGTACCCACGATCTGATCCTATACAGGTGTCCAATGAAATTAGGAGCAGAGTCAAAAAATGGGATTTGTAAGCTGAAAAGTTGGGTCAGCAAAATTCCTTGAGACTTGCCTGGCACTGGACTTTAATTAACTAACTAATAAAGTGGTCGAGATTCACCTGGCAATGCCAAATTTAAAATGAAAAAAGGGTATCATTTTGAAGTGACAAATAGTTACATGATATTTTAGCAGAATTACACAATCATTTCAATTCAGTTACGCCTTTTAAACAACATGTTATGTGCACCTCCAATTGTGAGAAATGAAAAGGGCTTAACTTGCGAGACTCTATTCCTTATTTCACAATAACTATTTAACTACTAAAATTACTTTTCCTTCCCTTAATATTTGTATGAGTCATACTAAGATATTTAAAGGGAGTAAATCTCAAATACAATATGTATCAATATTTTATTCCTGTAAAAAAAAAATTTGTTGTGATAAACTAATGCAACAAAATATTGTCCATCACTTTGGATCGATCCCGCATGTCAAAATTCTTAAATGGACCGATCACTGCTATGCTATTGCGCCTGTATGACTAAGGGCTACTGCGCTTGATGTATTTCTTAAGAAAATTGATGCTTTTCCATATAACGAGAAGTTGGCGCGTAAAAACAAAATCCACGAGTGCAACAACAATATTGAGATCTATACCAAATATTGAAAAAAGTACAGCAACTGCACCAACCTTACCTTTCCGCCTTCCTATTTATTTTGCCTTGAATAAGCTACAAAAAAGCCAATAACAGCACGCACAAGTTCTAAAGTCTCCGGACTGGATTTCTGGATGTCCTTAGTTTGACCCGCTGATGGAGAATCCTCAGAAGGAGTTGAAAGACAAATGCATTAAACTTTTGCCACCATTTAGGATTGGAAAAGTTCAACCAGGAAATGATTCCTAATCCTACGCTAAATCCCAAGGCAGCACTTATGTACTCCCACTCGATCTCGTTCTTGGCAGACTGCCTCTCAAAGGGACTTTGTGGTGAGAATCCATCGGCCTCCGGTTCTGTGTTTAGAGGAAACCATGTTTACAGGAAACGCACACGGTCCTGTGTTTCCTAGGAAGGAAGACTCTGAAAATGTTTGAAGCTGGCGATCCATAGGGATTGTTCCAAACGGATGATTGAAGGATAGATTCAAAGATGAAAGAAATGTAAGACCTCGAAGATTCACTGGGATTCTCCCTCTTAGCTGGTTCATTGAGAGATCTAGTGATTCGAGTTGTGTCAAGTTTCCAACTGATTCTGGAATTGCACCTGTGAGGGAATTGCGTGACAAGTTGAGAATGTAAAGTGCCTTCAGTTGGCCCACTGCTTCTGGTATCCTCCCGCGGAAATTGTTGCATGAGAAATCAATGGTTTTGAAGACGGTTAGAATTTTCAAAACCTGGCGCTCTTTTCCTTTGATCATTAGCGGCACTGTATCTATATAGTACAAGTAAATTAACTTGAAGAGATGATACTGTAGGTGGTCTCTCGTTGCTGGTGGACTATCATCCTGCATTCCTTTTAAATTCAAGAACTCTTGAGGTAGAAATCCAGTGAAGTTGTTGAATGCTGCGTCCATGATTTGTAGACTTTTCCAGCTGTTGTTGGTCCAAGAACAATGGAGTTCTCCGTGCAACTTATTGGATTGCAAAATAATGACATGCAAGTCTGATGCTCTCATCAATGGGCAGGGGAATGTTTCTTCTATGTTATTGTGTGCCGCATTCACAACTTGCAAGGGTTTGCAATTACCCAAAGATCTGGGGAACTTCCCTTCCAAGGTATTTCGGCTGAGGTCCAACGTACTTAGTGTACAGTTGTCTATAAATAATCAGGAATCGTGCCATGGAGTTTGTTTCCTCCTAGATTCAATACGCCAAGTTCTGGCATTTCTAACAAGCATGCTGGTAGGATACCACTCAAGGAATTATTAGAGAAATCTGGAACGCGAAGATAACTAGCTTTGCATATAGAATCAGGGATAACTCCAACAATGCTATTGTTTGAAAGAGAAAGGAAAGTAAGCCAGGAAATGTGATCTCCAAAATTGGAAGAAATGTACGTGTTAAACTTATTGCTTGAGTAGTCAATGTAGACAGAAAAGTCTGATGGACCAGGCATATCACCCCAGAGTTGGTTCGCATGCAAGTCTAGTACCAAAAGATAAGAAGGAATACTATAAGGCTTTTGCAGATCTTCCAGAAAATTGAACGAAAGATTTATTTCCTGAAGCCCAATTTGCCAAATCCAGTTGGGTATGTTCCCCTTAATATGATTTTCTGAAAGATCTAAAGTAATCAAGTTTGTTTGCTTCTTTAGATCAGGAAACATGTTCAAATTACAAGAGGAAAGTCTTAATACACTCAGTTGAGCAAAGGAGAATGGACTTGAATTAATGCTACTTGCATCTATTGAGAAATAGTTGTCAGAAAGCTCAAGTGTTGTTAGGTTATGGAGCCTCTTAAACATTTCTAGATTTGTGGTTCCACTAAAGAAGTTAGAAGAAAGTGAAAGCAAATTAATCGAGTTGAGTTTCAAAATGGATGTCGGAATAGATCCGTTGAGTCGGTTACTGCTCAGATCAAGCGCGCGTAATGACGAGGTGGAGACATTGGGAAACTCATGAAGTTCACCATCAAATTTATTGTTGGAGAGTTCGAGAGTTTGCAATGCTGGGAGAGCAAACAAAGATTAGGGAACGCTCTCAGTGAGAGAATTATACCCTAAGTGGATATGTTCAAGATTTACAAGACCTTCAAAATGAGCAGAAGAAATTGTGCCACTAAGAACATTTTGAGAGAGATCTATGTATGCAATTCTTTTGGACATTTGAAATGTTGGAATTGAACTGTTGAAATTGTTAGATGAGAAGTTCAAATAAACCAATTCTGTAAGATTTATCACTGTGGCGGGAATTGGTCCGCTGAAATTGCAATTTGATAGATCTATTCAAGACAATTGTCGAATATTACGAACCGAAATTGGTAATGTACCAAAAAATTTTGCAGAGCTAAGTATTATTTCTGTCAGAGATCCACCCTGAAAACACTCTGGCAAATTGCCAACGAGTGCCTGGTTATATGACAAATCAAGTCTCTGTAGTGAACGTACCTGGAAAATCTTCTGTGGAAAATATCCCTGCAGGTTACATACAATAGAAGAGACTCAAAGTGATCAAATTTGTGAAATTTGCAAAGTCCGGAACTGTAGCTGAGAGATAATTGTCATTTAGTTGGATAACCATGAGTGATCTTAGCTTTAGCACGGAAGAATGTAGAGGACCTGATAGGTCACAACCAATCAAACTCAACACTTGTAATTTAGACAAAGATGACAACGCATTGCACCAGTTTTCCCCTTGAGCTGAAATATTAACACCATCAAGATAAAGTTCTCTCTCAACTCTGTGAGATTACCAAATAGTACTTTCAAACCCGGATTCTTTGCTTCTAGTGGTTCAATTGCAAGAAAACGGCTGGAGAGATCAAGGGTTATCAAGCTTTTCATCCTCGACAAACAAATTGGAATTTGCCCAACGAAACCAGCATTTGACAAATTTAGGTGCTTTAGCCTCCAGAGGTTACAAAGCTCACTTGGTATGCTGGAACTGAAGTTACTGAAAGCTAGATTCAGCTTTTCAAGATGTTGGAGAGCGGAAAGACTTTTCCAATCTTCGGTTCGAAGAGAAATTGCCTACTCATTTAATTCCTGACTGATGACATGACCAAAATGATCACATGATACGCCGTCCCAATTGCAGCAGTCCGTACTATGGATCCAATGCACCAGCTTCTCCGAATGTGCCAAAAGCATGGGTAAGGCAGAAAAGCCATTGGATAAATTTGTTGGGTTTATGCCATTGGAGCCATAAGATACAGCATTTGTGGAATTATGAGTGATCAGCATTGACTCGAAGACGAAGTAAATCAATTGACTCCTCCGTACTCCGTTACGGGAGAAGTCTGTCAGTCCTCAAAAAATTTAATCGACAAGAACAGCGGACATAATAAATAGTGTACATTTAATAGACAAGTGAAGCCTGCTTTATGCAATTTTACAGAATTGCAAGGGTCCCAGTACCGACAGATCTATGTTGCAATTTTTTTGAACAATACGTAGTACAAGCATTTTAACACTAGTCAATTTATGGAAGCAGGACACTCCAATGCCCAACTTAGGGGCGTTTGATAACATGACTTCATATTGAAAATTAATGGATTAAGTATTTTTTGAATTCAGTGTGTTTGATAACAAAATTCTTATACCACTTAACACATTAAGCACTTATTTAATTTGTACACAAAATTTTAAGTGAAAAATTTTCACTTAATTTGCTGAATTTTGATACTCTTCATTTCCTCTCATTGCACACACACTCACTCTCATACACTTACCCGTGCACACACATATACATACTCTTTCTCACATATGTGCACAATCTCTCTCTCTCTCACACACACACACACACACTCTCTCTCTCACGCACACACATACTTTCACACAAATACACATATTCTCTCTCCCTCTCTTTGTCACACACAAGTTCTCTCTCTCTCTCTCCCCTCCCACACATAGTTACTTACATACTTTCTTGCATATATACTTTTACACACTTATACACATACTTTCACATATACATTTTCTATCTATCATAAACACGTGCACATATTTTAATTTTTTTCCTCTTACATACTTACGTTTTTTCATATATATACATACTTTCTCTCACACACACTTTCTCATACATAAATACACTTATTCTCTATCTCTCACAAACAAACAATATATTTCTTTCTCATATACATTATTAATAAATTATTTTAAATTTTAAGATAAAATAATTATATTTATGAGAGGAGATATTTAAATTTAGTTAATTATCAAACAGGTAAAACTTTTTCAATTCAGCAACTTAATACTTTCAACACTTAAATTTCATACTTCAGACTTTAGATTTCAGATTTCAGTTTTACCAAACGACACCTTACTCAAAATTATACAAAAAAGTGAGAGATTTAGGATTCGTTTGATTGGATGTAAAATATTTTTTAAGGTAATTATTTTCTTAAAAAACATTTTATATGGAAAATGTCATTTTCCTTACAATTTTCTAGTGTTTGGATGACAGTGTAAAAATCTTTTGAAAAATAATTTTTTGATATTTTTATTTTTTTATTGTTAATATGAGTTACATAGACTAATAACAATTGTAATGAATGTTTGACAAGTAAATAAAGTAAACTAGAGATTGTTTTGTTTATAATTAATCTTCAAAATAATATAATAGTAAAAAACACAACTATAATCATATTATTGTGGAGCTCAAAATGATGAAAAATTAGTTGATAAGAATTAAAAACAAAAATTAGTTTGGTAATTGAAGCTATAAAAGTAGTTACTTAAGGTTTAATGTCACTCTTGAACTCTAAGGAATATAACTTACATTCATTAAGTATGTAAGTTAGTTTTAGTCAAAAGAAGGAAAATTGAAAAATATTTTACACAGGAAAATATTTTTTGACGTTTGGCACTAAATATTTTCTGATGTTTGGCTCTAAGAAAAATTTTGAAAATATTTTACAGGAAAATATTTTCAGTTCAAACAAATAGACCCTTTATTCTCAAAAAAATTACGACTAACTAATAGAATATTTATATAAGTTTATGGATTGGTTAAAATACTAAATGAAAATAATATTGCTTAAGCAAGTTTATTTTAAAAAGTCCAAAGTATGAATCACACTTTGTCATTTAGGAACTAGGATCACAATTTATTAAACGAACTTATACTCTTATCCCTAAAATTTGATTTATGTGTATATGTTGGTCAAGTCGGGTATGCACGAGTTTTTAAATATGTGTTTCTATTTGTACGTAGTTTTTTTCTGGGTAACAGACCTCGTCTGCCTCGATCATTATTAATAATCAAATGCTCTATTTTATCGATTGGATAGGGTTAGATATCATGGTTTTTCAAGTCATTGATTTCTTTTTTCCTTGCTCCTAATTAAGTGAAGGAGATGTTAGGGATAGTTTGTAATGTAAAGCTTTGGGTATTTGTTCCACATTGGAAGACAACAAGTAAACTAATGCCTTTATAATCTCTTGTCATCTTCCATTAACAAATTTAATTCAAACATTAGTTTGGAGGAAAATTTTGGTGGGAAGGCAAATTTTTAATTGGATTTATTCAATAGAATACAATTGAAAAGGAAAGCATTTATAATCTTGACAAGGGCACTTGGTCACCTAGGGCTTGAAAATTAATTAGTTAATTATAGTTTAATTAATTAATATTTTTAAAAATTTTGACAATTTTTAACTAACAGACATAATTTTTCATATTATGTTCGTTAATTTTAACTGTTAAACACCTCTCCATTCAGATATAACTTTTCAGACAAAATCTGTCTTTATCTTTAAATATCCAATTTTATTAAAATTCAAATAACTTAGCAATTGTGGTTTAATCTAACTTTGTTATATCCTAGAAGTAATTTGCAAGGAGCAAATAACACCTTAAGGATAGTGAAATTAGGCCTCAAAATCATCTGTTACTTTGTTCAATTTCTCAATTTTCATTAAGTGAGGTCATTTACATTTGTAATGTATAAGATATTGGAAGAGATAAAATATTCTAGATTGCAAAGTTCTAATCTAAGACATTGTTTTGTGATAGTTTAAAAAGACAAGTAAGAGATTCAATTTGGGATGGAAGAAGTAGGAATGTAAATGAATAGAGCTGAATTTTACTTTAAAATTTTCATGGTCAATTCGAAGTTTTGAACTCAAGTTTGAGATCAATGTGTGCTTAAAATTTAAGTTCAAACTCAAGTCGATTGTATATTTGATAAGTTCGAGCTGGATTCCAAAGCTCAAATTTTTTATTTTTAATCTTTTATAATATTTTATCATTAATATTATATATATATATATGTATGTATGTATGTATCAATAAAAATTTATTGAAAATTTATTAGAGCATTATAAACTTTCTTGAGCTAAGTATTTATAAGTTTGGGCTTGATTTGATAACTTAATCAAACTTAATTTTTATTTAACTCGATTTAAACTCGTTAAAATTTATATTTCAATAGAGTCTTTAACGAATTGAATCCGAAGTATTTGTTGAAACTGGACTTGAGGGAGTAGCAAATTTGGCGCATAACGTTTAGTGGACCTAATAATTAGTATATTTAACTAGAATTGAACCACAAAACAAACACATGATTGATTATGTTCTTTTCGTGATATATTCTTAAATTTTTACAACAATAGAACTTGAAATAATTGTCAGCAGCTTATTACGTGTTACCCTAGATAGATTTATCTTTTTCCCCTTTTTGTTTGCATGAAATAAATAATTATATATGGCACTTTTTCTCGTGAAATTTGGTTTTAGATACAAATAATCAAGAACAATTCTAACTGGCATATTAGAACATACCGCTTTTGTGTCAATGTGCCATCTTTGGCATGGTCCCATGACTCGACGATGATACTTGAGATTGCACATACAGAGACTCTTATCAAAGAACCTAAGCGGGAAAGTTGGAAAATTAGCAGCCTGTAATGCAGGATTTTTTTTTTTTTTTTTCAATCTTCAGCAGTATCCTATCTTACTCCCAACCTATTTTATGGGGAGGCCCAACTGAACTCAGGGAAAAACCGATGGAAACTGAATCATCATTGGAACAAACAGTTGTATTAGGCACCTATTTAGGTTTTTTATAAGTGGCAGGGTTCGAACTCCTAACTTTCCAACCCAATTAGTTTTTAAAGGCTTTACAGTGCCTAACCCAACGAAGTTGGGTTGGTTCTGTAATGCAGAATTCATATCATGCATTTATGGGCTTCATTTGCTAAGTTGAGGGTACTGACCCTTGATTTGTTGTAAACAGACGAAGTTTTTGAGTTTTGAAGCTTACCTGTAACAGAGAAAACATTAAATTAGAGGACGAAAGATTTAGTGAACATGTACGTGTTATCTTTACTTTAATAAGCTGTTTGGAGCAACTTTAAAAAACTCAGACTAAACGTTATGTCTCCGTTTAGATGATTGTTATTTGATATGTTTTATTTTAATTTTAAATCCATTTGGATGATTATTTCTTAGAAACAATTGGCATTTGGACGTTCTGTAAAAGCACCTTTTTTATAAAAAATAAAAAAAAAGTAATTTGTTTTTTCCACTAAAAAAAATTTGACAAATTTTACAGACAACATTTGTAACATATTCACCCTTCTTTTGCATGATTGTATGTATAATATAATGTCGAAGATTATTACAACATACGAAACAATATTTTTTTTAATTGAAACATACCAAATAAAACTCACCTTTATGCTTCAATCCTTGTTCTTTTCCTAGGCATAAAGGATAGTTAACTCATCTCTTGAAGCAGCAGCGGGTGCGAAAAAACTTTCTACACCATAAATACATGAACAGTAGAATTGTAACTAAATTAACAACAAGAAAAGGACAACATGTCATTGTCTACTCCCTAAAATCAAAATTTTTTTTTTTTTGAGGAAAACCCTAAAATCATATTTAACATTTTGTGATGAGCTGAGGCAGTGTATGCGGTAATTCTTGCATTTTTTTTCACTCATTTAAAATCACATGTCAAACAACTAACAAATTTGTTGCCAAGCAAATCAAGGTGGTTCTAAGCCTGCGCCATACTCGTCTGATTGTTCAAATAAAAACAATGTTGTATTTCTTCCTTAAAATGGGTAAAGGGATGCGGCGTGGGTGTTGAGTGAAAACGGGAAAAAAGGCTAAATCCTTCGAAAAAAGGAAAGAAAATTCCAGTTTAAAACGATGCCGTTTTAATAGTTGCTTTGCCAACTTTCACTGATAGTTTTTGCTTTTTTTTCTGTACTTCAATTGCTGAATTTCTAAAAAACAAGACATCCAGACGCAAATAATTTTGATAAATCTCCAGTTAGCCCAGCGACCACAAAAATATGATAAGTTGCACTAATGTCCTTGAGATTATGATAATTATAAGGACTTACCTGACTTTTTCACAAATTGCACTAATCTTTTCCCGAGCGTTTTTAGCTTCAAAATTATGGTAGTGATGACAACAGAGAAGGATATCAACTGAGATTGTAAAACACTTTCCTGTGAAAGTTTAACCATCTATGCTTTGACCAAGGAAGTCAGTGTAATGTTAAGAAATTCTTCATGTTTAGAATAAAATTCCAAGGAGGTTAGCCAACTTTACGGCCCAAAAAATATGACAAAAAGATTTGTTGGTGCAAACTGCTAATGACAACGTCATTGTATTCAACCTGCCTACTTTTGAAAATGTTGCTTGCAGTCGAGAAAGTGGTTCAACACAATTTTTCACTTTGACTATCTTAAACGTAACTCAATCCTGCTTAATCTCAATTGCATATTTCTATTTACTAATAAATTCATTATGGTTCTGTCTTTCACTTGCACACTTCTTTTGAAAATGGAATTATGGTTAAGCAGCTCCTAAGTCCAAATTGCACACAAAGGAAAGATACCAAAACTCCAGACTGTATGCAGGAAAAACCTGATGTCTTTGAACATCTGAAGTTCTACAACTGACAATATAGAAACAAAAGGAGATTTCAAAGATCATATACTCACAATGGTTATCATAAGATGATAATCATCCTTGTGTCATTTTGACTTCAAGTAGATTCTAATCTCTAACCTAGTCCAGCATCTGGAGAAGAGCTGTAAAGATCACACTCCTTCGGAGGCTCACTTTTGCTCCTTTTATTTGTTCGTTTGCTCCTTCGAGGTTTAGCATCTCTTAGACTGTCGCACTTGAGTGGGTTCTTCTGCTCCTTTGTCAGACTGTCGGGCATTTCTTTGGGAACTTCATATAGGGTTACACTTCCACCTCCGCTTTGAAGCATTGCCTCCTCTTGGCTTCCCTGCATTTGAAGACCTTCGAGTATTTCAACCACCTGGCTCATGACAGGCCTCCCTTTTGGGTTTTGGCTGAGACATTGATATGCAAGATTTGCCACCTTTATGGCAACTTTTGCAGAGTATTGTCCTTCCATTCTAGGGTCAACTATCCTCAAAAGTTTCTTGCTATGATTAAGAAGCGGGCGGGCCCACTCAACAAGGTTATGCTCCCGGCTAGGCCTACTTTTATCCATCGCTCTCCTTCCAATGAGCATCTCAAGCAAAACAACCCCAAAACCATATACATCACTTCTTGTGGTTAAATGTCCTGTACATTTCAGTAACGCACAATGAAAAATAAGTACCTACTTTGACAAAGGATCAACAATATAAGCCCAAGATTGTTGTAATGCATATAATATACAACTGGAGACAAGATAGAGGGGAAAATTTTGCCACCTTATTGTGTAGTTACATTCAAGCTAAGAAGAGGTATAGAAGTTCCCTACAAGATTCCTTAACTGTTTTTCACGATGACAAACTCAGAATTATTGGTTATCATGATGAGTAATAGTAAGATTGATGTCCCTTGGAGTCCTGGCAGTTATCAGGATATCACTTGGAGAAAATTCTATCATCTCAGCAAGAAAATCTCAAAGTGAAAAGGAACTATTCTGATTGTACCAAAAATTAAGCACCAGCCAAGACGATAATACCTTGCGAAACTATAATTGCAGCAAGGGATTTAATACTCCACAATACTAATGCAATGTAAATCATTAAATTTGGGGCGACCCCACCCCCGGGGGGGGGGGGGGGTGGGTTTTGAGGGGGATCTATGCTCGGTTTCAAAAGATATGAAAAAACGGCAAGTGGATTTATTCTATTAATGACTGCAACACAGTTATGAAATTTGTGTGAATTCTGAATAGCAAAAATCCACCTTCTTGATAGGATGAACAAATTATTTATTTGTTTATTATTATTATTATTTTGTAAAACAAAATGTTAAAAGAGCAATTTTGCCAAATATATTGCTTATGCAATTTTGGATCATAAGTCTCACCAGTCATGACATACTCAGGAGCAGCATAACCATAAGTACCCATGACTCTAGTTGATACATGTGTTTGATCTCCCATAGGCCCATCCTTTGCAAGACCAAAATCAGAAAGCTTTGCATTGAAATCCTGCAGTTTCATGTTGGAACTTTAGCCGGAGTATCTGATGACATTAGAACTGGTTATTGTTTTCAGTCAACTTAACTTTTGTCTATATTAATGTGTTCTCCCTAAAATAACACTTGAATTTAGTATCAGTAGTGCCCCAGAAAGGGCAATCTTTTGGCCTTACATCTGTCCTGTGAGCTATCCATTTTAATTTGATCCATGGATGTTTAATCATGTAAGAAATTAGAAAAAGGCTACTAAAGAGAGGAATAAAAAGCACAACATAACCAAAAACACCCCCAACCACTGTGAAGTGTAGGAAACAGTTAAATGTGCTCAATCTTCCCACTGCATGACAAGCTCTGGACACAAGCTCAATTTTAAAAAATAAATAAATAAATAAAAGGACTGTTGTTTGTTTCAGTAATCTCATAATCGGATGGAACATCTCCATATTTTAAAGAACAAAAAGTACAATGTGTCTGAAAATATTATCTTATTTCTAAACGAATATTATGTCTTGAAATCAAATGACAACTAACCGCATCCAACAAAATGTTAGAAGTCTTGAAATCTCGATATATGATTTGCCTCTCAGCGGTATGAAGAAAAGCAAGCCCCTTTGCAGCATCTAAAGCAATCTTCATCCTTCTTGACCATGTCAGTGTAGCACAGACTCCTAGCATGAACAACATGAACAGACCAAGTTCATATAACTACTTCATCAACAAAGATGAATATTTAATAAGATCACAAGCCCATTCACCTAGTTTAGAGACAAAATAGGTGCATAAGGAGTTGGTTTAGAGACAAAATAGGTGCATAAGGAGTTGGTTTAGAGACAAAATAGGTGTGTAACAGAATAATACTGATGAAATTTATAACAGGAAGAAAGAGGACAAAAAGTCAATATTTGAATGTCATAGTCTGCAGGATCACTTTCACTCAATTAATTTATGATGTAAACAGATTTAGTACCAGAAGATTCCTTCCTAAATCAGCCAGGAGCTACAAGAAAAGTCGAACCCGTAATCTAGCTTGCAATACTATTCTTATATCTAATTTGAATGCTCCAGAAGAGACACTGACGTTATCAACCAAAAGGCAGGTTTAATTTACTATACACAGTGGTCATTCCTCTAAGTTTCTACAAATTCATAATGCCAACTACTTACTTGGGAAAAGGTGTTTCTCCAAACTCCCCGATGCCATATATTCATAAACCAAGAGCCTGTGATCATCCTCACAGCAATAGCCAATAAGCTTCACCAGGTTAGGGTGTCGAAGTTGCCCCAAGTAATTTACTTCTGCCTGCAAGAAGGAATTGCACTGACTACCTTCTATACATTTATAAATGCACAAAAACGAAAACACTATTTTCACAAGCTTGCACAATTTGCTGAAGATAAGACACTTTCACATGGGCAACAGAAACATGACATAATATCAACAAGCTAATTTGACTGATTATAAGCCATAGAAAAAATAGAAGGCGAATTCAGACAAGAGCTGGCATAAACTCTTAAAAGCAATAGAACAGAGGAGCTTTCTAATAAGAAGACATCTATTTAGTGATAAGTCACTGGCCAAGGAACAGAACACAAAGCTTGGGGAGAGGGAAAGGAGGATTTAGGAGAAGAAAGCCCCAGGCCCTGCACACACATGACTAATTAAGTAGTGCCAACCATAATCTGCTTTAAACGCTTCATCTCTGGCTAACCGTGAAATTTATAGGGGAAGATACCATATTTATGAGTTCTTTACTTCAAATTAACTTTTTTCCACCTCTTACTCCTATTGCCATGTTAAAGTTAATATTTGGTTTACTTTACACATCCTCATGCAGGCAGATTTGTTTCTGTTCGTAGATAGTGCTAACTATTCATAAATACTTCTACAGCTCTAAGAAATTTCTTCAAAACTGGATGAGGTCAAAATAATGCACCTTTCCATCCTAGCCCTCCACATACACATTTTAGGAATATAGATGAGGAAAAAGATGCCAATTCATATTCATAAGCAATTTAACATGACGCTTAAGGAACTAGGAACTATATGCCTTCACAAAATGAAAAAGATATAAGAAAGCCAAGTGCTTGCCATGTTAAGAAGTAACCTTTCTGCAATGAGTTGGCTTAGCCACTGTTTCTTGAATAATTGTGGCTCCTTGGGAAGAGGAAGCATGGTGATATGCTGAGTGATAGCTTTGTGTTCTAAAGTAGTTTAAGATGAGTTGCATTAATTGATTCAATTTGTTGACCACCAAATAATTGATATTCGGCCATAACTGATTTCATTTGGGGCATATGATAGGCAAATAAAACAAAAGGAATTCAAGTCGTAGTTGATGGATGTTTTCTTTAACCTCATGTGCTTGTACCACTTGGTTCCTCCAGATATATTACAGATTTTGATTTTCTTTCTACTTAAATAATAAAAGCTCATAAAATCAAAAAAATCAGTATCTCAAGTGTACATGATCTTATTAAACAACAAAGATAAGTCCGAACAAGTTACCAGCCATTCTCTGTCACCCTGCAGGCCTTCAGGATCAAGCTCTTTGATGGCAACCCGTGCAGTCTTGTAACCAGGCCTCACACTGCCATCTATAACTCCCTTATATACTATGCCAAACCCACCTTCACCTAGAACCTGATCTGGTCGGAAATGCTTGGTAGCCAGCTGCATCTCTTCGTATGTAAAAATGTCAAGATTACTATTAACCGGATTTTGACGCAGATCCTTGACATTTTTGGAAACTATTACTACATTGCTTGCACTATGAGTGCTACTTGCTTGTGGTGTATTTGGCTTACTAGGAAGCAATTTGGCAGGAGATGCAGAAATTCCATGGGCCACTGAAATGTAGTTAACTAAATAAGTCAGAATATAAGTTACTAAACAATACTTGAAAACAACTCTCTACCACATTGAAAAAAATGTGTATGTCAACATACACAAACTTCCTCTTCAACCCATCCTTGGCACAAAATAATCTTAATGCCTTTCCTTCAAACAAGAAATCCAGATTAATTTTAGACCAGGTATTCCCTATTTCTTCTCTGTAACCATTTGCGTCAGATGCAAAATGGGGTTGGACCAAAAACTTGTGTCAGTAAAATGACTTTAGGGGAGAAGCTAGGGCTGATACTAATAAAAGATGCATAAATTGTCTCCAGTGAATAACGTATGCATAATCATTAAGTGGAAGGGATGCGTCCTTCAGAAAGAAGGAACAACTTCTTGACTAAGAATTCTCATGTCATCCATCAGGAATATACAGAGAATCCTTTAGCAACTTGAAATCTTGGCTAACTATTGACAAACAAATTTCAATTATCACAGTTATGCAATTGATGAGGAACCCATTTCCACACATTCCGCTTCTCAATCTTGAACAATCTTCAAACTTCCCAGGCCCCTACTTGAAAATTTTCATCTTGGATGAATAAAAACATACAAATAACCAAAAATCATGCATTTGCAGGCAAAAAGAAAGAAATAACAAGAAGTGCCATATTAAAATTAAACAGATACACATACTATAAATACAAAAAAGGGATACCAAAGGAAAAAAGATTTAAAAAAAAAAAAAAACAAAATAGTACTGACCCTTAATCTCGGGTTGCTGTATCTCCTCTTCCACACTAAAACAAGAACCCATTTGTCTGATTCCAAGAAAAAAGATTCACATTTCACGTCTCAATTCTCATCACAAAATCACTTCAAAACCCAAAACAGATGAGATTTTTATGCAAAAAGAACACTCTTTTGTTTACTCCATAATGCAATGCCGTAGCATTATCAAGTCATCATCTCTCATCAAATAAGCCTCAAAAACCACTTCATTGTCCCAAACTCTGAAAAGGGTCACTCAAAATCAAACTTTTTCGGCCAAAATCTTGAAAGGTTCAACACAAGAGTGGACTGATGAAACAATCAGAGCGGAATATGGACTTATTCTAGAAAGTCTATTTTTCCAAACTGTTTTCTTGATTTTTGTTTTTCTTGAAATTAGATTGGTGTATGGTATTACTTGTCTAACCTGGCAACGGGTCAGTCCAAATGGTGGTTTTGAAAAAAAATGCCAAATCCAACAGCCAGACATCGACAGTTCCCATGGCCAATTTTCTTTTAACAGAAATGCCCTACAAATCTGTCATATTAACCGAAATACCACTCACCGGCACAAGCATGAAAAATTCAACGCCGCAGATTGACGAAATTTTAAATACTTGTGTCCTTTATAAAAAGAATTATAATATAAATTTAGTTAGGGGCGTTTGATTTAGGGAAATAGAGAAAAGAATAAATCTCTGTACTAATGACACCTATTGTTGATATTAAGAACTATGTTATGAGACTCACACTGGGTCAGACCTAATGGTCAGACTAGAGACCAGTCAGGCATCCGGTCCGAGTCAGGTTAAAAAATCAAAAGTTAAAAAAAGGTCAAAGTCAGTCCCGGAAAAAACTGGGCTTTTAATACTCTTGGCTAGTTATGATTTTTTCGAACTCGTTGATCCCTTTTTCTCACTCTTAACTAATAACTAAAATTGGGAAAAAAGAAAAAATTAATAGGTATACATAATATATATACCTATATTTACATATATAGACACACATATATGTACATACACATATACAAACATACATACATAGATGTGTGTGTGTGTAGATGTGTGTGTGTGTGCACACACACACATCTATGTATGTATTTATGTATGTATGTATATGTGTGTGTGTACTCGTATACACACACACACATATACATACATACATACATATGTACACACACACATATATATACACACACATACATATACAAACATACATACATACATAGATATCTAGATGTGTTTGTACACACACATATATGTACATGCGCACACACAAATATATTTATATATGTACATACATATATATGTATGGATATGCATGCATATATACATATATATACATATGTGTATATATATATGCATACACACACACACACAAACATATATATACATATACACGTGCACACACACACACACACACATATATACATATATATACACACACACACACACACAAATACATACATACATACACACACACACATATTCATACACGTATTTATGATGTCATTCGCTTTGATTCTAAATCGATCTCAAATCGAATCCATGAACCCCTAACCCTCATGTTCAGTCGAGTTAATACTCGTTTCGAGTTTGAAAACATAGGTTTGGAAAATAATTATAACTATCCTTTAACTGAAATAAAAAGAAACTAACTGAGTTGCTATGATTTCTCTCAAAATATTATTATATTAAACTCATTAATCATTTTCGAGAAAATGATACTCATTCAATCACTAAACCATACATGCTAGGAAGAATCGTCTAACTAATACTGATAATAGGGTCAATGATATTCATAATAATAGTAATCAAGGAACGTGAATCAAACAATGATGTAATGTAATGAGGTAATAATGTTGAGTACATACTCTATGAATGTGCTTAAAAATAATATAACTTGATAACTAACTATCGTAACTCTTCATATTATCTCAAATATGGGATATAATATGTATGACGGGCTATTACAGATGATCAATAAAATGAAACTATACTTTTCCTTATGCTTTATGCATAGTAAGATAAGATAGGTCGTTATTTTTTACAAAAAAAAAAAAAAAAAAATTTGTTGGTAATTATCTGATCTTAAAAGAAGAGACCACCCGGCTGACGGAGTCATGAGTGCTCTCACTCTAAAAACTGTACATATTGCTATAGTACTCTATTCAGAAGATTGTACATACAAACTGAAGTGTGTGTACTAATTGAAATACTACTCATTTAGCATGAAAAATATTAACTCCATTTGAATTGCTTTTTTTTTGGACGAGCTTTTCAAAAAATATTATTATAACACTGTTTTGGGAGGGATTAATGTATGACAGGGAGGATTAGGAGAACGTATGTTTGATCCAACAGAAAAAAAAATGTAACTAAAAAAAACGTGTTAAAAGAATTTTTTGTATTCTTTTTTTTCCCCCAAAGTAAAAATTAAATAGAATGTAATTGTTCCTAGGAACAGCTGTTTGTAGCAAATGGCTACTGTCGAAATACCTCAGTTGCCAAACCATGCGGAAAGCATTTGAAATCCAAATAGTATTTTGTGGTTTACTTGTTAATCTAAATTGATTAGATAATTTTTGGCACCAAAACAATAAATTTTACATACCTCCGGCTCTTGTCAAATATGATTATCTAATCACTAATTCTCAAGTCATGTTTGACAAAGGTTCTATATCCACTCAAAATATATTGAATGTACTTTCTAAATATAGAAACGAAATGACAAAAAAGAATTTTATTTATTGAACAAAAAAAGTGGCAAAAATATAATTAAATCATTATCTCAAATTATTTTGGACGAGCCCATAATCTTATTAATGGCAATATTTTGAAAACCGGACCGGACCGGACCGGCCTGTTCGATTGGTCTGATTGCGAACCGACCAGGTCTCCGATCCAATTCACTCATTGGTTTGATTGGTACATAAAATCGCTTTGAACCGTTTGAACCAAACGAACTGTCTGAACCGGTTCGAATCGTTGAATCGGCAATTTTTTGTGTTTTAGTATTATGGGATTGCAAGTGGGAGGTCTTAAACTAATGACCTTCCACTTGTACTTCCAAGTTGTGGACCATCCCACCAAAGTCCTACTTGTTTGTTTTGTGCTATGAATTATTTTATTTGTTCTTTTTTTTTAATTTTATTTATTAATCATTTTTAATAAAATTAATTGATTCTTTTACATTTTTTGTTCTTTATTTCATTTATCAATCATGTTGGATGAAATTAAGTCACTCTTATTCTTTTTAGTTTCTTTATTTCCATTAATCATGTTTAATGAATTTAATTGATTCTTGGATGAAATTAACTCACTCTTACTTTCTTTTAGTTTTTTTTATTTCAATTAATCATGTTTAATGAATTTAATTGATTCTTACTTTTTTTTTTAGTTTCTTTGTTTCCTTTATTAATCATGTTTAACGAAATTTCTTTGAAGAGAATACATCTAAAGTTAAAGCTTAAAAATCAATTCTAAATAAAGTTTAAGCTCTTTTAAAATTGAATTCTTCATTGATACAAATTGATTAGAAGTTAACTCTCATTAGGTTGTGCAAACAAAAAAAAAATTAAATAGATCTTAACTGATAATTAGATAAACAAAAATTTGCAAATGATTTGAGTCTGTGAACCCATTTTAGAAAATAGGCAAAAGAAAAATTTTTAAATTTAAAAAATGACAGTTATATTGAAAAATAAATCTTGATGGTATTAAAAGAGTACAGAATCAACAAATATGATCTAGTAATTTAGAATTTTCTAGACTATAATTTAAAATATTCAAAAATATAATAATGTACTTTAATGGTGAATTATAAAGTATTTGTTTCATTTGCATTTTTTTTCTCAATACACTTACTTTTTATAGTTATCATATGTTTTATACTTATAATGCCATTTTCTTTATTAATTTTATTGTTATAGACATAGAATATTTTTTAAAATTTTTACCAAATATGATAGATTCATTAATTTGTATATTTGAATATACTCAAACAGTAATGTGTTAACTAGTCCAATAGGGTGAGGTATATTTAGTATTTGTTGTTATATTATGTATTAAAATAAATTTTAAAAAAAAAAGAAAAAACATTAAACCCCGGCCGGTCGAACCGCAAATCAAACCCCTCTCCGATTCATTGACCGGTCCAATCTTCAAAACATTGATTAATGGAGGGGCTAGTATATATCCTTGATCCTACTGCATGCATTAATGATTTCTATTATTATCATTAAGGCCATTAATCTCGAAATTTTCTGTGGAGGGATTTGCATTTATCCCATGACTATGACAAAAATCATTAAACTCAGTCTAACATTCTTTGGTTGGTATCTTTTGAAATATCTTTTTGCTTACATGTTATCCCACTTTTTTCCATTACCTATATATCCTTATCCGAAAAATATGTACTAACATTTTATAAAGACTCTTTTAAACTCTGCCATCAAAATTTATTATTATTATTATTATTATTATTATTTTTGGATGAAGGGCGAACATGTAACAAAATACTTATTGAAAAAAATTAAATTCATCATAATACCATTGACTATTATATCAAATCCCTGGACTTGATTATTTTTGTTCAATTCTTAATCTATGTGGATGCACCACAATTCTTTGGTGATACACAGAAAAGCTACAAAAAGATGACTGCTTTCTTAGACTTTGTTTCGTACTTTTCTAAATCATCTCATTGAGCAAGTAGATCATCCTCCAATAAAACTGACACCTTTTTATCAATGGAGTTTAGAGTTGTATTAAACAATTAATAAATTACTATAAAAAGACCTATTGCTGAGTAGGTTTAACAGGCGATCTAGATCAAAACTGAAGCCTTTCTTACATGACACAAAAGAAAAAGAAAAAGAAAATCAGATGAGAGAAGTTATTTACTGATGATCTTTGGTTTAAGGTATCTATGATATGTTTGATGTGTCCTTTTTTTATTTTCAACAATTTTGTAAGGGTAGGTTTGGTTCATGGATAACACGAGATAACATGTGATTGAATTACTAATTTTATGTTTTCTAATTTTTTGTTACATTTGAAGTATGATATCCATTCCCAAAAAAAAAAAAAAAAGCATGAATTACATATCCTATTTAACTAAATTCATCCCCGTGTACATGAGATTAAATAATCCTACAAATGGTGGTATTAATCATCCTAAGATGACTCTTAGATGGGATAATAAAATTATTAACAAATTTGCCCTTACCATCACCACGTGTACCACCATCGTGTTTCACCACCTCCACCACCATCGTGCACCACTATTGCAACCGGAGAATTGCACTACCATCACCATCACAACTATCAACCACAACCACCACACATCACTACGACCATCGAACACCACCAACACCAATACTAGGCAACACCACTATTACCATCATATATTGTTGTACACTACCACTATTGAGCACCTCCATACCATTGCTATGTAACGCTACCGCTATCTATCATCGTGCACTACCATGACCATCTGCTACCATGCACCACCACTACTATTACCAAATAAAAATAATATTACAAATTTTGGATATTTTAGTCACTAAAAATGAAATTTAATCCCCAACAAAATACATAATAACATTATTTTTTAAAATATCCCATCAAATGTGATATTAACCAAACATCAGGTAACTGGGACTATTCATCTTGTGATGATACATTTCAGAATCCATAATTCGAAAATGAGTCATTCTATATCATCTTGTCTGTGAACCAAATGGACTTAGCTTTTGTCCGTGAACCAAAATGGACGTAGCTTCTTTATTATATTTTCTGATTTTTGCTCATTTTCTATGAGAAGACACAAATTTTATATACATCAATAGGGAAATTCAGTAAAACAAAATACAGTTAATTTCCATGAATTCATGTCAATTAAATAGCATAAACAACGGAGGTGGAACTGCAGCTAAGATGGACGTAGTGGTTAAAGATATAGATATGCTTAGAGGTATTTTTGGAGATATTCTTTTGGTTTTGTTAGTAGAAGGAACAATTTGTGTAGTCATGGATTGGCAAAGATGGCCACCCAACTTATTGATGAGACTAGGTGAAACATAATGTTCCCTGTGTTAATAATGCAAGCCATACAATCTGATTATTTGGCGGTGCCAACTAGATGTAAATGTGTTAGATGCTTTTGTACTAATATAGCTATTATGAATAATATTATAAGTCACTTGGTTGACAAAAACAAAAAGTGAATTCATGTCAATTAAATTATTGTCCGTAGGCATGCTAAAACTAGTTATACTAATGCACAATCTTCAAAAAAAAAAAATTATTAACACAATCTTCAAGTCTTAAAAACCTCGTCTAATCGCAAACCAATGAATAACGAAAGAAGAATTATTGATGACGGGATCATGCTTGACAACAGAAAGCAAAAAACAAGGTTGTCGAAAGGAATATTCTAGTTTATGGTGCATGATGCCCGTGAAGGTAAGTTTTGAAAAATCGTAAAAGTTGCAGGGATAATTTTGGAACATAAAATGTTGCAGTCACTCTCTCTCTCGTTTATCATAGGTCCTTGCTCTTTTTTTTTTTTTTTGGGGCAGGGATATTTGATCGAGGTTGAATTTCACCACGCGTTTCAAATTAGTATCACGCGGTTCAACGCAAAAGTTCCATCTCGCCATCCTCCAACTCCAAAGCCAAAATACACTCTTTCCTTTTCGCTCTAATTTAACAAATATCAAAACCAATGTTTATCATAAGTGTACAATAATTGTGTTTCATTCATAGGTTGTAATATTAACACATCAATATAAATATCGGTTTAGATCCTTGGTATCAATTCTTTCAGTGACACTCCAATATCATTTATTAGGAATTAACTATCTTGTAATCATACTATAATATCTGATTTTATCTTAAGTATAATAAGTATGAATGAAAACTGGTATTGAATATAGGGAATATCACACATGAAAAGAACTAAATGTTGAGATTGATAAGCCAAAATAATATATATTTTACAATTTTCATAGTTTCAATTCTCAATCTTCTACTAGGATAACAAACAAAACTTTGAAGCCAAAGAATTGAAAGATTAATATCCTCAAAACTTTTAGCATTTTGACCACATTTTAGGCAAGATTGATAAAATGGTTACATAAATAGAAATTAAGATCACAATGAACGAATTTAGGATTTCCTAACAACATAAAATTCTGAAATTTGTTTGTTCTCACATATGTATGATTTCATCTTAGAAGTCTACAAAATCTCAAATTAGAGAAAATCAAATTAAAAAGACATTAGAATTTTTGTTTTCGTTGAGTTACAAATTAATCATACAAATAGATTACGATATAAACCATAGATAGTCACATTTTTTTTAAGTAACACAAAATTGTACGTGCTTTTTTTTTTTTTTCTTTTTTCCCCTAAAGCTTTGTCCATATGTGGTCAACAGCTCGTGGGGGAGGGGGAAAAAGAAAAGTAGTCAGCAGCTCTAAAAATTTGGACATTATGTACCTACAAAACGGTTTCTCAAAACATGGGAGTGGAAAGGAGATCTCATGAATGATGAAACACCATCATGAGCCACTAATTTCATGTTGCTCATCTATGTTCTACTTATTTTAAGAGGCCAATAATGCAGGCAAATTTGAATGTTCTTTTACTTCGATTGACACGTTTTTGGGTTAATGCTTTTGAAGAATATGAAATACGGACCTATTCGTTAAAATCAATAAATGATTTGAACATTGATGTGAAGACCCTTTGGTCAAATCTATAAATAAAAAACAAATCAGATTGTGTGCAACCTATTTTTTTGCTCCATTATGTGTGTAGGGAAATGCATATACTCCGATATTAGCATTTTTTTTGAAGGATTTTTGTATTTGTTTAAGGACAAAGTGGAAAAAAGCCTAACTAGAGTCCAATTTGTTCAAATATTTTTATATATGTAAATCAAAAAATTCATACTTTCATTTTTGCTTCAACGTTTCATTGTGCAGAATAGATTGAAATACGTGCAAAGTCAATATTTAACATTTTAGAGGAAAATAAAATTTAAGGGAGACTGATAGAAGAAAGAATTTCTCACTCATTTTGTTTATCTTTCTAGGAAATTAAAAAAACAAAAGTAAAATTCTTAAGAAGTAAAATAATTCCCATTAGAAAAACTAAGAGATGTACTGGTAATTCACTAGCAGTCAAAAAATAATCCAAGTTACATAAAAACAAAAAAGATTTTTAAAACTATATATGCATTGGACGAATCCAAATTGGATGAATCCAGCCTTTCAACAACTGGTGTAACAATTGTTCGATGCAATTAACAGTTCCTTTAACTACTAAATCAACAAATGTAAATATTAAATCAATAGATATAAATACTAAGCTCAATAAGGTGTATATAAGTTGCATGATGGTTAGCGTTCGATACAAAACCTACCACATATTCAAATTTCAAATAACTTTTAATATTCGTCATCTATTTTTCTAACTTGCCATCTTGCTAGGAACACTGACAATTAGAGTGGTAATTATGAGAAACCAGGCCCCACTGGTCATAACGGTTCGAAAGGTCCTACAATGGACAAGCCCTATAGGCCCCATAATTTGCATGATCCAAGACGATAAGAGGAGCCAAGCCTCCTGTTTGCAATGATATACGTAAAATGATTACGTAAATGCCATTTTTCAACACAATCATTTTCTCCACTAAGCTTAATTAGACTTATAAGAATCCTAATACACGTTTGTTTATTTGATACTGTTTTTTAGAAACTTTATATACTTTTTTCAATTACCTTTATATCTCACATACACATTTACTAAGAATAATTTTTAAAACAACTACAGTAATGTTTTTTAAAAAGTACTTCCAAAAAACATCCATTCAAACACAGCCTAGTATGCAATTAGTGCATTTGAGGAGACTTTATAATTAATTTGAACTCAAAAGATAGAGATATTTCATGGCCAACATGCACTAGAGATCTATTATAAAATGTAAATTGAATATATGATGATGGCACAATATTAGAAAGGATTGAACATTACGCCTATTGCAATTAATCTTTTTTTATATAAGGGAAAACTAGAGGGACTAGTTAGTAAAAGCAATATATAAAGCCATCAATGTAGTTGTAGACAATGAAATTTTAGTATAATTAAATTATCATTTGTCTATATCGGTTACAATTATCTCTTTATATTTATCTCTTTATTAATTATAAGATAAGAAGAAAATTTATATTTATCTCTATATAAATAAGGTGATAATATTTGAGTTATTGTTTGATATACTCTTTAAATGAAAAATTGATAAAAGATATGAGGTACATATCTTTAAGTGATAAAGAGATAAAAATAGGCTTTCATTAACATAAGTAAGCAAGGAGGTAGATATGTATTACAAGTCATCCTCTTTCTCCCATCCTACAACGGTAAATGGGGTGCCATCCTTAAGGAGAAACACATAGATACATGCAGACGCTTATATCATCTTGAAGTCCCAAGGCTGTGGAAGCTCTGAGTGCTCAACAATAAATTATTCAACCATAAATTCTTCAAGTTCTTCAAGATCCTTGAATCCCTCTCTTCAAGTCTTCTCAAGATCAAGGTTTGAAGAGGTCAAATCCTCTTTCTTCAGGTCTCCATATTAAGGTTTGAAGAAGTCAACATCAATTCAAGAACAAGATTGAAGCCTTCGAGTCAACATTTGAAGAAAAAAATCAAAGGATTAGCATCCAGAGATTGTAACCTTTTTATTAAATTTATAAATTATTATATTTATTGCGACTTTTCTTGTTGTTGACTTTTCTACAGACTCGAAATTTGCTGCGTACAAATTTTTGGCACGCCCAGTGAGACAAGCTCTGTCTTCCTTCTCTTTTCTTCATATACTTAGCTGCAAATTTCATTGATGGCTCTAAAGAACAACAAATCCATGGTTGCGCTTGTAAAACTATTGCTAATGCTACACGTACTAGTGCAAATCTCCAAGTTGGTGGTCCGATGACAAGGAGTATGACAAAAGTCTTTAAGCCAAGCAACATAGAGGCTCAATCTACATCGACTCCTATTTTTTTCTTGATGCCAATTAAGTTTTCTTCCACTAGGTTGGGTTTCAAAGAGGTTGGTGCTCTAATTGAGGAGACTCTTTCAACACCCAAAGTTGGCTATGGCACCAAAATTTTGATGTACAACGATGATATGTCAAGCTATGGATCGGTATCTTCCCGTGAGACTCCTCAATCAACGATCCTCTCTCCTAAAGATTCTACATCCACTACCTTTTCTGTGATGCCTGCCTTGATGATGCAAACTTCGTCTCTAGAAGAGCAAGTGTCAAACTTGACAAAAATGATAGAAGTGGTAATAAAGCACATCAAAGACCCAAGATATTGTGATTGCTCAACTTGTAAGTCAAAAAGATAGCACAACTGAAGGAAGTCAAATTGAAAACAAAGCACCTATTGGCCAAGTTGAGGCTGAAATTTCATCCAAACAACAATGAAATATAAAGGAAGTGCCCATGTTTGCTAATGGGATGATATCCATCGATCAACTAAAGGAGTTTGTTGAGAGCATGGTTAAGGTAAATTATGAAAGTGGAGCAAGATCAAGTCTCAACTATACCAAACCATATTGTACAAAAATTGACAACCTCGTGATACATGCTAGATATCAAACCCCCAAATTTCAACAATTCGATGGCAAAGGAAAGTCAAAGCAATACATGGCGCACTTTGTTGAGACATGCAACAACGCAGGGACATATTACGACCCATTAGTCAAGCAGTTTGTTTGATCCTTGAAAGGCAAGGCGTTCGAGTGGTACACTGGCCTTGAAATTGGATCCATCGACAGTTGAAAACAACTCGAGCATGAGTTTTTCAACCGTCTCTATAGCACTCAACGAATTGTTAACATGCTAGAGATGACTAATGCTCGTCAGTGGAAAGATGAACCCATTGTTAATTACATCAACAGGTGGAGGAGCTTAAGTCTGTAATCCTAATTTTGATGATAACAAACCATTTTATTACTATTGAATTTGCTTAGTGTTTTGTGAAGAATCAAATAGGTGTGAAAAACATTGCTGAAAAAACAGAGGTGATCGGACACTCGTTCAGACGGATATTGCATACTTCGGCCATCCGAAGGAAGTTCGGACAACACTTTAGACGTGCTATCACCTGTTCGAAAGTGTCCCAGTTTTTCAAGAAACTTTCAGACATTTGAGTTCAAGGTTTCGGACGTCCGGTCACACGTCCGATAAAACAAAAAATATTCTAGAGACTTTTGGACACATGTTCGGACGTCCTTTCAGTCGTCCGGTAGAGTTTGAAAAATTTCAGAAACTTTCAGACGCACCTTCGGACACCTCTTCAGACGTCCGGAAATATTCCAGAAAAGACAATGCCCTTCAATATCAATCGGACGATGGTTCGGACGACAAACATTTTCTTCGGCCGTCCGAAATAATTGTACTAAGTTCAGGAGAGAAGAGATCGGATGTTGGTTCGGACGACAACTTGCAATTCGGCCGTCCGAACACCCCAATGGCTAGTTGTTTCTGCATTTATTGCATGACCGTTGGAGGGTAGTTAAAGGCTATTTTTGATGAAGTATAAAATTAATCAAGTGAAAAGTTAATGCAACTGTTCTATAGAGAATACCAAGGCTTTGAATAGCAATTCTTGAGCAAATATATTTCATTGTAATAGTGTAATAGTCATTGAGTTCTTCTTTGTGAGAGTGATCACTACAATTGTACTCTAGAAAGGTTAGCTAGTGAGCTGAAAAATTCTTGGCTCAACTAGAAGAGTGTCTGGGGTGAGTAAGAGGTGAACCAATCATTGTACTAGTTAGTTGGGAGTCCTCTATAAGAGAAGGAATTCAAGTGTAATACAACTTCAAGTTTGATGAAACTTGGAAGTTATTTGTGGTTTGATCAATTCATTCTCCCATCTATTTAAAATTCAGTTTGTTATTATCTTTTAAATATTGTTTGTTGCTCTAACAACTTGATTGATCACTTAGTTAACTTGGTAAATTTCTATTTTGTGAAAATTTACTATAACCAAGTTAAATTCCTTAAAGGAAACTAATTCATCCCTCCTTCTCAAGTTGCACCAAGGGCCTACAAAGTCTGAATTGCAAGGATAGATTCGCCGAAATCTTTGCAATAGGAATGTGTATCCAAGAAATGCATCAGAGTTTGAGCTACATTCTGTAGGAAATTCGATTCTAAGAATTGACCATCCTGCCCATGACATGGAGATGAGCATCGCTACCAATGCAAACTATGTTTGTCCATCGAAGTTATGCATCAAAATAAGAAGCAAGAAATAAAAAATGAGGGCGAGTTTTTACCAAAATTCAATGTCAAAGAATCCATGATGACGAATGTTGCACCCATCAAGATTGCTACAAAAATGAGTGGAAAGGTGATTGAAAAAATGGATTCTTCAAAAAATAAAGCAAGAAAATCACTAACTTGAAGGAAATGCAAGAGAAAGAATACCCTTTCCTCAATTCCGACTAGCAATGAATGTTTGATGATCTTCTCAAAGGGAAGCTTATTTAATTTCTAAGATGAAGCGACTGGAGGAGGCTGCAAGAGTTAATAATCCAAACTATTATTGTTACCATTGTTTGGTAGGTCATCCTCTCATAAGTTGCTTTATCTTCAAGGACAAAGTGATGGAGTTGGCTCGTCAAGGCAAAATCTTGCTTGAGGAAGAAAAAGCAATTGCAAATAAAACCTCTATCGTACTTGATTCCTCAATGCCACATCCTTCAAAGATATTGTGTGAGATAATATCATTGTTCATATGATCAAATTTGGAAATTTTGATCCTTTTCCACTTGGAGGCAATTTTACTCCTGCCAAGTTTTCTTATGCTTGAAGACTCTAATACAAAGCTCATGAATGTTCCTTGACCAAGCATAAATTATTTTCAAATCTCATGCATCTCCAAGTCTCCTTAGCGTGAGGGTAAATTGTCATAAGATTTCTAGTAGCTTGAAGCCTCTTTGACACAAGTATAAATTATCTTTAATTTTTAAGGATTCTCAGACCTCTTTGATATAAGTATGAATTGTCTTCAAATCTCAAACATCTTGAAACCACTTTCACATGAGTATAAACTGTTGTCAAATATTGAGGATCTCAAAGACCCATTGATATATGCATAACTATTTTTAAATATCAAGTTGTTCCAAAGCTCTTTGACACTAGTATAAACTGTCTCTGCAAATTTCAAGTTGTCACAAGGCTTCTTGATTCTGAGTTTAGCTTGCTATCAAAATAAGGTACAATCCACACAAACAAAAATAAAATTTATAACCTAACACTCATTCCGCAAGTGCACAGGTCAATTATAATTGTGATGAGTATTAGGATTGATCCCACGAGGAAACAAGATCTAGCAACTATCAAAGCTAGTAACTTGCTTTATTATCTAGATAACCAAGCTTTAGAGGTGGTAAAATGGTAGGAAAATCAAATTCGAGTTAACAAAATATGAAGAAACTAGTTAAATAAAGTTGACTAAGCTTAAAAATCCACCAAATACAAAAGTTTAGCTTATGGCCATGATGATTTTTATCCATGTTTACGATTCAATTCCATTTTTACTCCAAACTAGATCTCTCTATGGAAGACTATTAATAGATGAGCTTTCCCACTCTTGTGGTAAAGTCAAGCATGCATTAGTTCATTAAACTCATGAATTGTGAATTTTAACCTTAATCCACCTATGTGAATCACTACTTTCGTGAGATTCAACATAAGTTCTATTTACTTTTTTCATTGTTAAGTGCAAATCTCTTTGTCAAATAACAACTAGATGACTTGAAGTTGATAGCTAATCAACAACAAGTGTTAAGACCAAGTAAATGAATAAACAAGAATAAATAAGTCATAAACCAATCAAACATATTAGAGCTTCATCCTAAACCTGGTTGAAATTAACTTAGTTCAACATGATAAAGGTAACGTTAAGCACATATATGAAAGTAACAAGCATGCATAAATGAAATAAAAAAGAATAGAGTAAGAAATGCTCAATTATGGCTGTAAATCTTCTTCCTTCATTCCATCAAGCATGTTGAATACAAATTTCTCCAAAGTTTTGCTATAAGAAAATGAAATTTCCTACAA
This sequence comes from Mitragyna speciosa, assembly GCA_024721245.1. Classification (NCBI taxonomy): domain Eukaryota; kingdom Viridiplantae; phylum Streptophyta; class Magnoliopsida; order Gentianales; family Rubiaceae; genus Mitragyna; species Mitragyna speciosa. Next base: position 12,876,252 of record CM045553.1, on the reverse strand, counting down.
CAAAACTAAAAAAGAAAACTAATCTAAATATTTATAAGCAGTACTCCTCCTACCAAGCTATAGTTCACGCATAAACTAAGCTTAAACCAAGCATAGAACCAAGCATATTTTCTATGAATTACAAAGGCATGTATTTATAGGAGAAACCCTAGCTCAAGTCCCTTTTCAAGTTGAAGATGTAATGATGAAATTTGATTCTAAATCTTGAAAAATAATTTGAACTTTGCAGTATTCTCCTAGGACAGTGTAGATGCAGCTGGACATTTGAACTATTTGCAAAAGTAGTGTGAACAAGCTGCAAATTGTAGCTAGCTAAAAACTACAAATGAAACCAACCTCCAAATGTGACCCCCGAGTTAGCAACCCACGGATGTTACTCGCAGACCACTTTTTTGTGAACCTCTTGCCCTTTTCAAAATTTAGTTATTATTTTCATGCCCTTGAGATATTTTTTCACCATTTGAACCATAAATTGCTTGGTAGAGTTAATGAAGAAAAATTATTTCGAAAATTCCTAAGCTTAAGTGATCAAAAAGATATAGCTTGAATCAATCTTTAATTTGATAATCCTTATGCACTAGTTGATCCAAAATGTATTTATTCATCATTTTTATGCAAAACCAAATAAACTTGGGCATTGATTTGCTCAAAATAATAATTTTGCCTCAAAATCCTAATTTTCGAACTAAAAATCCTAATTTCGGAGCAAACCTTAGTTTAATGGAAAATAATGTAATTGAGCCATTTTTATAAAAAAAATAATAGAAACATACGCCAAACATACTAAAATCATATGTAAACTACTATACTAAATTAGGTAAAATTATTGCTTATCAAACTCCCCCACATTTGAATCATTGCTTATCCTCAAGTAATTTGAAAAATCAAGAGATCAAAACATGATTCAAGGCTTGAAATAATAAATGCCACATTAGTGAATGTAATTCTACAAAATAAAATAAATAGGCATTATGGAATTCCTTGTAATATTTTTAATACTAATCATATCAAGTAAAAGAGAAGTAATTATATCAAGATTAAAACAGTGTTCAACCAAATTCCAATGCCTTACAAAATATTACAAGAAAATGAATTATATGGTCAATCAATGTACATCACATGTCTATGATCATTTCATTTCTTCATTTGAGGGAGTAAAATTTAGCAAACTAATTACTCAAAATTAAAATGTTTTTTGACGCAAAAACTGACATTGACCGATGAAGGTTCCCAGTTATTCAACACCTCAATATTAAGCAAGTAGCAAAAATTATATTTGAGAAGTAAAATTGCCTTTTTATGCAAAGATCGACATTTGGAAGGATGAAGATCCTTGGTTACTCAACAATTTGCTCACTCAAGTTACTATACATTACTCATAATTCATGTATCATTTTACACAAAAGTCGACATTTTTAGATAAAGACTCCCGATTAATAAGCACAAGAATCATTAGAGTAGAAAAAACTACTTTATTCTTTTTTATTTTTATAGTATAAGCATCCCTCATTACAAGTATTAAACCATAGATTACATGTTTGAGCTAATTGACCATAATCATCATTTAACATGTAAAATTAAGTAAAGAAGAAAAATTAAAAATCAAACATGCCAAATCAAGACATAATTACAACCATTTTACAAGATATACTTTCTTAAAAACAACACCCCAAATTGCATTCAATCAAGGTTGCATAAATTAATTCAAAAATTAAGAGAATTTAACAAGTTCATGGCATAAAAGCATGATAAAGAGGCAAATTTTAAAAAATTTGGGCCATATTATACTAAAACAATATCTTGACACAATTATTCAAAATCAAACCAACACATGTTCTTATGCCTCTCCCCCACACTTAAAATAACTCATTGTCCTCAGTATATAAAGGAAAAGATAAGAGTGAAAAATAGAACAAGCAAACTCCTCTTGTTTGGTTGATGTGTCCAATTGTTGATATTGTTGATATCCTTGAAGTCCTTGGCCTTTATTGAGTTCCTTTTTGCAATCTTCATCATGGTCTCAAATTGTCCATTCTTGCTCACTAACCTTGTTTCAAAGCTTAGAAATCCTCAAATGCTATGTTAAAGCATGTTTGAATAACAAATGAGTACAAAAAGTAACATAGCATGCTTTAAAACTCTTGATTTCCCTCCTTGGACTTGAGGGACTTGAGGGAGAGAAAATCTCTGGAGAACTTATTAAAATTTTTCTTTGAATTTTGGAGATTTTAATACATCCCTAACTTGAGAGGGGAGAACTATTTATAACCAAAATTTAGGGGTAATTAGCTCAAAAGGAAACCTTTAGAATCTTCCATCAACTTGGGTTGCATATAGCTCAAGAAATCAATCTAACATAAACTTTAATGAATGAGTCACCCAAGTAGTCCAGTGTGAATTGATAAAATTAATTCACTTCAATTCAAATAGACTTTATAATTTAACTTGAACCCACATACCAATGATCTAATTTATAAGCCCAAACATGGATGGACCCATCATACCATTAAATTAATTAGTCAAGATTGATAGGATTTATTTAAATTTTGATCAAATCTAACTATATAATAAAAAGAAAGAGGAATTACTGTAGCACCCTAATTTTTTGACAAGTGGCAAGCTAAATGAAGAGCATTTGAGCTCATTTATGTGTGATTGGCATTTTAGGTCAAAATTGTAAATTTGACAATATTCTTTGAAAAACTCTAATTATTCTCCTCTCTCTCCTCTCTCTCTCTCTCTCTCTCTCTCTCTCTCTCTCTCTCCCTCCGTGGATTTATCTTTCCCGTTCTTTCATCTGGTAAATTTCCATTCCCCTTCTCCTGATCTCTTTTCCTTCCTCTATGTTCCACCCAACTCATAAAAAAAAAAGTTTTGGCCTCCCTATTTTCTCTATTCATTCTTTTTGGAAGCTAAAAATAGGTTTTTAAAGCAAAAATAATTTATAAATTGTTGTAGTTGTTAATGAATTTAGAAGTGTGGTCTTTGCATTGATTATGTAACCAAATGTTCATTTTCACATTTTGTCAACAATGTATATGCCTGGTTATTTGCACGACAAAGATTACATCTAAATTTTCATTTTGATATTGCAAATAATTTAAAGCAATTATTGGTGCTTGAAAGACAGTTATAATTTCTTACTGTTGTATATTGTTGATAGAGTTAGAGCAACTAATAAAAAATATTATTAAGCTAATTGCTTTTGAATCGAATGGTTTTGTCATTTTAATATGCTAAGATCTCAATTTTTTTTGTGACTTTAAATCTAATTAAATTTTTTATAGGGTCTAGGTTGTGCCTTGCACAACCAGGCCTCTCTAGTAAGTTAAAGTAAAATTTCATTATCTACAAAGGTACTCCAGCAGATGTACTAAGAAAAGCAAATAACTAGACCCTAACAACCAACTCGTTCGATGTGGGAACTTTGTGTTTTTTTGACAATTCGGGGAAAGGGATTGGGATACAACCTAATCTACCCAAACTGAAAGGAGAAATGGGAAAAGAAACCTAAACTTTACCCCACAAACCTCTCCAAAAGCCATGGTAACTTTTAGAGAGACCACAGGAGCTTAAGTACTAGACCCTAACAACCAACTCATTCGATGTGGGAACTTTATGTTTTTTTGACAATTCGGGGTCTTTCTAAAAGTTACCATGGCTTTTGGAGAGGTTTGTGGGAGTAAAGTTTAGGTTTCTTTTCCCATTTCTCCTTTCAGTTTGGGTAGAGTAGATTGTATCCCAATCCCTTTCCTCGAATTGTCAAAAAAACATAAAGTTCCCACATCGAACGAGTTGGTTGTTAGGGTCTAGTACTTAAGCTCATGTGGTCTCTCTAAAAGTTACCATGGCTTTTGGAGAGGTTTGTGAGGTAAAGTTTAGGTTTCTTTTCCCATTCCTCCTTTTAGTTTGGGTAGAGTAGGTTGTATCTCAATCCCTTTCCCCGAATTGTCCAAAAAACATAAAGTTCCCACATCGAACGAGTTGGTTGTTAGGGTCTAATACTTAAGCTCCTGTGGTCTCTCTAAAAGTTACCATGGCTTTTGGAGAGGTTTGTGGGAGTAAAGTTTAGGTTTCTATTCCCATTCCTCCTTTCAGTTTGGGTAGAGTAGGTTGTAACCTAATTCCTTTCCCCGAATGATCAAAAAAAGAAAAGCAAATAACTGTTCAGCCAATGCAAATAACTGTTCAGCCAATGTACCTTGACAAATTAGAGTTACAAAGGAAGTCCCATAAATCTCTAACAATTGATCATGGTAAAGGAAATACTCTTAAAAATAAATGAAAATAACTCGGATGTTTTCTAACGACTAACCACCGTACTATTCCAACATATAATCGAAATTTGGAACAGATTGTGTTATGTGTTACTCAACCCCCCCCACCCCCCCTTTTTCCTTCCCTCTTCCCCTCCTCCCCCTCCCCCCCCCCCCCTCTCTCTTTCTTCTCACGTAAACTTGCTAATATTCCCGATTTTCCTCTATTCCATTGCAAAAAAAAAAAAAAAAAAAATTGTTCCAGTAAAATTTGTAATTATGCGACATTTTTTGGTCTTTGCAGGAGGAGAGCAACCCTACTGAGGATATGCTTTAGGATTGAATGATATATTGCGCTCTTTACAGGAGAACCAGCCTAACGAAGAATTGGACCGATAGTTGGTCTTTTGTACTGAGTAATCTTCCGTTTACGACAATCCAGCCCATAGCCCGCAGCAACATGCTAGCATTAGGGGTGTCAACGGGCCGGGTCCGGGCCGGAATTGAATGTTCCGGACCCGGACCCGGGACCCGACGGGTCTTGCATTTGGTTTCCCGGATCCGGGTTCGTTCGGGTCCGGGTCCATTCGGGTCCGGGTCCGGGTTTTGAAAATATAAAATATTTTTATATATTTTATAATTATTATTTATTAAGTATTGAGTATTAGAATTGTAAAATACGTATGTATGTATATTATAATTATTATTTATTGAATATTATGTATTAAAAATTTAAAATACGTATATATAATTTATAATTATTATATATATATACGGGTTCGGGTCGGGTCCGGATCGGAACATGACATTCCGGATTCGACCCGTTTTTTATTAAGAAAAAACGGGTCCGGGTCCGGGTCCGGGTAAACGGAATTTTATTCCTACCCGGACCCGGAAAAAATCAACGGGTCCGGGTTGGGTCCGGGTCGGTCCCGGACCGTTGACAGCCCTAGCTAGCATGTGTGTGTGAGCCCATCTGAAAAAAAGAATAAATATAATTTTTGACGTTATGTAGTTGAGGAAACGTAGAAAATCAAAATTTGGAAGTTTGAATATCATATTCTCCCTGTAACGGAATTTAACAAATACAAAGATTTCTAATACAGTTTAAAGGTTAATGTTCTTAAATTTTTTAGTTTTTGCAAGATGATTAAAATAAGAAATAAAGGAAAAAAATTATCTTAATGAAGTTAATGTATGGGAAAGCCGAGAGCGTAAATGAGTCTAAAAGTAGAATACTTTATTATTCAAATTTCTTTGATTTTTTAACAAGTTTGAAAATGCATTCAAACTTAACCTCTTTATCATTGAAATTGAATTCAAACGGATTTTTGTTGAGCCAAGTTTAAGTCGAATTTGAATAGCTTGAAATTTTTATAAATGTATTCAAATTTTAAGCTTATTGAGTGGAATTTGAAAATCTAACACTCTTAAGTCTTGTCTACACTTGTCTTGATTTACTGAGAAATCAAGATCGAAAGAGCTTTTGTGGAGCAGACATCCGTTTAAATATCAAATATCTTAGTTGACATTTCAGGAAAAAAGCCATCTTAGTGAAATTATTTAGTTCTGTAGAAACATTTATAGGCCTGTCTGACAAAGTTCCCAAATATATGATTATCATCCCATTGATGACTGAACAATAATTTACATTTCAACTGATTAAGTTGATGCAAGACGTATTTTCATCCCAATACAGTAAGCAAAATAAAGACAAAGCGCCTAAAAGACCACGTCAATCAAAATTTTGTCCGTAGGACCACCATTTCACATATAGAAATCAAATACATTTTGATGAAAATTTCTGCCTTTTAATTTTCTTGGTAAATCTATTTTTATTTTTCTTAGAAAAAATATGAGCAAATATATGAGTTTTCATATGGGACCGCGCGCGATGCGTTTGTTCTCACGAGGGACGGGTAGACAATCGCACATCAATATTCTTTATCCCTTCAAGCTGACTTTCTAAAGGATGGATTCACCATTTGGAAGGGTAAACTTTTTTGTATTCGAAAATGAGATATTTTTAGGGAAATGAAATGTGAAAGGAAATTGCAAGGCTAGCCAAACCACGTCTAGGTGGCTTTTTATATTAGTTTCACAGATGTAATATATTGAGTAAGGTAAAATCTGCTTATTAACGTACTTGTCACCTTGTGAATTTATGTCTTGAGACTCCACAGGTAGCCAAAATATTTTGTGACAATTTTTGACAAGTCATGCTAGAAATTCATGGCTTAAAACACAAAACACTAAAACTTTTAGAAGTCATTGTGCTGTCAAATTTGCTAATGTCTTTTTGAGTGGATATTATTGTATGAACACGACCGATACAACTCGAATGTACAAGATAAAATGTAATAAAGTTCTATCTTGGCTTTTAATAATTGCTTTACATCTTGGATAAAGCGGTACAACTAATGCGTAATTTTCACATTTTTTAGGTAATATAAAAGGATCTCAAATCCACTTTCATCTGTTAAAGTGTCCATGAAAAAAAAGTGTTATTCAACGAGGGCTGGGCCAATCTTTCTTATGCTTAAAATCCAAATAAAAAATGAAACCAAAAAAAAAAAAAAAATTCAAGCCAGGATTGACCAGCAGAGTTCATTAATGGTCAATACAGTTTTTTAAAAAAATTTAGTAGATTATGGACAATATAATACAAATCATCGAATCCCAGTGACTCAATAGAGAATGGCATTTTCTTTTTTTGTTTTTTTTGAAAACCACTTAATATACTACTATATATATAAATTACATAGTAATTAAAGTAATAGAAAAGTTTATGAGTATGCTGTACCTCGGATCTATGAAGTTTTTGAGAACGGCATTTTGAACTACCATATTTGGTCTTGTTGGTGGGAGTGACACTTCCAAGCTAGCCTGCCGAATCAAAGCAAAAGATCGCATTAGGCTGCGCGGCGTGCTGGCATTCCAATTCTGCATCCGACAAATAAGTGAAGTCACAGCCTACCGATTGGACTTTAATTCCAAATATTCAAAATTAATCAGTGTCGGGTCCAAATATACAACTTGCCAAAGGACAATAGAATCCAATTAATGGATAGTATATTAGTCAATCTTCACTATTTGCACTTCAGTGACCATAAATATAGTATAGTACCAATTTGCAATTTATGTGGTACTAAATACAAGCCTCAGTTTACAAATGTCGACGTTGGAAAGAAGGGTGGTTTGACAGGTTCCTTGACAATGCCTTTTCACAACCTGGCTAAATTAAGTTTTGTATCGTGCAAGATGAGCGGATATTTATCCAGATTTGCCAGATGAGCCAAGAGTACAAAGTCTAAAGTTTTTACGTTTTTTTATCTAAGTAATTGGGATTTTGTTAATGAGTGGATGAAAATTAATCTATATTTATCTAAATATTTATTTGTTAAAAAAATTTTAATCTATTGGTTTGGACAGTTCCTGTAAATGTAGAAGATAACGACCTTCCTTTTATTCTAAACGTAAATGAAGCCTGAAAAAAGAAAACAAAAATATTTTCCATCCACAAGGAATTAATGGATCATAATTTTTAACCTCTATAAGGTAAAGTTAATTCACCCTTGGAAACCCCAAAAACGTGTGAGAATCGTTTAGAATCATAGCACGCAAGTGTGGGAACATTTGGGAGCGCAACAAGACCATGATGGGAAATTCTTATATGAAACCATTTTATCACTTTACTTGTTGATGTTGTGGTCTAAACAAGATACATAAATTAAGTGATGTATTTTGATTTAAAAAATAATATTATAATCTTTATTTAGATTACAAGGTGGACCAGTAAGACCGTAAACCGGATTTATGTAAAATTTTAGCAGTCATAATTGAGTAATACTGAGGAGATTTTCGATTTTCTTTAATGTTTCAAAATCGGCGTGTAAAATCTGGTTTTTTATTCTTATGTCAGTTCTAGGCCAAAAGTCAAATTTACAACCTTGGAAATGAAAAAAAAAAAAAAGAATTAATTTCCTGTATGAAATTGCACGCAGACAGACGCACACACTTACAAAATAGTACTATCTAATGTGCCTGTCGGAATTAATAACCGTCAGATTCAAACAAATATCGCATTAATCGCTTAGATCTTAGATGGAGCCATATCAATTGTAATTTAATCTGGTCCAAAATTCAAATCATCTTGTCCAGATCAGGCAGCTGAGCAAATAATTAATTGTTTGAGGCCTCGATTTTCTTGTGCTTATCATGTGTATTGATTTTGATGGTAAATGCTATCTTCCGCAAAGATTTTTTTTCGCTCTCGGATAGAAGACAAATGCAATGGTCATCTCCTCGTTAACCGTTCACTTAGGCATTTAATAGACCTAATATCCCACGAATATAAAACTTTAGCATTTTTTTTTCTTGTGAAATATCACAGACTAAAGCAGCAAAAAGAATAAATATTAGAGACAAAATTAGCAAAATTTCCCCTCTAGTAATATAAAAACGTAATTTTGTGTTATCTCTGTTTTTTTTTTTTGGGGGTTGTGGTTTTTTTTTTTTTTTTGGGGTGGGAGGGGGGAAGTGATTTCTCCTCTGTGTTATACATACAAGCTAATATTGACTTGAAAAAAGACTGGGGAGCTGAGGAAAACCCGGTCTTTCACATGAAAACTTTCTTCTTCTTGTAAACCGAAAGAAAAAAATGAAAGCGAAGAATTAAAAAAGGAGAACCCACCTTGTATTGTAACTTTGAAAATATGTATTTGGTGAGCCTGAAGTCGAAAAGCTACTTTAGATTGTTAAAAAAAAAAAAATTGTTGTTAAAGTTGAATGCTTGTAGTTGTTCTATATTGACTTCTAAAGTGGAACTTCTGCAATTTTTATTAGCCCAATAGAATTGAATCTGACTTATCAAGGTAACACAGAATTGACCAACAAACCAGTCGTCCTCTTGGAACTAAACAATAATTTTTAGGTAAATCTGAAAGCGTCAGGATTGACTCACAGACCAAAGTGAACCAGTTGGTTCGCATACCACATCTTTAACTCGGGCCCAATCGTTCGCACTCCACTGCCACTTATAGAGTACGTTACAAGTCCATGATTTGGACAACTAAGAGGAAATTTATCAAAACCTAGAAAATAAGAATGAGCCAAAAATAATGTTATGCTAATGTTATGCCAAAAATAATAAGAAGGGCAACTAATGTTATGCTACCTAAAAATCACAAAAATAAAAATAACAATAATAAAAGTATGCTAACTCGTTCAATTTTTCTGCAACATAAGTAGCCAAATTCAATGGCGTCTTTGATGGAGTAAAATAGTCTCACAATGTTTCTTTTTTTTTTTTCCTTTTCTTTTTAGTTTAAATGGTCCCATGTTTGAGTATTATTACGATGACTTATTGATATTATATTTGTGTCTTATCCAATGTGGATTCCTATTTGTGTTGTATAAAGGGGGAAACAATAACAAAAGAATAACTAAAATCACCCCTCCTTGGCAAGGACTACAACATAGCTCCCACAACTCCTAACTTCAGTTTGCAACCGCTGACTATATTGCAAATCCTTTATGTAGTTTTTCGTCACATGCCATTTGCAATCTCGCACTTGATTATAAAAAAAAACCCTCACTCACCTCCTTCTCGGAATAAATCTTCATGATTCTGCGAATTGGTTTAGAAACATTCACATTTACCCTACATTTCAGCGACATTCCCTAAAAAAATCCATCCATCTGTCGTGGCCCACCAAACAAATTGCACCAACTTATTGCTAATGAGTTTTGTTGTGTCCGCACTCATTTTGCACAACACTTGGAATCTTTTGTGTCACTTTTTACAGTGTCAATTTAGTGCTACTTTTGTAAAAAATTCTTGTTGAGAGATAAACTCCTCTATTTTAAAATTGAATCACGTGATGAAATTGTAATATTACATTATTTTGAAAATGACATTCAATTAGTAATGTAAAAAGTTGCACTGAGGATCTTATGTGTGTTACTCAGTGGAGTGTTGAAAGTCCTGGACCCAAAAAGGCACCAGTGGCACTGAATTTTAGATGGCTAAATTCCCATTGTAATAAGATATTAAACCAACTTTCTATCAAGCAATCAGGGATCTACCAAAATAAAAAAGAATAAATAAAAAAAAAATCAGGGATCTTCAAAAGAATCCCTGCTTCCATCACATTCATTCCAAAATTGAAGAAAAGCAAAGCTTTTGCCATGGACAATTCTTTTCTCTCCCCTCTAAACACCCCAAGCTCTAATCAGCGTGTTAATTATGACTTTTGCATTAACATGCTCTTTACTTAAAATCTTACTTAAAAGACAAAATGAACATTTATGAGCCACCCTCTCGTCAATCAGTTCCTTGGTTATAGCAACATCATATTCACCCTTTATCATTTTTAGATTATCCTTGGTTATTCAGGTGCAACTGTCATTTTAGAATAAAGTAAGCAACTGGTACTGCAAAGGGGCCGAGCAGATGATATGAACAAGACTAAAATAAAAATAGTGAACATGAGACAGAAAACAAAGGTTAGACAAGAGAAAAGCAAAGCAAACCTTAGATCAAAAGAATTAACCAAAAGAGATAAGGAAGCAACAAACAGTAACAGACTAAAAGCCAAAATAACTTTTAAAGTAAAATTAGTCAAAAGGCCAAGGAACACTCACTAAAATGGAAACCTTAAACGAGAGAAAAACTTGCATGAAGCATGGGAAACACATAAATAAAAACTTATTGCTATATAAAACATAAGTAATAAAATGATCAATTTAGGATTTTGATTTGATAATTAGCCAGTTAATGACACAATAATTTCACCAATTGTATGATGATATGTAGAACAACTTCACTTAACTAAAAGATATTCTTGAAATCTTTCTATAATGTTTGGGTTCCTTTCTCAATTATCAGTACCCCACTCTCTCACTCATTTATTTTAATCAATCATTATCTCTTTACAGCAATTTAGTCAACAAATGGATCCCCTGGTGTTAAACGCTAGGCAGGTCTTCTAGTTTTTGTCCTCGTGGGTCTTCATGGTCTTCATGATTTTTGTCCTCTATAGGCCTTCATTCTTCCAATATTAGGTTTTCTACCTAGCCTGTTCGACCGCACCTTCATAATACGTATCTCAATTAGATTGGTAAATATATTTATCAAGAAGATTAATCGAATATATATCAATTGAACCTTTCACTCTACTTATATCAATTTCTCAAAAAAAGAAACAGGAATAAGTACTACATTTTCAACAGTATGTATTGAATGACCAAATCTAAAAATTATTAAAGAAAATTAATTTACTTACATTCTAATATGCAATAGAATTATTTACCGTAAACAGTTGCTCGTTGCAATATTATTTACCTTTAACGCGTTTTTACTACAAATTGATAATCATAATTCTCAAAGTGATTCAATTCCAAGTATTTCCATGATAATTTTTTTTTTTGCCAAGAGAGAAAACAAGAAAAAAAGCAAGCTCAATCTAACCATTGCTGTATAATAAGTCATCGTTGAAAAACTTATTCTATCTAAGATAAACAAAAAATGGAAAAGCTTTTAAGTCCGGAGAAAGAGTAAGATAGCTTAGATTTAATAATTCCTAATTTATGTAAAATTGAAAATCTACCACTAGCAACTTTGCTATTGTCAATCTCTTAAAACTTTTAAGAGGTACCAAACACATGCTGCCTATGACTCCAAAAAAAAATCTTAAAATACAGAGAATTGCAACTAAAGTAGGAAACTTTCAACTAACTATTCGAGTTGTTTTTCTGCAATACTAAAAAACGAAATGCTTTATTTATAACTTGCATGACTACCAATTCTTCCAATGACCAGAAAAGGAACGTTTAAGCCTAAATATTTGACTCAGTGGTATGATATCATCTAAATAAGTTGCTTATAAAGTAATAAAAGACTTTTTTTATCAGACTTTTACAAAATACAAACCTAGGCTGCAGTTTTAGCCCTACGGTAAGAGTTCTAAATGTTCATGCTTCTACTGCTAGGGCCTTCAGTTGGAGTCCATGTTGTAATATTAGGCAAAAGCCCTAAAAGGATACTCAAGAACATGAAGATTGAAATTGTCTTATATTTATTAAGTAACCTTCTATTTATAGAAAAAGCATACAAAATTTAAAGCATAATTCTTGCATAATTTTTTCCTAATAATGTCACTAAACAAAATTTAATTTCAAAATAAATTGAACTAGTCAAACAACTAAAGCTAAAAATAAGAAAATAAATCCTAGTTGTTGAAGTCAACTAGCAGTAAATTTGCCAGCAGAAGTTGCACATCCCATAACTAGCATTAAATTTGCCAGTGGGAGTTGCACATCCCAACACTCCTACTTGCTATTTTTGTTGCAGATTTTTTTTTATCTTCTTAAAGTCCTCTACTAAAATAACCTCTTTATTCTCTTGTATGTTTCCTGTGAAATGGTATCTCATCTTGGAATGCTTAAGTACAGAAAAACTTCTGCCAATTCCTTATTTTTGAAGCCATAAAAAATAATTTTTTCTGGCTTTTCAGCAAGATATTTATATCAGCAGTGTTTTTTTATTCATCTTAATTTTTTTATTGTATTGTATGTCTCGAGTGAAATGGCATCTTATCTTGGAATGCTTAATTACCTAATAACTCCTGTCAATTTCAAAGCCATATGAAATAACTTTTTCAAGAGTTTTGAACCAGATTCCAATATCAGCAGTGTTTTTTTATACATCGGTAACGTTTGGAAGGTTATTTTTTTGGATATTTTTTAAAAATAATTACTGTAATAATTTTAAAATTTATTTTATAAATATGTATGTGAGACAAAAAAGTAATTAAAAAACATGTTTAAAGTTTCTAAAATAACATTAATGGATCTAGAAAACAAATTCAAAATGGAAATGATAATTATTGTGAGCGGCATTAAACAATTACCGAGGCTTTTGTATGATCCATCATCAACCTTTTCAGCACCATCATTCATCTATAATTTTTCATCCACTGCCACAGTACATTTATTAACAATATATTTAGAGTTTTTGAAAGATTGTTCTTCATCTATGGACTCAAGAAGAGTAACGTCACATTTTTGGTCAAAATTCATTTTCGTGGGAAAAAAAATACTTCTAATTTGAATCATAAATTATATAAGTTATATCTATGAAACGGACGATAATTCTTTTCCAACAACTGTACAACATTTTAAGACCCCGCACTATAATTGATTGAAACAAGGGGACAATATTGATTTTGACTCTAAACATTGGGACAAAAAATAAGGTTGAAACTTTTGACTAATGTCAACTTGATTTAACTGTTATCTAGTATTGAATTTTTGCTAATTTTCTCTTTTTGGCCAAATTTAAAAATATGTGAAATAGATTTATTTTTACTGAATTTTTGGGGACTAATTTGGCAACCCTTCCAAACATTGGGGTTCAAAACTAAATTTTACCGTAAAAAAGAAAGAAGGTAAAGTATAAAACGTGAAAAGCATGATAGAGGAATACTAAACAAATAAAAAGAAAGAGTGAAGGCTGACGTGAGTTCTTTATATGTACGTATTTCCGCATTGATAAAAATCAAGCACTCAAATATATTAGAAATACTCTTTGGAATTTATAAAATTTTAGCATGTTTATTTTCATCCTTCTTAAGACCACTTGAAATGTTAAAAATCCCATAGTGTAGAACAGTAAAGGGTCCACTTTTTGGATTGAATCGAGTCACTATACCATAGCTTATATTGAGAAGAGTACTTTTTATCCTTGTACTAATTATACAATGTTGTATTGACATGAAATTAGTTGATAAGAAGATGTCAATTTTATCAAGAAACTGATAAATTTCATAAATAACTTACCCTTTTTTGGGTAAAATTATTGTCTTTACCAAGTCATCCTAACCTCGAATGCGCAATTCTCATACAATTCTTACAAAATATACAAAGATGGTAACTTTAAAATACTCGAGGTAGTATCGTATACCAATCTGGACTGTCTACGCGTGCTTTTATCCTACTAGTGACTTATGAAGCCCAAAATCAAGAGTAAAAGTATCCTTCATGAAGAACAAATAGGATATAATTTGTGGTTCTCTTCCTTTGCCAATATAGTGGTATTTATTCTTTTACCTTCTCTAAGAAAACTACATGATGGAGAATTAATAATGGACTATACGCGTATCAAAATATCTTCAGCAAATAGTAGACGATTAAACATGCAAGAAAGTGCCCTCTCTCTTTCTTGGAGTTCAAACAGAAAGTGCAGCATTAGTTTTTTTTTTTTCATCAAATCCATATTATTACATTGAGGAGGGAGAATGGTATTAGTGAGATTTGATTCCGATCTTTTATAAATAAAATTATAGAACTCTAACCGCTCAATACTCTATTTGTTCTTGTAACATTAGTTAAATAACCATAAAAACCCCCCACAAACCGAATACAATGGGCCGGAATTTTGACCGTAAGACAAGAGAGAAGAGACGGTGGGGTAGGAAAAAGTATACAATACACACGTGTATTGTCACGTGGTGTACTAGAACCAATAATTTATCGACATGTGACAATGGTGGGTCATACCTTGTGTTATTTGGCGATGTGTGATTGGTTTTAATGCATCACGTGGAACGTCACGTAGCGCGCGTGGTGCACGCAATACTCACTCGTGGGGTAGAGGCTTTGGGCCCCTCGAGGAGGGTGGAATGGTGGTGGAAAAGAGGTATAATTTGGTTTTGATTTTTGGCATCAGTGATTTAGTAGTCATATTTCGAAGGCATCAAGTGAAGTGCTGACCGACCCATGTCTCTACTATTGCTGTCCTTTGCTGATTTCTTTGACATGGTTATTACTGATTTTCCAAGGAAAGAGTCATGTGGTCCACATAGTACTGCGTCTTTACAATGAATATTTATTCCAACTATAAAATATCCTAGGCCAAGTATATGCTTGAGCTTGGCAAGTAACAACAAAATTTAGGAAGTAGAATATTGGAACTTCTCTCAAAAAAAAAAAAATATTGCAACACTTGCAAAGATGTTATCATTCATTTATTAGTTTAATTATTCCATATATTGTCGATTTTGTTACCCCACATACGAAAAAAGGTACCACCATTTGGATTTGGCTATAGGTGCCAAGAAAACCATATTTTAATTTAAGAGAGGCTAATTCGTGAGCCACCTATCTCAGCAATTTATCATATTTTTTCTCCATAATATTTCATTAATTAATTGAGTTTTCTCTAGTTTTGATCGAGTCTTTGTCAGTAATTTCTCAGCCAGCAGAATTGGACTTCCACAATATACCAATTTTCCAGTCTTACTTTCCATAGTTTCCTTCCCTCAATCAAATTTCCTATAAATGCTCAAAGCCTAACCAACTCCAGAAGCCAACCCAACCTCACACAAATTTCATTGTGCAATATAAACGCAGAACCTCCAGAAGTTCTTTATTGGGAGCAAAAATGGAGTTTCTCTATGTTTCACTTCTTAGTATCTTTGTTCTCATAGTAACTTTTGCATTTTATTTCCTTTTTTCCAAGAATAAATCAGGCCCCTCCGGACGCTTACCTCCTGGGAAAACCGGATGGCCAATGATCGGAGAAAGCCTAGAATTTCTCTCTGCTGGCTGGAAGGGTCATCCTGAAAAGTTCATTTTTGATCGCATGGCCAAGTATTCTTCCCATGTGTTCAAGACTCATCTGCTGGGGGCGAAAGCAGCTGTCTTCTGTGGGGCTGCTGGTAACAAGTTCTTGTTCTCTAATGAAAATAAGCTTGTTCAAGCTTGGTGGCCTAGCTCAGTCGATAAGGTTTTCCCATCTTCAGCACAAAGTTCATCAAAAGAAGAGGCTATCAAGATGAGAAAGATGCTTCCAAACTTCCTTAAACCGGAAGCTTTGCAACGATACATCGGTATCATGGATCATATTGCACAAAGACACTTTTCTTCTGGTTGGGAAAATAAGGATCAAGTTGTGGTTTTCCCTCTTTGCAAGAACTATACTTTTTGGCTTGCTTCTAGGTTGTTTGTGAGTGTTGAAGATCCCACTGAAGTTGAAAAGTTGCTTGCACCTTTCAATGTTTTGGCATCTGGTCTTATTTCTGTTCCTATTGATTTGCCTGGAACACCATTTAACAAGGCCATAAAGGCTTCCAATGAAGTCAGAAAGATGCTTGTGGCTATTATCAAGCAAAGGAAAATTGATTTGGCTGAGGGCAAGGCATCGCCTACACAAGATATCATGTCTCACATGCTTACCACAAGTGATGAAAATGGAAAGTTCATGCATGAATTGGATGTTGCTGATAAGATTCTTGGTTTATTGATTGGAGGGCATGACACTGCTAGCTCTGCTTGCACTTTCATTGTCAAATATCTTGCTGAGTTGCCTGAGATTTATGAAGCAGTCTACAAGGGTAAGCTCCAATTAACTTTGTTTTTTGTTTACTCAATTTTTCTGAATGGAGGAGGGGAAGGGCAAAATGGACCGAAAATAGAATTTTTTGTCTAAGATCATAAACACAAAAACTTTTAACAATTAATCTGTATAACAAAAAATTTTAACAACCAATCTATATTTAGTTCTCCATACACAATTAGTTTAGAAGCACATGCTCTGTATTTTTTTTCCTTTTCTTTTTGATTCCTGTTGCATGAGTATATTATTTTATATTGAGAAAGATCATAAATTCTTGTACAGTGTTTTAACTAAGTTTTTTACAAACATATTTTTTAAAATCTTTAAACACATTTTTCAATTAATTTTTTATTGTACACATTTTATAAAAAAATCTCTAAAATTTTTACAATAATATTTTTTTAAAATATTTCGAAAAATAACTATTCAAATGAATTAAGTTTCCAACATTTAGAAAATGAATGAATTATGAGGATGTTGAAGTGGATGGTATCCAATAAGCCAAACCCCACCTTAGAGTTGCCATGCTTGACATTTGCCCAAATTTTGATAGAACACAAATTCTATTCACATGAAATTTTCCTCAGATACTTTTCCCTTACGTTGACAAAGTTTTAGCAATTGTTTTGACCAATAAGGTTAAAAGAATGGACTCGGCAATCCCTAAAATAAACAAGTCATTGTGTCATTTTCGCCACGAACAGGTCGGAGTATTTTTTAAGATGACCAAAAATTTCGTCCACTTGCTGCCATCATGCCAGTCAAAAGTGGCTAGCCGAATAAATTAGCCGCATAAACACCAGTTCTTATTTAGTTATCCCTTTCACACTACAAGTAAATATGTCACTCTCCTTTCATGCTTCGGCAAGAAAGTTTCCAGGCTTGCACTAACATCATTTCTACCTTGCCCGCCCACAAAAAAAAAAAAAAAATTCACTAAGCACAAAAACAACAAGATACTTAATCTCGTTTGCTTGTTTCTGAAACAGAACAAATGGAAATTGCCAACGCTAAAGCCCCTGGTGAGCTATTGAACTGGGAAGATATTCAGAAAATGAAGTATTCATGGAATGTTGCTTGTGAAGTCCTTAGACTTGCACCACCACTTCAAGGAGCATTCAGAGAAGCTCTGACCGATTTCATGTACAATGGATTCTCAATTCCCAAAGGCTGGAAGATCTATTGGAGTGTAAACTCCACACACAGAAACCCTGAAGTCTTCCCTGAGCCCTTAAAGTTTGATCCAACAAGATTTGACGGATCTGGTCCTGCCCCTTATACATTTGTGCCTTTTGGTGGAGGTCCTAGGATGTGCCCCGGAAAAGAATATGCTCGCCTGGAAATTCTTGTTTTCATGCATAACTTGGTGAAGAGATTCAAGTTCGAGAAAATAATTGCTGATGAGAAAATTGTTGTTGATCCAATGCCGATTCCTGCCAAGGGTCTTCCAGTGCGTCTTTTTGCACACAAAGCATAAAATGGCTCGAGATCTTATGCTGCTTCTACAAATATCCAACAGAGGAATTCACGATGCCATCCCATGTAGAAAGCATGCTTCTGCAGTAGATTTTATATTCTTTAGTTTTGATGTATATACAGTTTTATTCTACGTCAAGACCTAAACACTGAGTCCTTTGCTTTCTTTTGTCTTGTTTCTTTATACTCTTTTTGATGTATTTTCTTTTTAATTTAAAAAAGGAAAATAAAATACTGTTTAATTAGAAATTGTTCTTTTGAATGAGAGCTAAATCCAGTGCGAAGATCTACAGGTAGGTAATTTTTTATTTTTTTATTGATAACATCAGTTCCTGATCCACTAATGGCACGAACAGAACAGAATACATTAACAGTTCTCGCCCATCCACCAAAAAAAAAAGAGTCAACATGTTGGATCATTTTGGAATTTCTAATTTAACGTACCTCTCCATCAAAATTAGCTCTGATAGCGCCCCCACATAGACCCCTCCCTGGTGGGTGCGAGCAAAAACACACCAACAAAAAGAAGGCCCCTTTAGAAATCCCTGGTCTACAATCACGTGAGCACAGTTGTATGAGAGTAATCTCTTAATTTCAAAGAATATTATATAGAAATTTGAGCTATTAGCTATATGAATATGACAGGTTTATGTTACAATATAATATGTTACAATATAATCAGCGATATATTGCCAATATATTCAAAAACAAAGAGTCATGTATTTTATTTACACTATGTGGACTGCAATAATTTAACGCCAAAATACGGAAAACCGATAAGGTCTGCATCTTATTTTTGCTCTCCCTTATAACCCTCCATTTCAGACTCTCGTTTCTTCCTATCAACTCAAAAAACCTTCGACAAAATTTAAGGCTATCAACTCGAAAATCCTTCAACAAAATCTAAGGCTAAATTCAGCGGCATGCAAGAATTCATTTGTGGAAGAAAGAGTAAATACTCTTGTCACGCCCCCAGGCTTGTGCAACCAGAGTCTGAGCAGTTAAGTTCAACTATTTGGATTCCATCCTTACTAGTAAAAAATGGATATTCAAAATTGAACTTGAATACTTAAATTCAACTTATACATTAGTTCATATTACTTACCTTTTCGATATAGGATCGGGTATCACATTCACTACTCGTTATTAGTCTTTATGTCATTGCAAAGCCCAATCCGATACATGCCATGATCTTAACTGTCCACTCAATTGTGTCAAACTCTAGAGGTGGCTCATATGGTTTATTAGGCTTTGCGTCCTCGCAAAGCCCAATCCAATACATACCACGATTTGAATTGTGTACTTAGTTCTATTGGACTCTAGAGATACGTCACACAGGTTCTAGCGCCCTTTAGTTGATGTATCACTTAGCCCCGTACAGCACCTATCTCCTCTACTTCCTTGCATACTTACGACCCAATACCATTGTTCTAGTCCTTGCAAAGCTCAATCCAATAAATATCACGATCCGAGCTATCCATTCAGTTGTGTCGGACTTTAGAGGTGACTCCTGACATTAGGTCGACGTATCACTTAGCCTAATACAGCACTTAGCTCCTCTACTTCCTTGCGTAGTTGCGACTCAATACCATTGATCTAATCTCATATCGTGCAAATACCACAGGAGTTTCACTCTGACACCATTCTATCATGTCCTGTCCTGTGGGCCTCGCGTGCGACTCTAGTCTCAGTAGCTAACTCTAACTATTTGGGCTCTATCCTCACTAAGCCAAATTGGATGTCCCAAGTTGGAGTTCAGTGTTTAGACTCAATTTATACGTTGGTCCATATTGTTTAACTTTTACAATGTAGAACGGGTATCACAACTCCACGGAAGTATTCAAGACTACCTTGTTGGGATAAAAATGGAGGTTTTTTGCGGCCAAAAAAAAATTCAAGATTTAATCTCCAATGATGACAAACTTGTCGCGATTTGGTGGCCCCTTTCCCTATTTAAGACTATTGGCATCTCCCAAAATAGTGCCATCAAGGAAAATATTGCATCAATCAATTCGTAATTTGGTTTAGGAAGATCTCAAATTTCAAATATTGCATCAAGGATGAAAAAAAATAATTTCAATCTTTTACAATATTATTTTCCTAGTTAATATTATCTTTCTTCCCTTGAAGGAGTATTACATTCCTATTGTTTGAAATCTAACTCTAAAATTCAAACTTTTCTATCTTTTATTTCAATTTACTTTATCCACAAAAGAACAACTACAAAGCATGCGGTTAATTACAAATGCTCCAAAAGACCACTAATGTTTATCTTGAGCTTGCAATTGGATTATAATGAATATCAAGCTCGGCATTAATGGAATGGATCAATATGTAGAATTACGTACCTACAGAATCTCAGTGCACTATCCAGTTTACAATTTGTGATGGTATCATCAATTAAATGGTATTGATGCCATGGTATGCAGCTTGGGGGTAAAACATATTCAGTCTTCAAGATATGGGATAGATAGGTAGAAAGAACCTTCTGCTTGCTTAATTTATAGCTACAACAAGAACCAGGAAGGTTAATAGAGAATATTGCATGGGACAGATCTTGGATAATGATTCGAGTAATTATAAATTAATTAGTTACGTTGCAACAATATATCCATATATATATAAAAATTGAAAAAAATGTAATTTATGTAAATAGGTTTAAATTCAATAAAATATTCATAAATATAAACTGGAAAAACTCAAATTTGAGGCTTTAATTTAGAAAAGAAATGTATCCATTAATACATATTTAAAGCAAATTTGAATAGTTTAATTTGAGATGTCTTTGATTATTTATCAACAAAATGTAAATTAGGTATTTCACCATGTTACTTGTATCTCTGAGAATTATTCCAAGATTTTCCTGAAAATCCATTCCAACTTCAATTTGCAAAAACCAAAATAATAGGAGTCAATTTTGTCCCCATACATAATTGAACTCCATTGTCTATCACTCTTTTTCGTTCAGGATACATTTAATAATTTTTTATTTCAAAATTTCTAAAAATTTTAGGTTATTTCCAACTTTAATTAATAGCTATCTATGATTTTTATATAGCAAACAATTCGACATATGTTCTAGAATATTTTTTCTTTTGCTGTAAAAAATGTTTATGATACTATTTTTAACTTTTATGCAACTGTATAAAAACTTATTTGAGTTTCCTATAAATTAAATGCAAGTAAAATAAATAGAGAATACGAATTTTTGGTTGCATTATTAATTTTTTCACTTTTTAATTTATTGTTGATAATTACAAAAAAATTAAAATAAATTAAAAGGTATAATTAATTTAATTTTAACTAGAATATCAATAATCATTAAATTGTCTTATAGGTATAAGAGTATTGCATGGTGCAAACAAAATAAAAGTATGTTATTTAAGACTGCTAGGTTTAAATTGCCTTTGTTTTGACGATTATCAAAACTTATGATGAAGTATAGTAATGTGTTTAATAAGTGTTCATTGCACTTGGAAGCAAAAATGTTGAAAAAGAAGGCAAAATAGTCATTCGGACGCCCATCCAAACTCATCAATCGGACATCGGATCAATCTAAATGCACAAAATCAAGTTAGGCAGAGAGTATCTAGATGTGTATCTAGATGCGCATCCGAACACACATGTGGATGTCCGGATCTTTATAAAGGCCTAAAATGAAGTTGGACAAAAGATATGCAGATGCGCATCTGCACGTGCATGTGAACATCCAGATCACCAAAAAGCTTCAAAACAAGATTCAGCAGAAGGTATATGGACAAGGGTTCGGATGTGTAGACATCTAGAATGGCCAGAAATAGCATGATCAAAAACAATCTGGACGAAGCTCCGGATGAGGATCCAAACAAGCACTTGGACACCCGAACCCTCTCTTGCGAAGGTCCGAATCAGACAATTTGTGGCTAATAGCTAGTTAGCATAATTTTTCAACTTTGACTGTTAGAGCCTAAATTGAGTTGTTTTTCCACCTCTATAAAAGAAAAATTGTGCAAAATGATAAATACTTTTTATCTACTTGAATTAAGCTATTTTAGAGTAATTTTTGTGAGAGAAATACTCTCTCTTGTAAAGTTTTAAATTTTCAAGTGAGATAATTGGGGATTGTTCTAGTAGAGTCTTTCTTAGTTGGGTGAGCGTTATTCAATTGTAACTTGGGGGGGTTAAAGTGTGTAATTTTGTTAAACTTGGTAAAAAATTTTTTTGTCCAAGATGCCAAGGAAGGCAGCTGCAAGTATTTTGGTAAAAATTTTTTTGACCAAGATATCAAAGAAGGCGGCTGCAAGTATAGCGTATTGGAGTGCACCTCTTGCTGGAAGATACAAGCTCAATACAAATGCATCGGTCAAGAAATAGGTGGTAGCAGGCAGTGATGTGGTAAGGGATCACTTAGGAAGAGTGATAGTGGCTTTTTATAAATGCTTGAATGTTTGTTCAGTTATTGAAGCCAAAGCCTAGGCATTATTGACGGTTAATTCTCAGGTTCTCATCGAAGTATGATTGGTGTAGTTGTGGAAGCTCATTCTCAGGTTCTTCATCATCTAGTAGTCACAAATACTTCTTTTAGATGGCTTTTAGGTCTCACTATTCTTAAAATCAATCAGATGTTGGAGCAATGATAGGGTTCAATTAGTCATATTGTAAGGGAAAGGAATGCGGTTGTAGATGCATTGGCAGGACTAAATGGCACATATAAGTTCTTGTTTGAATCACAACATCAACTCCATTTGCATGTTAGAGCATTAGTTTCTTTAGATAGTTTTTCTTTTTCCCTATGTTAGAAATTGCATTGTAATGAAGTAGTACTCTAATTTTATTTGCAATCTTCTAGTCTTTCTTTCTTAAACTGATGTAATAATTTGGCATTTATTTTATTAATAAAATAAATGGGCTGGCATTCCACCCTTGTGTACAGATTTTTTGCCAAAAAAGGGGTAATTTTGTAAAACTTTTGCCTCAACTAAAGGTGCTTGGTGTGAACAAAAGTGATCCCTCAATGTTGTATAATTGGTATTACTTCACCAATTGAAGAAGCTCATCGGTGGATTCAAATTCTAAGTGATTAACTTGGGAGTGGATGTAGACATCGAGTTTGGTGTCAAGCCACTATAAATTGGTTGTGTTCTATACTCTTTCTCTTTAATTTCTTTAATTTATTGCTTAATTGAGTTAATTCTTCAATTTATATACTTGATCATTTTATTGCAACTTGCTTAGAAATTTGAGGTTGAAAATTGGTGATTTTAGCACATTGAAACTTAGATTTTTTATTCAACCTAATTCACTCCCCCTTTTAGGTTGTCTTGGGACTTACAATTAGTATTAGAGCTAGAACTCCATTTGTGATGGATTAACTAGCTAGGAGTTGATCATAGCAACCAACAATACATTGTTTATGGAAGATCAATCTATCACTAGACCACCTATGTTCAATGGAGTGAATTATGTTAGCTGAAAGAGAATGAAAATCATTCTACAATCTATTGATATTGAACTATGGTATATAGTGAATGAGAGTCCCTATGAAGCATATCTTAATAACATGGCTACCGGTAGGCATAGACCAAAAACTAGGCAAGAGCTTACTCCTCAAGATAGAACGAATCTCACCGACAATGCTAAGGCTGTGAAGGTTCTATACAATGCTTTGGATGCTAATGAGTCTACTAGAGTTAAAGGATGTAAGACTGTAAAAGAGATATGGGACAAGTTGAGGGAGATACATGAAGGAAGTGATAGTGTAAGAAAGCAAAAGAAAACTCTTTTAGTAACTAAGTATGAATGCTTTACAATGGAACCACATGAGACAATTTATAAGATGTATTATCGGTTAAATGACATTATAAATGATCTTGAGGTGCTAAACAAGCAATACTCTATGCTTTGCCAAATGAGTGGGAGAGTAAAGTGACCTCAATAGAAAAGGCCAATAATTTAATTACATGTCTATTGAATCACTTGTAAATTCTCTAACATCTTTTGAATTGAAGCTTAAATCCAAGGTGCAAGATGAAAAGGAAGCAAGAGTAAAAAAGAGCATTGCTTCCAAAGTTGATCAACCCGAGGAAGATAATACATACTCAATTGAGCATTCGTCCATTTTGCAAAATGTACAAATCAAAGGCAGGCTTTTTTCTTTTTTCTTGAATATTTTCTTCCGCTAGTTTTCCCCTTTGAGCCTTCAGAATATGAGATTTTCGTTTGACAACCCACTTGAACGCCGCACCCCCATTCTGGAGCAATTTTGTGGTAATTTTATCCCACATTGGAACAAATTTATTTGGGTTTCAAAAAAAAAAGAAAAAGAAAAGAAAAAAGATGATAGAAAAGGAAAGCCCAAATGAAAGTAATAAACTAGGGCAAAATTTTTAGAAAATAGGTATATATATAAAAAAAAATTAAAAAAAATAGAGAACCCCAAGAGCAAGTAGTAAAGTTGGGAAAAATTCTTTGCAAAAAGTGACCTCAAGTAAATTAGAACTTTCTTGAATTCTGTTTTTCAGCCCTAACATTTCTAGCACCTTACTTGATCCCATTACAAAAGCCGAGAATGTTACCGATCTCCATCTTTATTTTGTGATGATTTTTGAAATTGAAATTTACAAAATCAAAGGGGGCATATGATATTAATATATCTATCCCAAATGATCAAGAGAAGATTGCCTTACTGACGCCAAATATTTTTCAAAAACTTGTCAATTTTAATGAAAAAGGAAAAGACTATCTTGAGTTTGGATGTTGTCGTTCATCATTTTTTTTTCTTCCAAAGGTGAAAATCTAGAAAGGTGCTCTAGTCAATTAAATACGACAGTTGATGCTCACAAGTGAGAAGGTCAATATGCAAGCATTGAATTCCTTTGAAGTTGGTGATGATAGTTGCTTGAGGTTTCTTATCTGTATTGATCATTTTGTGGTAATATCAGAATTTAAATGGAATGGCATCCCAAGATCAAAAGGCATCTTTAAGCCATCACTTCAAAATCAATTTTAAAAAATATTTATTTGATTGTATTTTACTTATTTGGTCTTTGTGTGTTTTGTGTTATTTGTTGAACAAAAGTTCTTTTTAATTAGTGCACGTAAAATGTTTTTGTACACAAATAAATAGTGACGGTTACTTTTATTGAATTTTGAATAAAAGTAAATGCAATTCTAAGCTTAAGGAAAGAGAAGAGCCATAAATATAAGTGGAAAGACAATTTAGAGAAATTTGGTCTAAACTATGTATTAGAAACCAGAGAATCCAAAAACTTTCTGAATGCGGAATAAGAAGTCGTAGCCGTGCTTCAGGGCAGCAACCTCATGTTTATATGAATTGATAGAGCCAAGGGACTACAAGGTGGTGGTATTATTTGGCAATTGTAACCATTTTTCTCTTTTATAGGTAGAATTATGAGGTTCTCATTGACACCTCATTAAAAGGTGAAAACTGGATTACCAAAAAAAAGGTGAAATTTGGGGTAAATTTTTTATTTGATAGTTACTTATACTAGGGAAAATTTCTAAAAAGAAAATGAGGGGTGATTTCAAATTAATTTGAAAGTTATGCGCTGAGGCAAATCTTTTTTAGGCAAAAAAAAAAAAAGAGTTGACTTTTATTTGGAATTTGTACACTAGGGCACAAAAAAATAAAAAAAAAAGAGATAAAAAGAAAAATTTTGATTCTCTGAACTTTGTTCACTAGAGTAAATTTGTGAAAAATTAGTTTTAAATTGATTTGTGGATTGTTTTTTTATTTTTTTAATCTTCCTGTGCATCCATCTAGCAAATTGGGCATTTCATGTTTAACTTCCTTGCACTTCATCCATCCTGGTAAACTGGGATTTGTATTTGTCCAACAACTAGACATTTCATGTTTACTTTTCCAACTTTGACAAACCAAACTTACGTTTCATTCGTTCTGGCAAACTAAGATTTGCATTTGTCTAGCAAACTGGATGTTCACATTTAATTTCATTACATTTCATTTATCCTGGCAAATCAAGATTTACGTTTGTCAAACAAATTGGACATTTCACATTTTTTTTCAAGTCTAGCAAACCAAACTTTGCATTTCATTCATCCTGGCAACCCGGGATCATGCATTTGTCTAACAAATTGGGCATTTCACGTTTAATTTCTTTGTATTTCATCCATCTTGGCTGTCGCGTCCTAAAAATCGTGAGAGCAAAAGGGAAAGTGGAGTCGTTGACTGTTGCGTCCCAAAAAGACGGTCCGGCCTCGATAACCCTTTCGAAAATAAAGGTTTTTGGAAAAATCGTGCGTGTGTGAGAAAAATCAAATTTTAGTAGAAAAAGTGTATTTTAAAAAAAATGGTATTTTAAAAGAAAACAAGGCCGGGACTAAAAATGCGACAGGTTTGGCCAAGTAATTTTTTGAAAAAGGGTTTTATTTTTAAAAATGGAATCGCCACTTGGTACTGAGTTAGGGTGTACCAAGTCACCCGAAAAAATTGTTTAAACAAAACAAAAAGTAAAAAAATTTTTTAGAAAAATAATTTAAAATCCTTTTTCGACTCCGGTCTACGAAAAAACGAGAGAAAAAGGTTCAGGAGTCACATTTGAAGAAGGGAAGGCAAAGGCTTACGCCTAAGGTACCCTTTCAACCTAGCCGAACTAGTTGCGAGGTTTAATCAGAATTTCCTAAATTAACCCTAAATTCTATCGCATTCGGATGTATCTATATGAATGTAAATCCTAAATCTAAATGTGGGTATCGGGAGGGTCGGAATGTCCCGTCGAAGCTTGGTCGGAATTATCGCATTAATTGCGAAACCCGAGTCGAGACCTCGAGGGAGTCACGAGAGTCTATACAAAATGAAATGTAAAAAGAAAAGAAAAATAATAATATATAGTAAGTGAAGAAGGTGGGTATGCAATATAATGGGTACGGGGAACTAATAACTCGTGAATGAATCTTTCTACTCACGGAGGGGGGAACGGCATGTACGCCACCGCTTCCCATGTGAGTAGGCGACTATTTCTAGTCGAATCACTCAAATGTCCTAATTTCTAAGTGAGATGCAACCTAAATGTCATGCATTTTGAAAATGTTGTCAAAATAATAATAGTAAATAATAATAATAATAATAGTAATAATAAAATCATGTCAAATGGAAAGAAAACTAAAAGTGTGTGAAATGTGAAATGCACACAAATGATCTTAATACTAAAATGCCCTAAGGGTCTAGCGTTGGACTAGCCCGTTCTAAAAATTTCACTAGCGTTGGACTAGCGGGAAAAGAATGAAGCCACAACTAGCGTTGGACTAATGTGGTGGCGGAATATCATAAATCATGAATTAATTATTAAAGCATGAATTAAAAGCAAATGAAACATATAAAAACATATAAGGTAACATAGGAGCACATAACACACAAGCATAATATTCTAGATGCAAAAATCCTAAGGAAAGTGGTAAAAGAAATAAACACGTAAGCACGCAAAAGCAAATAAACCCTAACTATTACACCGGGGAGCTTGATTTACAATTTAAGAGGGGAAATTAAAATACCCTATCTATTACACTTTTTTTTTCTAGATACAAGAATTTACTAAAATATGAGGAAAATAATTTAACTATTACATTGACTAGCTAAATACAAAAATATTACATTTTTCGTCAAAATAACAAAATAATAAAATTTAAAATTAAATAACACAAAATAAATAAATACGCAAAAAGTGCATAAAATAAGAAACGCATAAAATAATTGCATAAAATATCACATTAGAGCACGTTGGAGCACATAAAGAAGAAGTTAATGAGAAATAGAGATACCTCTTGGAGACCCGGTACCAATGCTTAAAAAAATGAATACACACGTTAAGGTACCACTATTTTAATAAATCACAAAAGTACCAAAATTTAATCAAATTGAGGGTAAAATACCAATTCTATTAAAAAGGGCTTGAAAGCAAAAAATATAAACCTAAGGGTTAAAATTAAAAATTCACATGAACCTATGGGGTACACTTGAAAATTAAAGCAAAATTGGGTGACAAAAATAGTAAAATCGGACAAACACGAGAACAAATTTGCAAATTATAGGACTTAATCGAAAGCAAATGAAATCTAAGGATCAATCTATACGAACTAAAAAATAAAAATAAAAAGCTAATTTGAAAGATATTCTGATTACTAAAAACATTAATTGAATTAAATCACTCAATTACTAAATTAAAATAGATTAAAACCAAAATATAAACAAGTAGATCGCAATTAATTGTGTGAGAAATAAAACTAAATCAACCAACTAAATTAACTTAATTAATTAAACTATTAAATCAAAACCCAACTATTTGAAGAAAAAATAGAATATATATACGTGACTAAACTAAAATTAAAACAACAAACCAGAGATTAAAAGTAAATAAATAAATTAGAACCCTGGATAACTAAATCTTCCCCCCAGGTTCGTCTTTTTTCTTCTATCTGCTTTTCTCCCCCACGTTTCTGTGATTCCCTCTCTTTCTTTTATCAGATTTTCCCCCTTTTTGTTTCCCTCTCTCCCGAAATTCTTTTTCCCCCTTTTTCTTTCTTTTTTTGCTGCTCTTCTTTTTCCCTTCTTTTTGGTCCCTTCTTCCCCGAAATTCTTTCTCTTCTCCTTTGTCTGCTCCCAAATTTTCTTTCTTCCTTTCTCTCTTTGTTCTCTGTTCACTCTCTACTCTCTGATTCTCTTTCTCCTCACTCTATTTTCCCGATTCTTCCCCTTTCTCTCTGCTATGTCTCTCGTTCCTGTCTTCTTCTCCTTCTTTTCTCCCCAAATTTTCTTGTCCGATTATCTCTCCATTCTCTCTGGTTTTCCTTCTTTTCTTGTTTTCTCTGTTTCCTAATCCCTTTCTGATTTGGCTCTTCTATTCTCTCCAAACTTCTCTTTCTCTTCACTTTCACAGCTTCTTTCTGCCTTATCTCTTTCTCTCGCCTCCAATCTTTCTCTGTTTCTTCTGCTCTTTCTATCTATTCTCCTTCTTCTTCTCCTCTATTTTCTCTAATTCTCTCTGGTTCTCTCCGATTTTCCTTTTTCTGCATTCTTCGCTTCCTTGGTTTTCTCTCAATTTCTCACTGTTTCGGTCCAATTTCAAAATCAACAGAAGGGGGAAGGGTTGCGGATAGCTATTTTTCACAGGTGGGGCTTTGAGGATGGTGGTGATTTGTACAGTTTGGTGAAGCTCATGGGATGTTCTGAATTCGGGGCTATTGTGTTGCGCTAGTGGGCTTAGGGATTGTTTGTGGTTGCTGGAGTGGAAATTGATTGTGTTGTATGATTCTGTGTATGCGTGTGTGCGTGATTCTGCATGTGTGTCTGCAAGTGTAGTGACTGTGTGTGTATTGTATGTGTTTGAGTGACTGTGTTTTTTGTATTTGTGTTATGAATTTGATGATTTTGGTCTGTTATGGAGTGTGAGCTTAGTGGCGGCGATGGGTTATGCGTGGTGTTGAAGTGGGATCTGAATGGAGGAGAAGTTGGGTAGCTGCTGATTTGGGCGATGGCTCTGAGGTTGTTGTGGGGACGGTGGGTTTGAATTTGCAGGCTGTTAATGATACATGTGGGTTCGTTTGGTTTGATTGCTGTTTGAACATTAGTGTTGTGTGGCGTTGGATTGGGTGGGTGTTTCACTGATTTGGGAATGAAATTGGTAATTGCAGGTAGGGATTTGGATATGCGACTGGTGGTCGTTTTTGTGAGTTTGATTGGGAGGCTTGGTTGTCTGTGGTTAGTGGTGGTGTGCTCTGGCTATGGTGATTCTGGTGGGCAGAAGAATTTGATGGTCAAATTTGAACTGATGGTGGCCGTGAAGGTGACTGTGGGGTTGAGAGTTGAATCTCTGAGTAGCTATGTGATTGAACTAGATTGAAGATGGTTCTGTGATTGAGGATGGAGGAAGACGAGTAAGGGTTTGTGATCTTGACCGATGGTGGTGGAAAAAGATTGGCAGGGGAGGGATTCAGAGCAAGTGATTCACGGTGGTGGAGAAGGGAGGCAGAGAGAGTTGGGGAAACGGTGGAAGAGGGAGGAGAGAGATAGACGATGAAGAATAATACTCAAAGAATAAGAACTAAACTCATAAACGTAAAAGGAAAAACCCAGAAAAGAAAATACAACCCCAAGAAGAAAAATCAGACATAAGCAAAAGAAAACCAAAATTCCAGAAAGTTAAAGAGGAAAATTTTCTGATTACAAAATCACCAATTATGTATCAATTGATGAGATACATGAACAAATGAACAAAGAACAAAGTTTATAGAGTTTACCTGGATTAATGATTCTCCAAATGATTGAAAGTTGAAGATTGATGACGATTGATGAACAGTAAAGCTCCTGCTGATGAAGATGGACGAACAGTGATCCGAAAAAAGAATAGCGGCTTTCTCTTTTTTAGTGTGTGTTTTTGGTGTTTTTTGTGTTTTGATCTTCTAGGGTAAAATCAAAGTGTGTTTTAGGGTTTTTTTCATTTTTTCTTCTTCTTTTTTTTTTAATCCCTAAGTGGGGTATTTATACTGCACAAGTCTTAACCTCCAAGAAATAATTAAGACCAAAATACCCTTGACTACAAAAATTACAACTTTATCCTTTAAAAATTTATTCTTTCACAATAATGAAAAAATAAATAAAGAAAAATATAAATAATAAATTCATTAACACTAATTCACTCCGAAAAAAATTAGAAACTTAGAAACATGCTTAAAATCTAAAAACGAATTTGGGACCCAAAAATTAGTGAAAAATGAGTTTGGGATGTGAAATGACAATTTTGCCCTTGGATGACAAAAATTCACAGAAAAAAAATAGTTATTGTCCTCAGACAATTATAAAAAATTACAAATAAGTTTAAAACACTAGAAAATGCATTTTTGACTCAAAATTGATGAAAAATGAATTTAATTTGTAAAATAACGATTTTACCCTTGGGCAATGAAAATTTGCAGAAAAATAGCTATTGACCTCAAAAAATTAAGAAAATTCAGAAACATGCCTCAAGAATTTGAAAAATGAATTTGGAACTTAAAATGAGTTAAAATGGTATTCGCGAGATGAAATTACCATTTTGCCCTTATGCTGGTAAAAATATAAAAAATACTAATTAAATCTGAAAAAATCATAAGAAATTAATAAATTCATATAAAAGTAAAAATATGAATTTAAAGCCCCCAAAAATTGTTAGAAAAATATTTACAGATAAAATTACTATTTTGCCCCCTGAGATTATTAAAAATTTAAAATTTGTCCTAAAAAATGCAAACATGTCCCCCGGTGTTTGAAAATAAATAGTGTGTCAAAATTTGGTGTCTACATTGGCAAATCAGAATTTGCATTTGGCCAACAAACTAGATATTTCACATATACCTTTTCAACTCTAATAAACCAGACTTTGCATTTCATTCATCCCGTCAAGCCGGGATTTGCATTTGTCTAGCAAACTGGACATTTTACTTTTAATTTATTTTCATTTCATCAATTATAGCAAATTGGGATTTGCATTTGTCCAACAAACTGAATATTTCATATTTATTTTTTCAAGTTTGGCAAACCAGAATTCGCATTCATCCTGACAAACTGAGAATTTTATTTTGTTCCAACAAACTGAACATTTCACATTTACTTTTTCACACCTAGCAAACTAGACTTTGCATTTTATTTATCATGGCAAATCAAAATTTGTATTTGTCTAGTAAACTAAAAATTTCGCATTTAATTTCTTTACACTTCATCAATGCCAAGAAACTGGGATCATGCATTTGTCTAGCAAATTAGATATTTCATATTTAAATTCTTTGGATTTCATTCATCCCAGCAAATCGGGATTTGCATTTGCCTAGAAAATTGAGCGTTTCATGTTTACTTTTTCAAGTATGGCAAAGCAAACTTCGCATTTCATTTATCCTGGCAAACCGAAATTTGCATTTTGTTCAGCAAATTGGATGGTTCACATTTACTTTTTCAAGTCTAACAAATCAGACTTTGCATTTCATTCATCCTAGCAAACTGGGATTTGCATTTGTCCAACAAACTGGACATTTCACGTTTAATTTCTTTACACTTCATCGATTCCAGCAAATTGGAATCATGCATTTGTCCAGCAAACTGGACGTTTCATGTTTAAATTCTTTGCATTTCATTCATCCTAGCAAATTAAGATTTGCATTTGTTTAGCAAACTGGATGTTTCACGTTTAACTTCTTTGCATTTCATAAGTCCTGGCAAATCGGGATTTGCATTTGTTCAGTAAACTGTATGTTTCACATTCATCAATCCTAGCAAGCTGGAATCATGCATTTATCCAGTAGATTGTACGTTTCATGTTTAATTTTCCAAGTCTGGTAGCCCAGACTTTACATTTTCATTATTTAAACTCCGTTTGACTTGATTCCTTTCACCAAGATGCTTAGGCAGCTCCTAGAGAGCTCAGTCACATATTTCTACATGTTCATTTACTTATTAGTTTATATTTCATCACTTCCTCATGCTATCCATGTTTAGATATTTTGTTTCGTTTTACATTTGCATTTGTTTTCACATTTAGATGAGTCAAAATTTGATATTGTCTACATCTTTGTTTGAAATTTCTACAAGATTCTCGATAAAGAGAGAAAAACTGTAGACAACCAATTTTAGCATACCCCTTATTTTTTCCAACATTAGGGGTATTGTTTTACTTTTTGGGGTCAAATTTTAGTTTTCAGGTAAAAATGGCAAAATTAGCATTCCAGGGTAAAACAATAATTTTTACTATGTAAATATTTTTCACCAAAATTTTTTGGCTCTAAATTCATGTTTCGTACTTTTATACATGTTTCTAAATTATTGTAATTTTTCATAATCAACTACTATTTTTTATGTATATTATACAAATTCAGAGGCAAAATAGTCATTTCATCTAGTGAATGGCTTTTTCTCCCATTTTTGGATCCTAAATTCATTTTTTAGGCTTTTAAATCTATTTCTAGTTTTTGGTAAATTATCGAGACTGGTTGCTATTTTTTTTATTATGTTTCGTGAAGTAAGGGGTAAAATGATAATTTTAGTTTATGAATGCCTTTTTCATTCATTTTTCAGTTTTAAATTCATATTTCATGTTTTTAAGAATTTTTTTTAATTTTGATAAAATTTTTAGAGTAAAAAAAAATTGTTGTTCCAGTAAATACTGCGTTCGGGAATAAAATGATTATTTTGCACACAAATGCGTATTTCAGTCAAATTTTGTTAATAAAATTCATAATTTGTATTTTTGTGTTCTTTTCCTTTTTTTTGTGTTTTTTAGGAGAGATAATGGCATTTTTTAAAATCTGTGTCAAAATTATTTTTGGAAGAGTAAAGGGTATTTTAATCTTTTGACTATTCTTGGAGGATAAAATTTGGAAAACTTCTTAGCAACTTCCAAGTCTTATCCCCTATACTTTAAAAGCCCCACTTTCTCTTTTTGAGGAAAAAAAAAGTTTAGAGATATTTTTTTTTAGTTTTTTCTTACTACGCCTAGAATACCTTGAACACATATTAGTTCATATTCAAATTCACACCTAGAACACCTAAAATACACTAGTTCATCTTTAAACTTACGCCTAGAATATTTAGAACACACACTGATATTTTTACATTCATATTCAAACTCACCACACACCCTAGAACACATTCACCGTTACACACACACACACACACACACACCCCCCAAAACACACGTTCATCCACTCACACATGCATTGTCAACCATAAACTAAAAACCGCCAGCCAACCACCAGTTTCTACCAAAATTCACCTTGTAACCCACAACCACACAAATAATCAACCAAACCAGAATTAGACCCATATCTATTCTCCTACTTCTGCACCATCTTCCATCAATCACATACCCACCAAGGACAACCATTGCCAACCAAAACAACTCAATAAACCATCACTAGCAGCCACAGTCACCATTGGCCACCAGTATTCAACCTTCTCCCTCAACCACCAAACCAGTGAAGCAAAGCCACCAATACTAATCAAACACCAACAACTCCCTACAAATTACCATACCAAATGAGTAGCAATCCCAACTCAAGCCTCCACCATCCTCACCCTTAGCAGCCCTCCACACCCTGCAAAAAAAAAAAAAAAAACAACTACCAAGAATCAACCACCAAACTCCAATAATTCCACCACTAAGCCTGGAAACAACCTTATCACAAGTCACAAACAACCACCAATCAGCCTCCATTTATCAAGCCTCCACCTCTAGATCGCCACCACCTAATTCCATCAATAACTACTGCCCACGATTCAATTCAGCACTATTTTCACCTTTCTCCCTTGCATCTAGACCACCAATCAACAACATCATCAGTCCAACAGCCTCCAAATCCATTGGAAAACGGCATGCAAAAAAAAAATACTATAATCAATCAAAGACCCTCCATAGCCACATAACCCCCACAATCAACGTCTACAAATGGCCCCCAACAACTGTGGCCAATCAAACAATCGCCATAATCGGATTTGACAACCACAAATTGTAGCCCCCAAAATCTCAAATCCCAGCCACCAAGCACAATTGCTAGCCCTCACAACCACCTCAAACCTTACCATTTCATGGTACTAGTGACTTCCATCAACCACTGATAAGGTGCTCATTGGAGTATTGATTTATGTTTATTTTCTTTTTATTATTCTCAAATATTGTGCTAATTGATAGATTTTACTCATATTTGGTAAATTAGTATTAATTGCAGGAATATATAAAACGAAAGGAAATAAAGGGAAGCTAGAAGATTCTCTAAAAAAATTATCTGCGAAGTTGGCGCAAGTACACCTAACTCTCACGTCCAAGATAGGAAGTCTAGAAAATCCTACACATGTAGAAGATCTTTCAAGTTTGAGTCCCCCCAAAAATCTATTTATGTTAGGAAGTTATTTTATATTTTTTTCCTTATTTTTAGAATATTTCTCCAAGAGGAGAATTTGGAAAGTGCTGGACACTTAAAGATTAGGAAAAATATGAAAAGAATTGTAATTAGAAGAAAATACTACTACCTTTGATTATTTTGGAAAGAAAGAAAGAAATAATCTTCCCTAGAAAGAAGGAAAGAGACGTAATTTTCTAGGGGATTTTTGGGGAGCACGCGTTTCTTCTTTTTCCATATAGTCAAGGCAGATATTATTCTTCTTCTTTCTAGAATTTCTTCCTTCATCTTGTGTAATTTTCTCTCCTATGAGGAGCAACTAAACTATTTCTTCTAGTCAAGGTCAATTTGAAGATTTGGTTTCAAACATCTGTGAGATCTAATTAATTTCTATTTGTTTATGCTATTCATTGGTATTCATATGTTCCTTGCCTTAATCTTTTTATGATTATTTTGTTCTTTGAATGTCAAAGGCCCCATATTCGAATTAACTTAATAATCTACAGTCATATTTATCAATTGAATCGTAATTGTTTGATTGATTAATTCATGTGGCAACTAGCGTGATTAATTTTATGTTAGGGGAACATATGATTTAATTTAAATAAATTCTCGTAGTTTATTTATTGATTAGGATTTGGGCTTTTTCTAGTTTTTAATGCAATTCAGAAATTAAATCCTATAATCGTACTTGGGGTTATTTCTTGGTTAGGAAAATAGGCAATGGTCGTACCTTAGCTATGATAAGGTAAGAAAAATTTAGTTGTCAGAGCTTTTTGATAACTATAACTAATCTATTAATGAATAATTGAACTATTTCTATATTAATGATCAATTGTGTGAATCATGTCCGAAAAGTATACTTTTGATTAGAGCTTTCTTTATTATTGATTTTATTCTCATTTATTTCTCTGAATCATTTTTGCTATAATTAGTTGATTAATTCCTTTTGAATTTTACAAAACAAATTCCTTCATAGTATTTTACTTTTGCAATAAGCGAATTTTTTTCCAATCCCTGTGGAGACGACTCTGCTCACTGCAATATACAAAACTTATATTTTTTGGAGTAGGATTTTATTATTACACAGACTCGACCTGTCAATTTTTGGTACCATTGCCGGGGATTGATGTTTGAATTATTTGTTTATTTTATTTTATTTTACTTTATTCGTTTTTGGTATTCTTTGCTGGTTTATGCCGCGTTCTATTTGTACAAGTGAATTGGTGTTTATTTCTGAGATAGAAAAGATTGCGCGTCGGCTTAAAAAGGAGACTAAGAAACAAAAGGAGAAGCAATTAGCTGCTGCATCTCCAGGGCTGAAATCTACAATAGAATTGGTGAATTCTTCAAGTAATAGTTCAAGTGATTATAAAGAAGAGGAAGTCACCATGGTTAACAATAGGACATTGAGGGAGTTGGTTGCTCCCAATTAAACTCAACAGCCATTATGCATTACATTCTCTAACTTAGATGAAAATACTTCTTTTGAGCTAAAATCTAGTTTAATTTATCTCTTATTTTCTTTCCATGGTCTTTCAGGTGAGGAGCCCTATAAACATTTGCAGGAGTTTGACGTAGTGTGCTCAAGTATGAAGCTTCCTGAAGTTACTGAAGGCCAAATAAAGATGTGGGCGTTTTCCTTCTCTCAAAGATTTTGCAAAAGATTGGTTATAATATCTGGCCGCAAAGAGTATCACAACATCGACCGAATTGAAGAAGAAATTTTTAGAGAAATATTTTTCTACTTCCCGGGCTGCAAGTTTGAGGAAAGAGATATGTGACATCAAGCAATGACATGGAGAGTCCACATATGAATATTAGGAGAGATTCAACAAACTATATATCAAGTGCCCACAACATCAAATAAGTAAACAGTTGTTGATCCATTACTTTTACGAAAGCCTTCATCTGAATGATTGGAATAGCATTGATGCCGTAAGTGGAGGAACTCTGGTGAATAAAACCCACACAAAGGCATGGAAGTTAATTGAAATAATGGCAGAAAATTTCCAACAGTTTGATTTTCACGATAATACCCCTGTTCGTAGAGTGAATAAGGTGGATACCCTATCTATTCAGCAACAACTGTTTGAATTAACTTCTTTTATGCGACAGTTGGCTGTGGTAAATTTGCAACAACTAAAGTTATGTGGAATTTGCACGAATATTGGTCACCTCATGAATATGTATCAATTGCTTCAAGAGAAAAATGCTGGACAAGTGAATTTAGTTGGGAACATGCCTGCGCCAAAGAGGCCATATGATCCATATTTCAACATTTACAACCCAAGTTGGAGGAACCCTCCGAACTTTAGTTGTGGAGGGAACATGCAATAGAATTTCTTTCAAAATAGACAACAAGGGTTTCAACCTCAATATCAACCAAAGCCTCAAGTTACGTTCTCCACTTCGGAGAGTTCTTTGGAAGACATCGTTAAATCATTAGCTTCTAGCAATTTACAGTTTCAGTAGAAAATGGATGCGAGCATTCACAATTTGAATAGCCAAGTGAGTCAATTGAACACTCAAATAAGTCAAATGGCGATCGTTGTAAGTCGATCGAAGGCCAAAGTGGATGAAAAATTACCATCGCAACTTGAAGTGAATCCCAAAAATGTGAGTGCTATGACTCTTAGGAGTGAAAAGAAGATAAATGGGTTCAAGTTAATCAATCTCAAGAAAAGAAGTGAGGATCAAATTGAAAAAGAGATTGAGGTAGAAGAGCAGAACCATACAAACTTCAAGGTAAATTCTAATCCTTTAGTTCAAGCTAAATCTAATCCACCGTCTTTTACTTGCAGGTTAGAAAAATTGAAGAAACAAGATAAGGAAAAGGAGATTTTTGAAGTATTTTGAAAGGTAAAAATCAACATTTCTTTGCTGGACACAATAAAACAAGTGCTAAAATGTGCTAAATTCCTGAAAGACTTATGCATCAACAAGAGGAGATTGAGAAGAGATGAAAGAGTAGTAGTGAGAGAAAATGTGTCTGTGGTACTTCAAAGGAAGCTCCTACACAAATGTGGGGATCCAGATATGTTCACTGTCCCTTATAAGATAGGCAACACTAGAATTTACCTTGCTATGTTAGACTTAGGGGCATCTATTAATGTGATGCCTAAGACCATTTATGCTTCCTTAAATTTAGGACCATTAAAGGAAACATGTATCATTATTCAATTAGCAGATCTTACTAATACTTATCCTAATGGGCTAATTGAGAATGTCTTAGTCCAAATTAATGAGTTAATATTTCCTACAGATTTCTATGTTTTAAATATGGATGATCATAATGCTCTTAATCCATCACCTATTATATTCGGTGAGTTTGATGAAAAAATTGTCCATTTTAATATTTTTTATGCAATAAAGTCTCCTACTAACTCTCATTTAGTGTTTGCTATTAGTACAATTAACCTTGTGGTGCATGAAGCTTTTAAACTTGATGTAAGAGATGAAGTCAAAGTAGCACCAACCAAACATTTCAATTTGAAAACAATTTGTGATGTAAAAATGGATGAAGGGTTAAAGAATGAGGCCAATGAGAATTGCACGAATTACAAAGAGAGGGATAAGACTTTTCATGACCAACAACTTTCAAGTAAGGTCTTTGCTGCTGGACAAAAAATTCTACTCAATAATTTCAAATTTAAACTCTTTCCTAGTAAGTTACGTTCTCGCCTGATTCACCCATTTATTATTACTAACAATTTTTCATGATAGTGCAATAGAGATCAAAAGTTCGAGTATGGATAAGAAATGTGTGATGAATAAACATTGTCTCAAACATTATTATGAGAGATTTGAAATTGGAAAAGTGGAGACAATTCCACTTGAGGATTCGATTTATAAGGCTTGAAAAGACTTAATTGCGTCTAGCAAAAAACGTTAAAGAAAGGTATTGCTTGGGAGACAACCCAAGGATTTTAGGATGTTAATTAAATTGTGTTTTTGTTATTTTAGTGTTGGTGTTTAAGTTTTGAGTATAACTTATGATTTTATCATTTTGTGATAGGAAGTTTTTGGTTGGACGTGCACACGCCTATTAGACATGATAAAGTTGAGAAATTGGAACTAGTGGACAGAAGACTTATTGTAAATTAGGCATACTCACGCTTAGTAGTCACGTCTAAGGAAAATTTTGGAGTCTAAAAATCAGAAGGTCTTATGTAAGTTAGTCATGTACACGCCTAGTGGTCACAAAAAACAAAAGATTTACTCAAACTAACATTCAAGTCGATTGCAGAGCTCTCGTTCCCTTCTTCTTTCTTCCACCTCTGAGGATGGTTCCGAGGGTTTGGTTCTGGCTCCAGCTGAGGAGGCCAGAGTTCTTTCTTTTTGTACTTCCTTTTCTTTTTATTCTTTTTTTATTCTTTTCTTTCTTTCTTTCTTTCTTTTCTTCTTCTTTCTTTCTGTGGACTTTTTCTTTTTTTTTCTTCTTTCTTTTCCTCTATCGTTGCTCACCCTTCCCTCACCCACTGCCCACCGCCAGTCATATCTCTCTCTTCCTATTACCCATCACCGGCCATCTTTGTTTCTTTCTCTCTCTTCGAAATTCTTCTCCATCCTCCATTCTCTTCCCTCTTTTCTCTTTTTTGTTCTTTCTTTTCTCCCTTCTTGACAGCAGCCCTCTATCACCAAGATTTGTAGATCTGCGCCTCTCTCCTTTAGGACCATGGGTAGGAAGAAAGGATCCTCCACTTCAGGCACGCCTAAAGGACCATCCACTTCCAAGGTCACCTTTTCCTTCACATCCATAGCATAGTTATGTTCTCCTCTGCACCTGTGTTCAGGGAAGTCTCGTTATCCCTTTTCCTTTTTCCTTTTTTGTTTTTCATTTGTACCCTTTAGTAGCTATGCTTTGTCTTTGTTTTGCGTGTTTATGTTTTCTTTGTTAGTGTCTTTATTTAGCTATGATTATTGCAATCAAGATTTAAGTGTTTGTGGTGATTGTGCTAGTTGACTATCATATTTTTCTTAACGATGGATTTTGATGATGAATATGTTGGATTTGACAAAAATTTTAACCACTTTGTGAGCATTTGAGCGATTAATGAGCATTTCATTCAAAATTGCTCTATTTTTGTTTGTTGAGTGGTTATTACACTTGATTTTGTCATTCTAGAATGTGCTTAGTTATGCATGTTAAGACCACATGTGTATGAGTTTGATGCTTTAAAATGACAAGGGCACCTAGTATTTACCCATTTTTAACTCTCTTAAAAAAAATTTGCCATTATTTAATCATCATTAGTATGCCGATTTGAGCCTTTAACCCTTTATTCATTTAATAACCACAATTGTTACTCAAGACCTATGTTTAAACTCTCTTGTTGAACCATATGTCAAAAAAATGTCAAAATTTTATTGCATGGGAAATTGGCATATAGTACAAGGCATGAATTGAAATTGTTAAGTGTTGGCAAAATGGAGTTTGCTGTGGAAGTATTTGAAAAAAAAAAGAGAAAAGGAAAAAAGAACAAAACAAAAGAAAAAAATAGGTTGTTGTGAAGTACTTCCATGAATAATTGAGATGTTGAAAACTGAAAAATCAAATGTCAAAGGAAAGTGCTTACACTTAATTGCATTTGGTATAAGTTGTCATTATGCCTTTGAATGGTGATTATGAAAAAAAAAAAAATTCTGTGCAGTAGATTTTTGGCATTTTTTGACATGGATACACCTAAATTCTACCTTTTCATCCTACCTTTACCCGAGCCCCATTTCAACCCCTATGAAAGTCCCTTTGATTTTTGTGTTTAACTCTACTAATTAGTGGTAGAGATGTGATATAAGAGCAAGCATATGGTAATGTCACTCCATAGTGTTAATTTGAGAGTTACATGTATACCCTAAACACTTTTGGGAGTGATGAGTGCATTTGTTAAACATCTTCGTGCTGTTGGATCTGATATATTTTTAATTCAATGAAGTTGTTGGAAGAGTAGGGTGCTTTACTAATATAATTTGTTATGAACTACTTGATCTTAATTGTGCTTCTGAGCTCGAATATGCTTGAGGACAAACATAGTTTAGGTATGGGGGAGATTGATAAGGTGCTAATTGGTGGATTGATTATATTTATTTCCTTTTTATTATTACCAAATATTCTGCTAATTGATGGATTCTACTCATATTTGGTAAATTGGTATTAACTGTAGGAATATATAAAAAGAAATGAAATAAAGGAAGGCTAGAAGATTCTCTAAAAAAATTATCTGCGAAATTGGTGTGGGCACACCTAACTCTCATGTCCAAGATAGAAATCCAAAAAATCATGCACATGTTGAAGATCTTTCAAGTTTTAGTCCCCTAAAGAAGTTTATTTATGTTAGGAAGTTATTTTATATTTGTTACCTTATTTTTAGGATATTTCTCCAACAGGAGAATTTGGAAAGTACTGGACACTTAAAGATTAGAAAAAATATAGAAAGAATTGCAATTGTAAGAAAACACTACTACCTTTGATTATTTTGGAAAGAAAGAAAGAAACGATCTTCCCTAGAGAGAAGGAAAGAGACGTGATTTTTTAGGGGATTTTTGGGGAGCACACGTTTCATCTTCTTCCATATAGTCAAGGCAGACATTATTTTTCTTCTCTCTAGAACTTCTTCCTTCATCTTGTGTAATTTTCTCTCCCATGAATACCAACTAAACAATTTCTTCTAGTAAAGGGTCAATTTGAAGATTTGGTTTCAAACATCTGTGAGATCTAATTAATTTCTATTTGTTTATGCTATTCATTGGTATTTGTGTGTTCCTTGGTTTAATCTTTTTATGATTATTTTGTTCTTTGAATGTCAAGACCTTGATTAATAATCTACAGCCATATTAATCAATTGAATCGTAATTGTTTGTTTGATTAATTCAAGTGGCAACTAGTGTGATTAATTTTATGTTAGGGGAACATATGTTCTAATTTAAAT
Source organism: Mitragyna speciosa (assembly GCA_024721245.1). Taxonomy (NCBI): domain Eukaryota; kingdom Viridiplantae; phylum Streptophyta; class Magnoliopsida; order Gentianales; family Rubiaceae; genus Mitragyna; species Mitragyna speciosa. The sequence goes on along the minus strand of CM045553.1, from coordinate 12,834,319 downwards.
AAACCCTCGTAGCGTGTTTATTAATTAGGATTTGGGCTTTTCTAGTTTTTAATACAATTGAGAAATTAAATCCTAGGGTTATTTCTTGGTTAGGGAAATAGGTAATAGTTGTACCTTGGTTATCAATAAAGTAAGAAACAGTTGGGTGTCAAAGCTTTTTGATAACCATAACCAATCTATTGATGAATAATTGAACTATTTTTGCATCAATGATCAGTTGTGTGAGCCATGTCTGAAAAATGTACCTTTGATTAGAGCTTTCTCTATTATTGATTTTATTCTCATTTATGTCTCTGAATCATTTTTTCTATAATTAGTTGATTAATTCCTTTTGAATTTTGCAAAACAAATCCCCTTGTAGTTTTTTACTTTTACAATAAGCGAATTTTTTTCCAATCCCTGTAGAGACGATCTTACTCACTGTTATATACAAAATTTATATTTTCTAGAGTAAGATTTTATTATTGCACAGACTCGATCCTTATTAGCCATACTATAGCAACCAACCACAACCCAACACTTGTGGCAACAGCAACCATTATTCCTTCTACCACTACCTCTGGCTCACCTCCTCAAAGTCATAGCTAAAGACTGCCCGAATTTCACCTCCAAACAACCACGGTCTAACCATCACAGCAATCGCAATCTCCAACTGGCCATCAATTCCCCTCCACCAACAACCCCTGCTCATCATTCACCAATTGCAACCACACAGACACCACTTGTAGTGCAGCCAATGCCATCGCACCTCTTTCTTTTTCACCACTCAACTGAATGCCAACCTTTTCTCTTATTCGCCGTTGCCACCTCTATCTTGCATTTAGGTAAAAATGCTCCTCAGCTCACTCATGACTTTACATGCTCATTTAGTTCATGATTTTTTCATGTGATGTGTTGAATTTGTGAAGTTCTTATGTATGGGTTTGAGGAATTTGTCGTTTAATTGGAGATTCTCGTGTAGATTTTGGGGATTTTGGAGATGAAAGATGTTTGGGATTGAAGACAATTTTTATAGGGGAGAAAGAGGAAGTTGGTCTCAGTTTAGGAGACTGATTAAGGGGAATGGAGGGATTTTGGGTATTACGTTCATAATTTCTTTAGTTTCTTAATTAATCCCTTTTTATTTGATTTTCTGGGTTTATGTGATTTTAGTTTAGGAGATTTCTTTAGTTACTTTAGTTGTTTTGGGGAGAAACCAAGTTGGGTAATTGGGGAATTTGGGATTTGTTTTTTTTGAAATTTTGGGACTTCCTATTTTGTAAAGAAACCGATAAGGGGATGTTTTAGAGGTTTTGCTTTTTTCATTTTGATTGGTTTTTAGTATAGTCAAACTTTTATTGGGTTTTGACTCTGTTAATTGAGTTTGTATTAATAATTAAGTTAATTACTTAAGATCATTGAGTTAATTAATCTAGATAATTAAGGTAGTTTATTTGATCTGGTTTAGCATTGTTTCGGTTATTTTATCAGTGAATAGTTATTTATGTTTTTGCCCTTGAGTTCTTAGGTAGTGTTATTGTACCACTTGCATGTTCTTGATTTATGCATTTTAGTCTTTAATAATTACATATTGACCCCCATATTTTTACTTTATTTCAATCAGATCCTATAGTTTGCAAATTTACCTCACACTTGCTAGAATTTACTATTTTACCCCCAATTTGTTGAATTTGTTTCATTAATTTTTGGATTTGTTTGAATTGCTAAATTTATCCTTCTACTCCTCAGGGTTTATAATTTTGTTTTCAGTCCCCTTAGCTTGGAAGAATTTACGTTTTTATCCTTAATTTGTTAATATTTTATGATTTATACTTTACTTTTCTATATAGTGGTACCTTTAACATGTTTGTTCGTTTTCTTAAGTAATAGTACTGGGTCTTCAAAAGGAGATATGTTCACTACTTTATGTGTTTCCTTCTACATACAAACACATGAAGGAAATACATAAGGAAACATGTTGTCTCGTCCGAAATCGATAAGGTACTAGTGGGGTCGTTGACTGTTGCGCCCCAAAAGGCAGTCTAATCCAATGACCCTTTTCGAAAAGATTGATTTTTGAAAAAACTTTGTGTGTGTGAAAAAAATCAATTTTAAAAAAGTGTTATTTAGAAAAAATGGTAGCTTAAAAAAAAATAAGGTAAGAACTAAAAGTGCGGCAGTTTTGGTCAATTAATTTTGAAAATGGGTTTTATTTTAAAAATAGAGTCGCCACTTGGTATGGAGTTAGGATGTACCAAGTCACCAGAAAAAAATTATTTATCAAAATGAAAAATAAAAATTTTAGAAAAATGTTTGAATTTTTTTTTTTTTACTCCGGTCTACAAAAAAAACGAGTGAAAAAGATTCGGGAGTCACATTTGAAGAAAGGGAAGGCAAATGCTTGCGTCTTAGGCACCTTTTCCATCTACCCAATGCTAGTTGCGAGGTTTAATCAAATTTTTCTAAATGAACCCTAAATTATATTGCGTTTGGATGTATTTATATGAATGCAAATCTTAAATTTAAATGTGAGTATTGAGAGGGTCGAAATGTCCCATCGAGGCTTGGTCGGGATTATCGTATTAATTGTGAAACTTGAGTCGAGACCTTGAGGGAGTCACGAATGTCTATGCAAAATCAAATGCAAAAAGAAAAGAAAAATAATAATATAGATAACAAGTGGTCGAAGAAAGTGGGTATGCAACATAACGGGTACGGGGGACTAATAACTCATGACTGAATGTTTCTACTCACAGAGGAAGGAATGGTATGTACGTCACCGCTTTCCACGTGAGTAGGCAACTATTTTTAGTCAAAATACACAAGATGACCTAACGTCTAAGTGAAATGCAACCTAGATGTCATGCACTGTCAAGTGTAAAAAAATAGATAATAATAATAATAATAATAATAATAATAATAATAATATATACCAAAAATCATGCAACTATATATAAAAGCACATAGAAGCACATAATACGTAAGCATAATGTTTAGATGTAAAAGTCTTAACGAAAACGGTTAAACAAATAAGCATATAGCACACGGAAAGCACATAAGCCCTAACTATTACATCGAGAGGATTTAATTTACAATTTAAGAGGAAAAAAATGGCCTATCGTTACACTTGCTATCTAAATATAAAATATTTATAAGAGAAATACGAACGGAAAGTGATTTAAATATTACATTGGCTATTCTCAATACAAAATTTTACATTTTTGCCAACGAATAAAATTTGAAAAATTAAATAGAATAAAGGAAATAAATACACAAAGAAGCATGTAAAGTAAGAAATATATAAAGAAAAATGCATAAAGATCACATAAGGCACATTGGAGCACATAAAGAGAAATTAAAAAGTAACGAAAATACCTCTTTTTGAAGACCCTGTACAAATGCTTAAGAATACAAAAAAACATGTTAAAGTACCTCAGTATAAACAAATAAAGGCTAAAATATAAAATTCAAACAAAATTAGGGCAAAAATATAAATTTTGTGAAACTAAGGGGGCTACAAGTAAATTTCTATAAAGCTTAAGGGTAAAATCAAAATTCACGCAAATACAATGAGACAAGCTGCAAATTAAAGCAAATTGGGGGACAAAACATAAATTTCTAGCAAGTGAAAGGGCATAATTGCAATTATGGGGCTTAATTGAAGGCAATTAAACATAAAAGGGGGATCAAACCACATAATTAGGGACTTGAATGCATGAAACACAAACCCTTTAAGGGTCTACTGACATTATTAAAGAAGAGCAAGGACTAAAATACAAATATACACATGATAATAAACCCAAAAATATAAAAATGTTGAAACTAAAATAAGGTTAGATTAATTGGGAAACAAATTAAATTAATTAACTATAAAATCATTGACTAATTAAATTATTAAACTAAAACAACATGCTAACAAAAATTCTAAATGGCCGATCAGTATTTATTCACTTCTCATCCCCAAATCTCGTCTTCTTCAACTTGATTCCCCAAGAATCAAAGCTCAAGTTCTTTCTCCTGCCACTATTCTCTTCTCAGAAACAGAACCTTTCACTCACCCTCCCTCTTTGCATCTCTCTTTCTCTCGTTGTTTCTTTTCTCTTTCATTTTTGTTCTCTCTTTTACTCATCTTGCTTCTCTCTCTCTCTCTCTCTCTCTCTCTCTCTCTCTCTCTCTTGCGTGTCTGATTCTTTCTCTTTCTCTACTATCTCTAGCTCGTTCTTTGTTTAGCTATCTCTCATCTCTATCTGCTCAAACCTCTCTTCTCTCTAGTCTCTCTCTCTCTCCAGCTATCTCATCTCTCTGCTCCTAATTTGATTCTCCTTCGAAAGAGGAAAGCGTAGGTGGTTTGCGATTTTGTGAGTGAATTTTAAAAAGTTGGGAAGGATTGACTTGGGGTTTTGAAAGATGGTGGAATTGCTGTGGTATATGAGAAAATTGGTGGTGGATTTGGTAACTTGGGTGTGTGATTGCTGGTGAGTCACTTATGATTTCGATAGCTTTATGTTGCTATGGGGTTTGAATTGGGCTTAGGGTCGTTCATCTGGCCATGAATGGTGATTGGTAGGGGTTGCTTATGGCAATGAAGGTAGAAGGGTGGAGATGGCGTTTGGGACTGCTAGGGTGGCATTAGGTGGTGTGGTGAAGACTGGAGTTGAGCGACGATGCTGGTAGGAGTTGTGATGGTGAAGTCTGGGGAGAGGTATGGTGGTGCTTGTGATACAGTGGTGGTACATAGGCGTGGTTGTGATGACTGGTGGTAGTGGATTGGGTGTATTTGGGGGTGAGGAGCTGATTTTCAGTGATTCACGACTGTCAATGAGTGGGAATTGGTTGTGAAATTGCAGTGAATTTTGGGTGTTGATTAGGGTGGCTCAAATGATGGTTGCGGATGTTTGTGACTAGACTGTGATAGCTATGAAGGCTAGGAATTGGCTGCAATTTTAGGTTTCTGTGATTGTGTTCAACTGTGGTAGGAGGGGAGGTGACTAGTTGTTCTGGATCGTTTGAGACTGTTCATGGGGGGCTGTGGAGGTGGAGTGAAGTGGTGATAGATGCGGAGCTAATTGGTTTTGTGATGGTTTGTGTTTGTTTTTGTGCAGGTGGCTGAATTGGAGATGTTGCATTTGTTTGCAATTTGTGGGATGGAGAAGGCCCAATGGAGTTGTCATTTGACAAAAAATGGCAGTAGTGGCGCAGTGCTAGTAGTAGTTGGTTTTTGGGTTTGCAATTTTGTTGGCCATCAATAGTGGTATGTTTGAATGAAATGGGGTTGTTTATATGGTCTTGTTTTTGTAGGTTATGGGCAAGGAGAATGTTGGTTTTGGGGTTGAAATTGTTGGCTTGATGATGATGGTGAGGATGTTGGGTGATGGGCTATGGCTTTGTTCGTGGTGGATGGTGGGGTTGAGGGTAGTGGTTGAAGGCTGACGGATGGAGGTTTTAGGCTTTGATTGACTAAGGATGTTGATGTCAAGGGATACTGAAGATAGGGTAGTCTAGTGGCTTTGTAGGCGGTTGACTAGTGGCTGTGAGGTTGATTTTGAGGGTGGCGATAAGAGGTAGTTGATGGTGGCGAAGGCAGTGGGTTTTTGGTGGATCTTGGGTAATTTGCTGGAGAGGGAAGAGTTTGTTTTTTGGACTGATAGGGAGAAACAGTGGCTGAGGAAGATGATGAACGGTGAAGTTGAGTGAAGTTTTCTGATTTTGAAGAAATGATGAAGAACAAAAACCTAATAATAGAAGAAAAACTCAACCAAAATTCTAAAAAAAACTAAACACATAATCAGATTTACATAGATAAAAATGGATCAAAAATAAAGAGAAAAAGTTAAGAAATACCCTTTTTTCAAAATTTGAAGTTGATCTTATGAGGGACAAACAGTAACAGCCAGTGTCGATGAATAGTGACTGGAAAAAATGGAGTGTGTGTTTTTTGGTGGATAAGTATGTGTTTTTGGTCTTTAATTCTCTAGATAAGAATGTGTTTTTAGGGTTTTTTTTCCTCCTCTTTTCTAATTTTAATAGGGGTTATTTATAGAGCTAGCAGTATTGGTCTCCAAAAATACTATAAAATAACAAAAATGCCACTGATAATAAAATTTTAAATTTTATTTTAAAAATTATTTTTGACACAAAAAATCAAAATTAATACAAAAAGACAATGAACTCCAAAATTTGCCAAAAAGATTCAAAATAGATTTCAAAATCTAAAAAATAAAGTTTAGAGGTTAAAATTGGCTAAAAATGCGTTCGGAGTGTGAAAAGACAATTTTGTCCCTATAATGACAAAATACACAGAAAGATGACTATTGGTCATGAAAAATTATCAAAAATTAAAAATAAGCTCAAAACCCTAGAAAATGTATTTATGACTCAAAAATTGGTGAAAAATGCATTTAAAATGTGAAATGATGATTTTTCCCATGAACCCAGTATTTACAGAAAAATAGCAATCGTTCTCAAAAAAATCAAAAAAATTTAGAAACATACTTAAAAACTTGAAAAATAAATTTTGAACTTGAAATGAGCTGAAATAGTGTTTGGGAATAAAATTACCATTTTGCCACTATGCTAGCAAAATGTAGAAAAATATCAATTAAACTCGAAAAAATCACAGAAATTTAAAAATACGTATGAAAGTACAAAATATGAATTTAAAACCCTCAAAGCTAATGGAAAAATATTTACAGCTAAAAATTACTATTTTGCCCTCCGAAATTACTGATTTTGTTCTCTCTTTTTATTAAATAAATAGAATTTGACCCAAATAATATAAACATGCCTCCAATGTTTGAAAAATAAATTATGTATCAAAATTTGGTATCTACACACATAAGAGCATATAAGGAAAAAAAAAAGTAGTGAACATATCTCCCTTTGAAGACCCAGTACTAGGAGAAGATCTTGGATAGACCGGGTCCACAAAACCCAATGGTGGAGATGTGAGCCACCAAGACTCAGTGGGCCCCACTGAGCCTTGGTAGCTAATTTATCCACCACTGGGTCCACAGGGTCCATCTAAGAAAAATCCCAGTACTAGTTCCTAAGAAAATGAACAAACATGTTAAATATATATATATTGGAGTATTTTATTTACATTATTATTATTTGTTGAGTTCGATTTTTTATCACTTGGAAAAGTGTAATAGATAGATATTTTTACTATTTTAACAAGTTGTGTATTTAGGTAGTCAATATAATAGATAGGTTGTATTTATATTGTTTTAGTGAAGTTTTTGTATTTAGATAGACCAATGTAATGGATAGATTATTTTTACTTTTCTCCCCTTTAATTGTAGGTAGGTCCCCTAATGTAATAGTTAGGGTTTTGTGTGTCCCTGTAGGCACTAAATTTTGATACATTATTTATTTTTCAAACATTGGAGGCATGTTTGTATTTTTTGGGTCAAATTCTAATTTTTTTTAATAAAAAGGGGAACAAAATCAGTTTTCGGGGGGCAAAACAATAAGTTTTAACAATAAATATTTTTTTATTATTTTTGCGGTTTTAAATTCAAATTTTTACTTTCGTACGTATTTTTTTAATTTTTTTGTGATTTTTTCGGATTTAATTGATATTTTTTTTATATTTTACCAATACAAGGGCAAAATAGTAATTTCACCTCACGAACACCATTTTAGCTCATTTTAGGTTTCAAATTTAATTTTCTAATTCTTTATGCATGTTTCTAATTTTTTTAATTTTTTCTGGGACAATTGCTATTTTTTCTGTAAATACTACGTTCAGGGGTAAAATCGTTATTTTACAATTTAAATTTATTTTTTGCTAATTTTTGAGTCATAAATGCATTTTCTAAGGTTTTAAGCTTATTTTTAATTTTTGGTAATTTTTCGAGGTCAATAGCTATTTTTTTGTGTATTTTCGTTGTCCAAGGACAAAATTGTTATTTTACAGTTTAAATTCATTTTTCGCCAATTTTTGAGTCATAAATGTATTTTCTAGGGTTTTAAGCTTATTTTTAATTTTTGGTAATTTTTTGAGGCCAATAGATATTTTCTGTGTATTTTCGTTATTTAGGGACAAAATCGTCATTTTATATTTTGAACACATTTTTTATCAGTTTTAAGCTCTAACCTTTATTTTGAAATCTACTTTGAAGAGATTACTGTCATTTCTTTGTATTAATTTTTAATTTTTTGGGTTAAAAATATTTTTCTTTTATAAAATTAAAATTTTTATTACCGGTGATAATTTTGTTATTTTGTAGTATTCATGGTGACAAGACAACAAATCCTATAAATACCCCTTAAATTAGAAAAAAAAGAGAGGAGAAAAAATGAAAAACAATAAAAACATATTTACTTTTATCCATTGAAGGTCAAATACACACACTGCCTCACCTAAAAATACACACTCCATTTTTTCATTTTCGAGTTACTGTTCACGTCATTTTTTTTCATGGTTGCTACTGTTTGTCAACAACCCAATTGGATCACTGTTCATCATCAAATTAACAGATTGAAGAGGTACCACTCTTAACTTTATTTTTCTTTTTACAGTGTTCAATTGAATAATCTGGAATGATTTCTTATTGTTTTTTGTTATATTAATTCTCTGTGGTTTCTTTTCCATTTTTTGATGTTTTTCTTTTGGAGCTATTTTCTGGTTTCATCTCTCTGGTTTAGTTCTCCTTCTTCCACCACCTGCTCCCTCTCCTTCTCTATCCACATCAGACCACCACCTCACCACTATCAGCAACCACCATCACCCACCGGAAACACCTTCATCAAATCTGTCAACCCAAAACAACTAACCAAATGATTTTCCCATTAGTAAAACCAATTTCAGTTTCTACTCCAGCAACCCCCTAATCCTCATATAGCTACCGTATACTACCAGAACACACTATCAACACATAGTCACCAAAATCAATTAATAAAGCTTGCAAAACAATCAGAAAACACAAAATCCCAACTGGAATCATCACCAATAGAACTTGCAGCCACACCCAATACTCCAATTTCACCTCCAAACAACCCAAATCAGCTCCCAATTCAATGCCCACCGCCATTAACCATCTGCAAAGAAAAAACAACAGAACCAAACCACCCAAAGCTGTGCAAATCAATCCCAAACTCAGCCACAAATTGTCCGTAATAACCACATAGAAGCCGGTGATCCCCTGTATCCTCCTTGCTCTTCACCGAAATGACTCTACCATCACCACCCATAAACCTGTAGGAATAGACATTCACCACTATGGCACCACCATTGCCCAAAATCAAATTACCCAATCTAGCGCCACCAAGTTCAGCCAATTCAGCCCCAAAAATCTCCACAGAATCACCCAAGCCTTCACAGATTTCATTCACCTCATAACAATGCAAAGTCTCCAATCACCATCACTAATCGCCACTCCAAAATTCACCTCCCCTGTTACCACAGCAGTCAATCACCACCCAAATAGCACCTGCACAGAAACAAGCATAGACAAAAACACCATCAACGCCACCCAATTCATCAACCAAGTCACCCAAAATCACAATCTCCAAGCTCACCACCTTAACCTCCATCACACCCAACAATCGCCCAAAGCACATCACAAATAAGCCCCTTAAAGTCACCAGGAGACCATCAATTAGCTTCCACCACTTTCACCCCCAGTCTCACCAGAACCACCATACCACCGCTACCATCTCTGCTTCAATTCACCATCAGAAATAGCCCCAATTCCACCCAAATTCACTACCCACCCATCGTCATCACACCCTACGGGCTTCGCCAAGCTATGCAAAACAACCCATCAAAATCCACGGCCACTAGTCTCAGCCACCATAGGCTATTGAACCACCAACTACCAAATAACAGCCATCCGTCTCCTCCAACCTCCTTTCTATCTCTGAAATTCAGAGGCCGTTCGGTTAGAGAGAGAGAGAGAAGAACGGTGAGAGGAGGGAGAGAACGAGAGAGAAGACTAGAAAGCATAAAGAAAGAGAGAGCAAAGATATAGACATAAAGAACGCAGAGAGATCAGAGAGGGGCGAGAGAGATTGAAAGAAAATGAGAGAGAGGGAAAGAAACGGTGACGAGCAGACAGAAAGCAGGAAGAAACGGGGAAAGAGAGACGAAGAGAGGGATGAGAAAAATGGAAAATTTGAGGTATTATGTGATTATCTTGGTTCAATTTTTTTTTTATCTATTGCTTTAGCGTTAGTTAATTTTTGTTTTTTGGGTTTGGATTTGTTTTGTTTCATTTGTTCAGTTAGCTGGTTTTAGCTAATCAAACTAATTAAGTTAGTTAATTTTAGTTTTATAAATTTTTAATTAGCATGGCATTTTATTTACTTTCGATTAAAAGAAAATGAATGAAATGAATAAAATGTAAAGCTTGAATCTTAGCCCCTAGCATTCGATTATTTTCATCATATCCCTTTGAGTTTTTTAATTCTGGCATGCTAGTCCTTAATGACTATCTATTACCCCCTCATATTTTACTTTTATTTTAATTAAGTCCACTAATTGCAAAATTGCCCCACTCTTGATGAAATTTATTATTTAGCCCTACATTTGTTGGAATTACATTTTTGCCCCCCAATTTTTCTTTAATTTTCAATTGCACCTTTTAGACTTACGTGAATTTTCTAGTTTTGACCCCTTAAACTTTATAGAATTTTGATCCCTTAATTGCTACATTTTACATGGTCATCGTAATTTGTCAACACTTACACATTTTACGCTTTTATTCACTTATATTGTGGTACCTTGACATGTTTTCTGTGTTTTTAAGCACTCGTACCAGATCTTTAAAGAGGTATCTCTATTTCTCATTTATTTACTCTTCATGTGCTCCAATGTATTCCAATGTGATATTTTTTATGCATTATTATTTTTTATTATTATTTGTTTCTTGTTTTACATGCTTTTTGCACTTTTATCTACTTTATGTTACTTAATTTTCAAATCGTATTATTTGGTTAATATTTGTAGTTAGCTAGTCAATGTAATAGTTAGATTATTTTCTTTTCGTATTTTGTTACAAAAATTTTGTATTCAGATAGCAAGTGTAATAGATAGGTAATTTTTACTTTTTCTCTCCTAAAAATTGTAGCTAATCCCCCGGTGTAATAGTTAGGGCTTATATGCTTTTGTGTGCTTATGTGCTTATTTGTTTTACCGCTTTCCTTAGGATTTGCATCTAGATATCATGCCTATGCGTTACATACTCCTATGTGCTCTTATATGACTTTATATGTTTAATATGCTTTTAATTCATGTTTTACTATTTAACTCATGTTTTATGTTATTCTGTCACCACACTAGTCCAACGCAAGTTGTGGCTTTATCGTTTCCCCGCTAGTCCAACACTGGTGGGAATCCTTAGAATGGGCTAGTCCAATACTAGACTCTTAGGGCATTTTAGGTGCACTCATGTGCATTTTACATCCTACTTCACACATTTTCAGTTTTCTTTCCATTTTGCGTGATTTTTATTTTTATTACTATTATTTATTTATTTTGACACATCTTCAAATACATGACATCTAGGTTGCATCTCACTTAGAATTTAGGTCATTTGTGTGGTCTAAATAGAAATAGTCGCCTCCTCACGTGAGAAGCGGTGGCGTACATGCCGTTCCCCTATCCGTGAGTAGAAACACTCAGTCACAAGATATTAGTCTCCCATACCTGTCATGTTGCATACCCACTTTCTTTCTTCACTTACTATATATTATTATTTTCTTTTCTTTTTACATCGCATTTTCCATAAACACTCGTGACTCCCTCGAGGTCTCGATTCAGGTTTCACAATTAATGCGATAATCCCGACCAAAACCTCGACGGAACATGCCGACCCTGCCACTTGTGACGTCCCCAACCAGGGCCTACCTCAATACCCTGATCGAGGCACCTGCCTGGCTCGCGCCCGAATTCAAACACAAGCAGTCATATGCCAAAAACATAATTAAATGCTAAAATTTACATATATCTTCAAATTATTACATCGTTTGAGCCACTTAGGCTTCAAAATAGATCTACCTATTTTCCAGTACTATTCTAGGAAACTCTTTTCCTGCACACTCTCATCCCCCTTACCACGATCACCATTGTTTGAATTTGTTTTCCTGAAATTTATCATTAGATTTGTCCAATTTAACCACTAACATCACTACACTCCCTAACTTCAATGGTTGTACCAATAATTAACCATATAATTAAATAATGAAACCATTAGTATTTGCTCAACCTTAGAAAATATATAATGAACTAATGTAATCACTAGTATTTGCTAAAGTAATTACGGGGCTTCACATTAAGGGTCAATTGAGTCAAATTTTAATACTTAAGAGACTACATATGTTTCGACCGAAACTCTGTCAATTTAGTTCATACCACCAGACATTGGAGATGAATTGTATTTTTCCATTCTTATTAACCTTTAGGAGCAGAAATTTGAGTGGCAAAGCCATGGTAGTATTTCTTTATACAACAGTCAAAATCATTTACTATTTCTCATTTGTTTGAATGTTGGTGGTCTTTCTTCTACTTCCCAATAGTACGATGTAGAGAAAAAAAATATGTTCTACCATTTTGAACTTACTGAAACGAAAGGTGAAAGGATAAGAATAAAAATAGAGTCAATGAAGCTATAAATGAATCGAGTTGAGTTGAATATCTCACATTTGAGCTCGACTCTTTTACTATGCAAAAGTTGTTCAAGCATGATGTGTTTATCAAACAAGTTAAAATTAACAGACGAACTCAACTTGTTTGACAAAAACTAAAGCTCGGATTTGAACTCAGCTTGTTTTAATTATACGACTCAATCTCAAATTTGAATATAGATATTTTAAAAAAGTAAAACTCTAATCATATATTTTCTTTGAAGAAAAACTTATTGGAAAAAAAAATCTAAGCACAATGAATAGTCAACTTGAAAGCAAATTAAATCAAATATATAGGTTTAATCACTAAGCCAAATTGAAAATTATAATAAAAAATTTGAACGCTATTTGTACACCATTATTCATGAATACAAACAAGTATTCACTAGGGCTGGGCAAGAAAAACCCGCCGACTCAAAAACCTTCCCGATCCGATCCGATTTGACCCTAAAAATAGGATATCCGTCCTCTTTTTGCTCAACGGGTTAGATTAGGGTTGGGTACCCACAAAAAACGTAGTTAGAAAAATAAAAACCCCTAGGTACCAGACCTGACCTGAGGTATATTATGTAAAATAGGAATTTTTTAGGGTTAATAACACTTTGCCCCTTGAACTTAAGAGTTAGTCACAATTTAACCCCCTCAACCTTAAATATATATACACTTTGCCCCTCAAAGACTAGTCAAAGTTAAAAATTCAAAAAAGAGTGAGTGTTATGACATCATTGCTCTTTTATTCATGAAATTATTTATAACTTAATATTATTTCTTTTCATTTCTGAAATATTTATATCTTATCTATTATATTTATTATGTAAAAATATCAAACTAAAAAATTTTTAAAAAATAAATATTTAGTTATATCCTTGAAATTTTTCTCTTGGATTAATATTTACTTCTATTATGTCTTGTTTAATTTATTAGACTTTAAGTCAAATAAAATTGATAAATAACACAACACTAAAAATAAATTTAATTGCCAAAATCATATAAAAATGCAATATTAAACTCATTCATTTAAATTAATTTTTTATCATTTTAATTTTTAAAATTTTTTGGACTAATATCATAGTCATTTTTTTATTTATCAAGTTAGTCAAATATGAAATTCTTAATCAAAGAATATTTTGGAAAAAAAAAAAAGAAGAGTTCGCCCATTATACAGCATTAGAGTAAAAATGAATAAATAAGTCAAACAAAAAAATATAATGTCTAGTCAAAAAATATAATGTTTAGTCCAAAAGAATAAATAAGAAGAAATTCTTTGATTAAGAATTTCACATTGGACTAATTTGATAAATATAAATATGGCAACAATATTAGTATGAAAGTTTATATAAACTGAAATGATAAAAAATTACTTAAATAAATGAGTTTGTATTATATTTTTATATAAATTATGGCAATTGAATTTATTTTTAGTATTGTGTTATTTATCAGTTTTGTTTGACTTAAATTCTAATAAATTAAAAACTATATATAAGTAAATATTAATCCAAGAGAAAAATTTTAAGGATATAAATTAAATATTAACTTTTTAAAATTTTTTAGTTTGATATTGTTAATACGATAGAGAAGATCCAAATCTTTTAAAAATGAAAGGAAATGATATTAAATTATAAATAATTTCATAATAAAAGGGCAATAATATCATAATACTCACTTTTTTTTTTTGAATTTCTTACTTTGACTAGTCTTTAGGGGGCAAATTGTATATATTTAAGATTGAGAGGGGTAAAGTGTGACTAACCCTTAAGTTTAAGGAGCCAAAGTGTCATTAACTCAATTTTTTCTTGCAATGGACTTGTCATCCGCATACTCTTTGGAATTTGTTTTGCAGTGGATTGGACATCCGCTACCTCATCGACTACCTTGTCCACATGCTCTCTGGAATTAAATGGTTGTCCGTTTCATCCTTTCGTGCGTCCAATTGGACGTCAGCTTTGCCTTTTACATTTCATTTTGACTTTTTTATTTCTAATTAATTTTATTGCAAATCCATCTTGGTAGAACATTAGTATATATTGTCATTAGTTTGTTAATCGTCAAACCAAGATGAATTGAAACTAAGGAGTCCTAAATTTGCATATAAACTTTCAATTAGTAACATGAATTAGTAGACGTTTATGATTGTTTGTGAAATTAGAGAAGCCAAGAGAATTTCGGAAGGCCTGGGTATATGATTTTGTGTTCTAGCCATTACAACTTTTAGTCAAAAAAAGGGGGTGAGTCAGGTACCCTATGAACGGCCCCTATTTATCAGGTAACCGAGGATCGAGTGCCCAAAGACATTAGGGTCGGGTTACGGTCGGAAAATTGTTGATCTGATAGGTCAGGATTGGGTTAGCCAAATACTTTTGGAGGCTGATACCTGACCGTGCCCACCCCTAGTATTCGCTAACAACACTTGAATTCATTCATTTATTAATAGAACATTATCCAGTGTTCAAACTCGATTCGTTTAACTAAATGAGTCAAACATGAGCTTATATGAATTGAGTAAAATTTTATTTGCGAAAAACTTACTTCTCCACAGCTTTACTCATCAAGAATCTCAGTTCACTATGTAGACACCAAATTTTGACACACTATTTATTTTCAAACATGGGAAGGGCATGTTTGCACTTTTTAGGACAAATCATAAATTTTCAATAATCTGGGAGACAAAATAGTAATTTTATCTCTAAATATTTTTCTATAAGCTTTTGGGGGTTTTAAATTCATATTTTTACTTTTAGGCGAATTTGTTAATTTCTTATGATTTTTCTGAATTTAATTGGTATTCTTTATATTTGTACCAGCATAAGGGCAAAATCGTAATTTCGTCTCGCGAATACCACTTTAGCTCATTTTTAAGTTCCAAATTCATTTTTCTAATTCTTCAGGCATGTTTCTGAATTTTCTTTTTTTTCAGAGACGATTAATATTTTTTCTGTGAATTTTCATTGCCTAAGGGCAAAATCATCATTTTATAAATTAAATTCATTTTTCACCAAATCTAAGTCAAAAATGCATTTTCTAGTGTTTTAAGCTTATTTTTAATTTTTGGTAATTTTTCAAGGTTAATAGCTATTTTTATGTAAATTTTCATTCTCTAAGGGTAAAATTGTCATTTTACAGTTTAAATTCATTTTTTGTCAAATTTTGAGTCATAAATGAATTTTCCAGTGTTTTAAGCTTATTTTTAATTTTTCATAATTTTTTGAGAATAATAACTATTTTTCTGTGAATTTTCATTGCCCAAGAGTAAAATCATCATTTTACAGTTTAAATTCATTTTTTACCAAATTTTGAGTCAAAAAGGAATTTTATAATGTTTTAAGCTTATTTTTAATTTTTTGATAATTTTTTGAGGTTAATAGCTATTTTTTGTGTATTTTTGTTGTCCAGGGACGAAATTGTCATTTTACACCCCGAGCACGTTTCTATCAGTTTTTGAGCTCTAGTTTTTATTTTTGAAATCTACTATGAATTCTTTTTGAAAATTTAGAAATCGCTGTCATTTTTCTTGTATTAATTTTTAATTTTAAGGTTAAAAATATTTTTTTTAATAAAATTAGCATTTTTTTAATACCGGTGGCATTTCCGTTATTTTACAACATTCTTGGCCAACAAGACAAGTGGGCTATAAATACCCCCTTTTAATCAGCAGAAAAGAAGAGGAAAAAAAGAGAAACCCTAAAACACTTTGATTTTTGTGCAAAAAAGATCAAACACACACTAAAACACCAAAAAACACACACTAGCGCCGTTTCTCATTTTTCACTACTGTTCATCGTCTCCAACCCCAGATTTCTACTATTCATCATCAGATTGGCCTTTAAACTTTGAAAGATGGACCCTTCCTAATTTTTGTCTTCTTTCAAGTTAAGTCCCCTAATTACAAATTACCCCACTTTTGCTAGAATTTCTATTTTTCCCTAATTTTATTAGGATTCCATATTCTAGTTTTTCTTTGTTTATACCGAGGTACCTTAACATGTTTTTTGTGTTCTCAAGCATATGTGTCGGGTCTTCGAGAGGTATCCCTACTTTTCGTTAATACTCTTTATGTGCTCCAATATGCTCCAATATGATTTTATGTATTATTTTAATTTGTTTATATTTGTTGAGTATTTACATATTCAATTTATTTAATTTTGAATTTTTATTATTATTTTGGCAAAATATAATATTTTGTATTTAGCTAGTCAATGTAATAGTTAAATTATTTTTCTTATATTTTAGCAAAAATTGTGCAATTAGATAGAAAGTGTAATAGATAGGGTATTTTTAATTTCCCCCTTTAATTCTAAATCAAGCCCCCCAGTGTAATAGTTAGGGTTTATTTGCTTTTGCGTACTTATGTGTTTATTTCTTTTACCGCTTTCCTTAGGATTTTTCGCATCTAGAATATTATGCTTATGTGTTATGTGCTCCTATGTGATCTTATATGTTCTATATGTTTAATTTGCTTTTAATTCATGCTTTAATGTTTAATTCATGATTTATAGTATTCTGTCACCACACTAGTCCAACGCTAGTTGTGGCTTTTTTTCCTTTCCCGCTAGTCCAATGCTAGTAGGACCTTTTTAGAACGGGCTAGTCCAACGCTAGACCCTTAAGGACATTTTAGTGTTAGGTACATTCGTGTGCATTTCTACATCTCATTTCACACACTTTTAGTTTTCTTTCCATTTCGGCATGATTTTATTATTATTATTATTATTATTATTATTATTATTATTATTTTGGCACATCTTTTCAAATGCATGACATCTAGGTTGCATTTCACTTAGACTTTAGGACATTTGTGTGATTCAGACTAGAAATAGTCGTCTACTCACGTGGGAAGCGGTGGCGTACATGCCGTTCCCCCCTCCGTGAGTAGAAATATTCAGTCACGAGATACTAGTCCCCCGTACCCGTCATGTTGCATACCCACTTTCTTTCTTCACTTACTATATATTATTATTTTCTTTTCTTTTTGCATTTCATTTTGCATAAACTCGTGACTCCCTCGAGGTCTCGACTCGGGTTTCGCAATTAATGCGATAATTCCGACCAAGCCTCGACGGAACATTCCGACCCTCCCGATACTCACATTTAGACTTAGGATTTGCATTCATTTAGATACATCCGAACGCGATAGAATCTAGGGTTAATTTAGGAAAATTTGATTAAACCTCGCAACTAGCCTCGGCTAGGTTGAAAGGGTGCCTTAGGCGCAAGCCTTTGCCTTCCCTTTCTTCAAATGTGACTCCTGGACCTTTTTCTCTTGTTTTTCGTAGACCGGAGTCGAAAAAGGGTTTTAAATATTTTTCTAAAATTTTATTTTTAGTTTTGTTAAACAATTTTTTCAGGGTGACTTGGTACACCCTAACTCAGTACCAAGTGGCGACTCCATTTTCTAAAATAAAACCCTTTTTCAAAAATTATTTGGCCAAACCTATGGCATTTTTAGTCCCGGCCTTATTTTCTTTTAAAATGTCATTTTTCTTAAAATACACCTTTTTTACTAAAAACTCGATTTTTCTCACACACGCACGGCTTTTTCTAAAAACTTTTATTTTCGAAAGGGTCACCGAGACCGGACCGTCTTTTTAGGACGCGACAGTCGACGACCCCACTTAGCACCCTTTTACTTTTACGATTTTCGGATGCGACAGGATTTTGGCGACTCCACTGGGGATCACTAGTGAGTCCGAGCACTAGGTTTAATCATCTTTTCCTTATTTAACCCTTCTATTCCCTCGCGTTTGGATGTTAGGATTGCATTTTTCTTTTTAGGTTTTTAGATTTTTCTTTTGCATCTCACACACTTCCCGTCTCTCGGCTACTTTATGTGATGTATGTATGATTTATTTACTTCTGCTTTATTCGACCGCGCTTGCATTTGGGAGGGGATCAGTCACCCCTTAGAGCCCACGCTTTATCACTCCCTCCTCTCACAAGGAGCACTCCATACGTGCATTCGATATATTTTACCCTTTTTCTCTTTTTGGTGGTTGCCACCCACTCATCCCTTTAGGATTAGGATCGATCTGCCTGGACATGCGGCCATCGCATTCGTGCATGTAGCGGTGTCTAGGGATCACTCGAACCACCGACCGGGGCCCTTGGAATTGACGGAATTTGTTACTTTTGGGTCCCTTAAGTCTGAAGGTTCGGGAGCCTTAAACCTGTATCGTAGGCTTGATCCACTTGGATATGTGATCGGGGCACGATGTGCACGTGATCATGTCTAGGAGATCACCCAAACTCTTGACTTGAGTCCACAAGTCTAGAGATTTGGGCTTTAAAATAGATCCACTTGGACACGTGGCCAGGGCACGATGTGCACGTAGCAGTGTCTGGGGATCGCTCGAGCCACCGACCAAGGGCTTTTGGGATTGATGACCCTTACTCCTTAGGTCTGAAGGCTTGGGAACCGACAGCCTAATTGAGTCTAGATGCATTAGTGAGCCTAACCTCATGCATCCATGTAGAATAACCTAGGGTAGAGTCAGCCTTACCCTATCAGGTACACTAAGGCACGAGAGGAGGGAACCAACCTCCTTTATCTTTCTTGTTATGCCATTTATTGTTATCTATGTGTATTATTTATTTTTGCCAAGTGTGTTATGTGTTATTTATTGAATAAACTAACACAATTTCTTTCTTATTTTGATTGCATTCACAACCATAGAATAAAGAGCCCTGGCATGGTGCTCTCGTAGGAAGCCAATCCTCTTTTGGCACAGTTTAAATTTTGTTTTCATAATTAATTTTTTTCGAGAAAGATGGAAATGGAATTTCATAAATTTTTTGTAAATTGCATTTTGTTATAAATACCAAGGGAATCAATCATTGTGAATTTCTTAAAAATCCTGAAAATTTGATTTTTTTCGTCTTATATATTCTTGAATAAAAATTGTAGTTTTTTAAAATCCTTAGTTTTTAAATCTTTTTCTATGATTACTCATTTTTGTTGTACTTGTCAGTTTTATTCAAACTAAATTTTCTTAGAGTCAATAAATGCACGGGGGTGGTCAAATTTTTTGCACAGCTTGTATTTATCCTTTTTCAAAAATTAACATGTCATTTTTGCCGTATCTCCCGCCCTCTTGACCCACATTACACAAAAGGTGATTCTAACACATATTTCATTCTACTTTAATAAATTGACGTTTTAACTTATACATTCCTATATGAAGTCATGATGTTTTATCTCTTTTAATATTGTGTTTCGTAACCTTTTAGAGGTTCGATTTTTTTTCAATCAAATATTTTTCGAAGTCAATAATTTCTTTTGTATAGTTTATGGTCCATTTTTCTCGAAGAAATTTTGCATCATTAAAAAAAAACAAAAAACTTTTAGAAATTTTTCAAATTTGGCATTTTCACATATTTTAACTTGTTTCAATAAACTGGCATCATGCATAAACCCTAGAGGTAATGCCATTTCGGGAATCCCATGATAGAAAAAATCGCCCTTTTGTCTTGAGTATGTAACCCTAAAAGACATGCACGTTTATATTTTTGGTAAATCCTGGCAGGTGAGACCCTAGGTAAGGTAATACGAGCAGAATGGAGGCATCTCTTTCAAGCGGATCTGGCTTATCTACGATTAGAAAAGGGGGGTCTCACTCTAAAGGATTGCATTTCATGCTAGGCCTACCCTTGGCATAATAAGGGCTCCCCTAGGACATGCATCCGTTTTTGTTTTTATTTATACTAACTTTGATTTTTTTATTTTTATAGGTCCTCTAATGGAGGTGGTAAAATAAGAAAGACATCTGATACATATTTGGCCTTACGTTCGCATATTTTAAATTATGGTCCAATTCTAAATAAACCGTCACATACTCGAGACCCATAAGGACATCAAAAACATGAGTGTTCTTTTGAATTATTCGAAAGGTCATGGACGACTGATTTTGTTAGAATTGATAGTGCTTAGGAACTAGATAGGTGAGTTTGGTTAGAATAAGCAATGTGATAAATGAAATTGTATTTCATAGCTGGACAATTGTAACAATAATAGAAATAATTTGGATGCTAATAATTGCACTCCTTCTGTAAATTTAAGATTGCCTTGCGTTCAAAACTTTTTCTGAAATGAAGTGTTAAATAAGTTGCTTTCTCAAATTTGTTTATAACATTTGATTTTCCCTTCATGTCTTGCATTTAGCTTTTCGAAAAGTCTTCTTCAAATCTTTTGTTCGATTGAGCAAACGATTCTTTGGTGAGAGCTCGAGATAAGTCACATTTTTCTCAAAACCTAATGTTAGGTTTGTGTCATTGTAAAGTTTCTCTTTTGATGACTGAGTGTAAGCTCAAATTGAATGAAAAGAAAAATATTTTTCTTGTATCTTTTGAGGGTGAAAATAAATGCTCATGGTATTCGAATGTTATCTTATTTGAAGCTGATAATTGCCACTTCAATATCTCTTCAGATTTCAAAATAACACAAGCTGTTAATGAGGAGCCAGAGTGATACCGAAAAGGAATTTGGACTTTGTGTTAAGGATTCCAAATGGTACGAAAGGAAAATCCAAACTAATCTTGGAAGAGGTAGAAATCCCGAACATTGACATCAAGACATCGGTCAGCGAGTTAAGTCAAAATGCTCTTTTGTTCCGAAGATCTGCAAAATGTCAAGCCAATTTGGATGTACTTTTTGGGCAATTCAAGCACAATAAAAGAACAAACATGCAGGGGATGCCACTTCAACCAGTTCACAAGGGAAGTTTTATTGTTTCTTGTCCACAATTTCTCAGTCACCTTCGGAATTTGTTGTATAAGTTATTGTGAGGTGAAGATAGAGGATATCACACGCTTGAGTTTTGTATAATTCCCCTACTGGTTGAAATTACTCTATGTACTTTGGCAAATGCTTTCTCCAAGTACTAAGAAATGATTATTATGTGGTTTGGAGTTTTGTTCTTATAGAAAATATATCTTGTAAAGTGGTTGAAATTATGTCCAAAATTTTGCATGTTTGATGAAAAGTTTCTCTTCTTTACTCGATTTCACACGTTAAATATTGATTATAGGTCAATTAGTGCATTCATGTAATACTGTGATGTGACATCTATTATGAGGGATTTTTATACTGCAAAAAAAAAGAGAAGAAGAAAAGAAAAAAGAAAAAAAAAGAGAAAAAAAAAGATAAAGAAAGAAAGGTATGACATAACTTTTTTCTACTCCAATGGTTCTCGTGCTTAGTAACCGGGAGTCTTCATCCAAAAATGTCAACTTTCGCGTCAAATGGTACTGGAATTATGAGTAATGCATCATAAATTTGAGTAAGTAAATTGTTGAGTAATCAGGAGTCTTCATTGAACCAATGTCGATTCTTGCAGTAAAAAGGCAATTGTACTTCTCAAATACAGTTTTTGCTACTTACTTAGAGATTGAGGTGTTGAGTAACCGGAAACCTTCATAACCAATGTCGGTTTTCGTGTCAAAAGACATTCTCGTAGCTTGAGTCATTAGTTTGATATTACAAATATCCCTCAAGTGAAAAAAAATGATGAAATTGATCATAAGACATGTGATGTTCTCTGATTGATCGTATGATTTGTTTACTTGTGAAATTTAGTAAGGCGAAGAAATTAAGTTGAACTTGTTTAATTGTGATATAATTCCTTCTTCTTTGCTTGATATTATGAGTAATAAAGGCAAGATAATAAATTGCATAATGGTCATTTACTTGGTTTTGAAGAAATACATTTTAGAACGCACATGTGTGATTTCAATGCTTGAATCACTAGTTGAACTCGCATTTTTTGAATGATTGAGAACAAATAATGATTCAAGTGTGGGGGAATTGACAAGTGTCAAAATGATGCATTCTAGCACATGGGCAGATGATGTTAATATAGCTATCCCACATCAACAAGGGAAGATTGCCTTACTGATGCCAAATATTCTTTGAGCACTGATCTGTTTTAATGAAAAAGGGAAAGATCACCTCAGTATTGGATACCATTGCTTCATTCCATTTCTTCCTCCTGAAGTCAGCAATCCGGAAGGAATCCTATGGTTAGGAGAATGTGACAATTTGAAGGCTCACGGATGAGAAAATCAGTATACCGACATGAAAGTCCTTGGGAAGTTGATGAGAATAGTTGATTGAGGTTTTTCGTCTGCATTGATTAGTTGTGACAATATCAGAATTTAAATGGGAATGACATCCAAAGATCAAAAAGCGTCTTTTAAACCATTATTCCAAAATTGACTTTTTTGAAAAACGTTTCATTTAATTGTATTTCATTTAGTCTTTGCGTGTTGCTTACTGTGCATAATTTCTTGTACATTATTGCATGGAAGCATTTTTCTGACCAATTCATGTTTTGAAAATTTTGACATTTGCTTTGTTCAAATTTGAATAAAAGCAAAGGCAATCCTAAATTTATCAGAAGTTAGAGGCATGCATGAATTGAAGACTATTTGGAGAGATTTGGATTTGAGTCGTGAATAAGAATTCATTGAATCAGGAAACTTGCAGAGAGTAAAGCAGGAGATTGGTCAGAGACTCAGAATGGCAATACTCATGTTTATATACGCAAGCAGAGTCAAGGGACTGCCAGATGGTGGCATCACTTTTGCAATTGTAGTTGTTTCCTCTTTTTGCAGGTGCAATCACATCGTCATCAATTGAGACCTTTGTTAAGAATGAAAACTGGGACAATTTTTTTTAGATAATCATGATTTGATCAAGAGCGTAATTCATTTCAAAGATTGATTTCAAAAATTGACACTGGGGCAAATTTTTTTGGCAAAAATTTGATTTTTGAAATTCATTTGTATTGGGACAAGCTTTTTGCAAGGGATGAATTTAAATAAATTTTGATACCAAATCTCAAAAAGAGTGATTTTGTGTTAATTTGATGCCATACACTGGGGCAAAATTTTTTGAAAATTTTGGATGATTTAGATACAATATTTGATAATTGTTTTAAGTTTTCTCATGTTTCAAATTTCTTTATGTATTTTTTCATCCATCTGGATCTCATTTTGTTCATTTTAGTCTGGTGCATTTTGTTCATTAGTTTAAGATCATGCATTCATGCATTTTATCTAGCAGCTTGTGTTACATCATCTTGTGTTACTTTTTCGAACCGACACTTATTCATCATTTGATTAGCATGTTGCATATTAATTTGATTTTTGTCTAGGGTTACGCATATTTTACTTTTATGCTTAAGTCCCACCTCGTCCGTTGGGTCCCAACTCGTCCGTTGGGTTTACTTGTTTGTTGCTTAAGTCCCAACTCGTCCGTTGGGCTTTAATTTCCGTTTATTTTAATCTGATCGCTTAAACTCTGCATTTTTATTTTTATATATCATGCATTCATTTTCTCAATCCGTATCCCATTAGCATGTTTTACTTTTTTCAATTTGCATTCATTTAGAAATCAACTTACATTGTTTTACATTTGTCTAGCATATTGCCCGATGTTTTAATGTGTTTAATAGTTCGCATATTGTGTTCGCACTTTTTCATTCATTTTCTGTTCGCGGTAGGCTCAATCGTTAGCATTGGGTACCGTCTTTATTTTCAATTCTTAGTATGCTCAATCTTTGCATTGGGTACCGATTTTCATTATCACTTTGCAGTAGGCTCAATCGTCAGCATTGGGTACCGTCTTTATTTTTAGTTCTCGATAGGCTCAATTTTTGCATTAGGTACCAATTTTCATTTTGCGGTAGGCTCAATCGTCAGCATTGGGTATCGTCTTTATTTCCAGTTCTCGGTAGGCTCAATCGTCATCATTAGGTACCGTCTTTATTTTCAGTTCTCGATCGGCTCAATCTTTGCATTGGGTACCGATTTTCAAGTTTGTGGTAGGCTCAATCGTCAGCATTGGGTACCGTCTTTATTTTCAATTCTCGGTAAGTTCAATCTTTGCATTGGGTACCGATTTTCATTTTTAGTTTGCGGTAGGCTCAATCGTCAGCATTGGGTACCGTCTTTATTTCCAGTTCTCAATAGACTCAATCTTTGTATTGGGTACCGATTTTCATTTTCATTTTGCGGTAGGCTTAATCGTCAGCATTGGGTACCGTCTTTATTTTCAGTTCTCGGTAGGCTCAATCTTTGCATTGGATACCGATTTTCATTTCTAGTTTGCGGTAGGTTCAATCGTCAGCATTGGGTACCGTCTTTATTTTTCGATTCTCGATAGGCTCAATCTTTGCATTGGGTACCGATTTTCATTTCTAGTTTGCGGTAGGCTCAATCGTCAGCATTGGGTACCGTCTTTATTTTTAGTTCTCGGTAGGCTCAATCTTTGCATTGGGTACCAATTTTCATTTCTATTTTGCGGTAGGCTCAATCGTCAGCATTGGGTACCGTCTTTATTTTTAGTTCTCGGGAGGCTCAATCTTTGCATTGGGTACCGATTTTCATTTTCAATTTGCGGTAGGTTCAATCTTCAACATTGGGTACCGATTTTTCAATTTTCAATAGTTGTGTTTGCAGTATTAGATACCATGTCATTCTAATTGCATACTTATGTGTCTTAGTTTACCATTCTTGTTCTTTTCGTGTCATCATGCATTAGTCGTCATGTTAGTTTATTTATTTTTATATTTCTCAAAAAAAAAAAGGAAAAAAAGAAAAAAGAAGAAAAAAAAAAGAAAAGGAAAAAGAGAGAAAAGTGAAAATTTTTTTTTTAAGATTGCATCCTATGCTCAATACTTATTTCTCCCTTGTTTAAAATCTTTATCGTATTTATTTTGTTCAACAGCCTAGACTCATTTTTTGTCATTTACTTTTCCAGGTCTGATAATCCAGACTTTGCATTCATGATCCCTGACAGCTTAGGGTCATGCATTTGTTATTTACTTTTCCAAGTCTGACAGCTCAGACTTTGCATTCATGATCCCTAACAGCTCAGGATCATGCATTTGTTATTTACTTTTCCAAGTCTGACAGCTCAGACTTTGCATTCATGATCCCAGACTTTGCATTCATGATCCCTAACAGCCCAGGGTCATGCATTTGTCATTTACTTTTCCAAGTCTGACAGCCTAGACTTTGCATTCATGATCCCTGACAGCTCAAGGTCATGCATTTGTTATTTACTTTTCCAAGTCTGACAGCCCAGACTTTGCATTCATGATCCCTGACAGCCCAGGGTCATGCATTTGTTATTTACTTTTCCAAGTCTGACAGTCCAGACTTTGCATTCATGATCCTTGACAACCCAGGGTCGTGCGTTTGTGATTTACATTTTCAAGTCTGACAACCCATACTTTGCATTCTATGATCCCTGACAGCTCAGGGTCATGCATTTGTCATTTACTTTTTCAAGTCTGACAGCCCAGACTTTGCATCTCATGATTCCTGACAGCCCAAGATCATGCATTTGTTATTTACATTCTCAAGTCTGACAGCCCAGACTTTGCATCTCATGATTCCTGACAACACAAGAACATGCATTCGTTATTTACTTTTCCAAGTCTGACAACCCAGACTTTGCATCCCATGATTCCTGACAGCCCAGGATCATGCATTTGTTATTTACATTTTCAAGTCTGATAGCCCAGACTTTGCATTCCATGATCCCTGACAGCCTAGGGTCATGCTTTTGTTATTCACTTTTTCAAGTTGACAGCCCAACTTTGCATTCATCAACCTTGGCAGCCCAAGGTCATGCATCCATCCAGCAACCTGGTCGGCATCTGTTTATTTACGTTTCCAAGTCTGGCAGCCCAGACTTTGCATTGCATTTTATGATTCCTGGCAGCCCAGGATCATTTATTTACTTTTTTAAGTTGGCAGCCCAACTTTGCATTCATCAATCTTGACAGCCCAAGGTCATACATCCGTCCAGCAGCCTGGTCGGCATTTGTTTATTTACGTTTCCAAGTTTGACAGCCCAGACTTTGCATTGTATTTTATGATTCCTGGCAGCCCATGATCATTTATTTACTTTTTCAAGTTGGCAGCCCAACTTTGCATTCATCAACCTTGGCAACCCAAGGTCATGCATCCGTCCAGCAGTCTGGTCGGCATCTGTCTATTTATTTTTTCAAGTTTGGCAGCCCAAACTTTGCATTCATCAACCTTGGCAGCCCAAGGTCATGCATCCGTTCAGCAGCCTGAACGGCATATATCTATTTACATTTTTCAAGTCTGGCAGCCCAGACATTGCATTTATCTTGTCGGTATTTGTTTTGTTTAGCAACCTGAACTCTTTTTTTTTTTTTTGTCTTTTAATTTAAGCACTTTATTTTGTCTTGCAATCTTTTACCAATCTATGTTATCTTTGCTTAGCAGTTCGAATGTTACATTTCTTTCTTTTGATCACAAGTTTGAACTCTTGTGTTACCATTTGCAATTATGTTTCATATCCATTGTTTGCCTGCATCTGAACTACATTTGACCTGATTCCCTTTACTGGGATACGTAGACAGCTCCTAGACAACTCGGTCGCATGATTTTGTATATTCATTTGTTCATTGATTTTGCATATAACTACTATGCATGTTAGATGTTTTAGTTTACATTTTAGGTGAGTCAAAATTTGGTGTTGTTTACATCTTTGTTTGAAATCTCTGCGAGATTCCCGACAAAGAAGGGCAAACTGTAGACACCAAATTTTGACACACTATTTATTTTCAAACATGGGAAGGGCATGTTTGCACTTTTTAGGACAAATCATAAATTTTTAATAATCTGGGAGGTAAAATAGTAATTTTATCTGTAAATATTTTTCTATAAGCTTTTGGGGGTTTTAAATTCATATTTTTACTTTTAGGCGAATTTGTTAATTTTTTATGATTTTTCTAAATTTGATTGGTATTCTTTATATTTGTATCAGCATAAGGGCAAAATCGTAATTTCGTCTCGCGAATACCACTTTAGCTCATTTCTAATTCTTTAGGCATGTTTTTGAATTTTCTTATTTTTTCAGAGACGATTAATATTTTTTCTGTGAATTTTCATTGCCCAAGGGCAAAATCATCATTTTATAAATTAAATTCATTTTTCACCAAATTTAAGTCAAAAATGCATTTTCTAGTGTTTTAAGCTTATTTGTAATTTTTGGTAATTTTTCAAGGTTAATAGCTATTTTTATGTAAATTTTCATTCTCTAAGGGTAAAATCGTTATTTTACAGTTTAAATTTATTTTTTGTCAAATTTTGAGTCATAAATGCATTTTCTAGTGTTTTAAGCTTATTTGTAATTTTTGATAATTTTTTTAGGATAATAACTATTTTTTTGTGAATTTTCATTGCCCAAGAGTAAAATCGTCATTTTACAGTTTAAATTCATTTTTTACCAAATTTTGAGTCAAAAAGGCATTTTCTAATGTTTTAAGCTTATTTTTAATTTTTTGATAATTTTTTGAGGTTAATAGCTATTTTTTGTGTATTTTCGTTGTCTAGGGACGAAATCGTCATTTTACACCCCGAGCGCGTTTCTATCAGTTTTTGAGCTCTAGTTTTTATTTTTGAAATCTACTATGAATTCTTTTTGAAAATTTAGAGATCGCTGTCATTTTTCTTGTATTAATTTTTAATTTTAAGGTAAAAAATATTTTTTTTAATAAAATTAGCATTTTTTTAATACCGGTGGCATTTCCGTTATTTTATAACATTCTTGGCCAACAAGACAAGTGGGCTATAAATACCCCCTTTTAATCAGCAGAAAAGAAGAGGAAAAAAAGAGAAACCCTAAAACACTTTGATTTTTGTGCAAAAAAGATCAAACACACACTAAAACACCAAAAAACACACACTAGCGCCGTTTCTCATTTTTCACTACTGTTCATCGTCTCCAACCCCAGATTTCTACTGTTCATCATCAGATTGGCCTTTAAACTTTGAAAGATGGACCCTTCCTAATTTTTGTCTTCTTTCAAGTTAAGTCCCCTAATTACAAATTACCCCACTTTTGCTAGAATTTCTATTTTTCCCTAATTTTATTAGGATTCCATATTCTAGTTTTTCTTTGTTTATACTGAGGTACCTTAACATGTTTTTTGTGTTCTCAAGCAAATGTGCTGGGTCTTCGAGAGGTATCCTAACTTGTCGTTAATACTCTTTATGTGCTCCAATATGCTTCAATGTGATTTTATGTATTATTTTAATTTGTTTATATTTGTTGAGTATTTACATATTTAATTTATTTAATTTTGAATTTTTATTATTATTTTGGCAAAATATAATATTTTGTATTTAGCTAGTCAATGTAATAGTTAAATTATTTTTCTTATATTTTAGCAAAAATTGTGTAATTAGATAGAAAGTGTAATAGATAGGGTATTTTTAATTTCCCCCTTTAATTGTAAATCAAGCCCCCCAGTGTAATAGTTAGTATTTATTTGCTTTTGCGTGCTTATGTGTTTATTTCTTTTGCCGCTTTCTTTAGGATTTTTTTTGCATCTAGAATATTATGCTTATGTGCTATGTGCTCCTATGTGATCTTATATGTCTTTATATGTCTAATTTGCTTTTACTTCATGCTTTAATATTTAATTCATGTTTTATGGTATTCCGTCACCACACTAGTCCAACGCTAGTTGTGGCTTCTTTCTTTTCCCGCTAGTCCAACGCTAGTGGGATTTTTTTAGAACAGGCTAGTCCAATGCTAGACCCTTAAGACATTTTAGCGATTAGATGCATTCGTGTGCATTTCTCATTTCACACACTTTTAGTTTTTCCTTCCATTTGGCCTGATTTTATTATTACAATTTATTACCATTATTATTATTATTACTTTTGACACATCTTCAAATGCATGACATCTAGATTGCATTTTACTTAGACTTTAGGACATTTGTGTGATCCGACTAAAAATAGTCGCCTACTCACGTGGGAAGCGGTGGCGTACATGCCGTTCCCCCCTCCGAGAGTAGAAATATTCAGTCACGAGATACTAGTCCCCCGTATCCGTCATGTTGCATACCCACCTTCTTTCTTCACTTACTATATATTATTATTTTCTTTTCTTTTTGCATTTCATTTTGCATAAAAACTCGTGACTCTCTCAAGGTCTCGACTCGGGTTTCGCAATTAATGCGGTAATTCCGACCAAGCCTTGACGGGATATTCCGACCCCCCGATACTCACATTTTAGACTTAGGATTTGCATTCATTTAGATACATCCGAACGCGATAGAATCTAGGGTTAATTTAGAAAATTTTGATTAAACCTCGCAACTAGCTTCGGCTAGGTTGAAAGGGTGCCTTAGGCGCAAGCCTTTGCCTTCCCTTTCTTCAAATGTGACTCCCGGACCTTTTTCTCTTGTTTTTCGTAGACCGGAGTCGAAAAAGGGTTTGAAAAATATTTTTCTAAAATTTTATTTTTATTTTTGTTGAATGATTTTTTCGGGTGACTTGGTACACCCTAACTCAGTACCAAGTGGCGACTCCATTTTTTTAAAATAAAACCCTTTTTCAAAAATTATTTGGCCAAACCTGTCGCATTTTTAATCCCGACCTTGTTTTCTTTTAAAATACTATTTTTCTTAAAATAAACTTTTCTACTAAAAATGTGATTTTTCTCACACATGCACGGTTTTTCCAAAAACTTTTATTTTTGAAACCGAGACCGAACCATCTTTTTGGAACGCGATAGTCAACGACCCCACAAGCACCCCTTTTACTTTTACTTTACGATTTTTCGGACGCGACACACTGACTAACCCACTCATGAATGATGGAAAAAATATTAAATAGACAATGTATAGTATATAACATTGGCACGTAGTGTATTGTCAGTATTGATATTAATTACATGCACCAATACCAACCACATCTTGCTATTAAGTAAAATAAGTCCTCTCGTGATGAAAAATAAAATGATGAATATGAAAATATACCTAGAGTTATAAAAGGCTCATCTATAAGAACAAGTGCCATTGTTACTTCGCCTTGTTATCCCTCAAATTGGCGACAGTACTAGACCTGTTTATCTTAATGATATGCTTTGTGGTTGTTGGCGACTCCCACATACTACTATTGGTGGAAGAAGACATTCGGAGCTGCCGACCAGTGTACATTGGTGAGGCAATGCAGTGCATGGCCAAGTGCAAATTTCTGTAAACTATACTCGAGTTTAATGGCTGCTGCAATAAGCCAAGTTAGAGCCTGTTACCTGAATTTGCCTCGGATCCTATCTGCTTTAGGTGGGAACAGTGGCGGAGGGAGAGGGGACCAGAGGTGACGATACCTTAGAAGTTGTAAATAATTAAAATTTTGTCTTCCCCCATATTTTCTCGAGTAACTTTATCTTACTTATATTTTCGTCCTCTTTGACAAATTCCAAGTTGAACCAAACATTTGAGCACATGAGAGAGTATGGCACTAGGGAGTTAATGCAATCCTTACTACTTGAGTTGATGTAGGAGGAGCGGCTCTTGATAATTGTAGTGGACTAGAGTATAAGTAAGAGTGAAGAATTTCTGGGACAATGTTAATTCTCATGGAGTTGAGTTGCTTAGAGAATATTTAATCGTTATATGGAACTTACTAGTTCCTTAATTGTATGCTTTATAGCTAAAGGTCCACATATCCCATTAGTATTTAATGCTTTTTTAAGATGAGTGATTAAATTGTGTTAGGAGAAAAATAAAGGAATAGAGGTGGCTGTCTGTCTATGCCTTCTATTCAACAATTACGTTCCACTCATAAAAACCTTTATCCTATATTTGGTACGTGGGAATGGGGTAAAATGGAAATGCCTATCTAATTTGTTTATTCCATTATCTTGTTTGGTATAGACATTTTAAGTGGGAAAGGCCTTTGCCACCTGAAATACCATTCTAGCTTTTTCTAAAATCTTATTCCTCAACAAAATCTAGGGAAAGGCTTTCCAACTTTATCTTAAAAAGACCTTAAAAATAGGAGTCAATTTTATCTTCACAAATTTTTTCTGCTAATTTTTTTAATCTAGGATACATTCATTAATTTTTATTTTTAAAATTTTAAACAATATAAAATTTTTAATAACTTCAATTAATAATTTTTTACAATTTTTAAATCACATTCAGTTCAATATGTGCTTAGAATTTTTTTCCTTTTGCTATAAAAATGTTTAAAATGCTATTTTTAAATTTTATGCAAATGTGTAAGGACTAAACTTTTTATAAATTAAATTAAATTGTGAATGTAGTACCATTGTTAATTTTTTCACGGTTTTAATTATAATGCTAATAATTATAAAAATTTTAAAATTAATTAAAGAGTATAATTAATTTAATTTTAGCAAGAACATTAAGAATTTTAAAATAAAAAATATTGAATTCTTTTGTAGGTATAGAATTACAAACAAACAAAATAAAAATATGATATATTCTAGTGCAAAGAATTAAATGGCAATTAATTCAAATTAATATGTATTTCATTCTATTTTGACACATAAATATGATTATACAAAATATTGGAAAATGAATAGGCATTCCATTTTGACTTGGGTTACCAAACAATGGATTAAAAAATTTTTTCGAGTCTATTCTTGGAGGAAAAGCATTTTGGGTGAAAAAGCCTTTCCATTCTGGAACATTCTAGTGTACCAAACGTGAAGTTAGCGTTAAAACTTCTAGAAGGTTTCAGCTTGCAATGAATAATGTGTGAATTTGTTCAAATGTTGAGGAGTTGTTGAGCTGTAGAATCAATTAAATGAAGAAATTATATGAGAGAGTTTATTATAAGGTAAATGAATAATTTGGAGAGGATACCATACACGTTTGACTGGGAAAATTCTTAAATGCACCTAGTCCACAACCCCGCCTGAAGACATTGTGATCTAAAATAAAGTTACATAGGCATACTTACATTACTTTCTTATGTCAGCATGCATCATTATATTTATATGGCACTATTTTAGACTACAAGATCCGTAGGCAGGGGTTGTGAACCCGATCCAACTAAGAATCCCTGGATTGGACAACTTGATTATTAGTTGCCTTGAAAACTAAAACAAAACACCGGGTAACTTTTTAAAGTGTATATATATTATTATTAAAGTGTGCAGATATTAACATGAAACAAAAATAATAGCTAGTATGGATGGAAAGAAATGGAAAGAAAAGAAGAGACGGGACGGAAAATTTTAAATTTTCTACATTTGAGAGTAACTATGGATAAGAAAGCAAAGAAATTGGAGGGATTTGAAAGGAAAACTTTTGCCTTCCGTGGCTAGTTTGGGAGTTTATGATAGAAATGAAAAGAAAGGAAATGTTGGGTGGGAAAAGAAAAGAAAGGATGAAATTTTTTATTGACATTGTTTGGAAGCTAAGAAAAGAAAGGAAAGAAACTAGAACTCATTGGGAATTTAATTTTAGCTTAGAAACCTTTTAGGAGCAAAAGTGTCATATTGTAAAATTTACACAACATTTTTCTCTTTCCTACCATTTCCGCCAATTTTGTGCAGAAAATTTGTTGGCTTTAGAAGGCAAAAATTTTCCTTCCAAATCCCTCCAATTCCTTTGCTTTCTTTTCCATAGTTACTCCCAAACATGGGAAATTTAAAATTTTCAATCCCATCTTTTCTTTTATTTCCATTTCTTTCCATCCAAACTAACTACTAGAGTCAACAAAATTTTTTGTCCAAAATGGGGCGGAAATGGTAGGAGAGGAAAAAATAGTGTAAATTTTTACAATATGACACTTTTGCCCCTAAAAAAGTTTTTAAGGTAAAATTAAATTCTCAATGAGTCCTAGTCTTTTTCCTTTCTTTTCTAAGCACCCAAACACCCAAACAATGTCAATAGAAAATTTCATCATTTCTCATCCTTTCTTTTCTTTTCCCACCCAATATTTCCTTTTTTTTTCTTTTTCTATCCTACGTCTCCCAAACTAGCCATAAGTTTTGTTCGAGTCTTTGTCAGAAATTTCTTAGCCAATTGAACTGGACTTCCAAAAATATTCAATTTTCCACTCTTACTTCCCGTAGTTTCCTTCCACCTCAATCAATTTTGCCTATAAATGCTCAAAGCCTAACCAACTCCAGAAGCCAACCCAACGTCACACAAATTTTATTGTGCAAACATTAGATGCAGAATCTCCTGAAGTTCTGTTTTGCAAGCAAAAATGGAGATATTCTATGTTTCACTTTGTAGTATAATTGTTCTCTTGGTAACTTTTGCAGTTCATTTCCTTTTTTCCAAGAATAAATCAGGCCCCTCCGGATGCTTACCTCCGGGGAAAACCGGATGGCCAGTGATAGGAGAAAGCTTGGAATTTCTCTCCGCTGGCTGGAAGGGTCATCCTGAAAAGTTCATTTTTGATCGCATGGCTAAGTATTCTTCTCACGTGTTCATAAGTCATCTGCTGGGCGATAAGGCAGCTGTCTTCTGTGGGGCCGCTGGTAACAAGTTCTTGTTCTCTAATGAAAATAAGCTTGTAGAAGTTTGGTGGCCTAGATCAGTCAATAAGCTTTTCCCATCTTTAACACAAACTTCGTTAACAGAAGAGGCCATCAAGATGAGAAATTTCCTTGCAAGCTTCCTTAAACCGGAAGCTTTGCAACGATACATCTCTATCATGGATCATATTGCACAAATACACTTTTCTTCTCGTTGGGAAAACAAGGATCAAGTTGAGGTTTTCCCTGTTTGCAAGAACTATACTTTCTGGCCTGCTTCTAGGCTGTTTGTGAGTGTTGGAGATCCTACTGAAGTTGAAAAGTTGCTTGCACCTTTCAGTGTTTTGGCGTCTGGTCTTATTTCTGTTCCTATTGATTTGCCTGGAACACCTTTTAACAAGGCCATAAAGGCTTCTAATGAAATCAGAAAGATGCTTGCTGCTATTATCAAGCAAAGGAAAATCGATTTGGCTGAGGGCAGGGCATCGCTTACCCAAGATATCATGTCTCACATGCTCACCACAAGTGACAAAACTGGAATGTTCATGGATGAATTGGATGTTGCTGATAAGATTCTTGGTTTATTGATTGCAGGGCATGACACTGCTAGCTCCGCTTGCACTTTCATTGTCAAATATCTTGCTGAGTTGCCTGAGATCTATGAAGCAGTCTACAAGGGTAAGCTTCATTTATCTTTGCTTTTTGTTCTTTTTTAATTTTTCTGAAGGTCAGCGAGAAGGGAAAATTGGACAGTTTTTTCTTATTAATATTTCTAATTAATGAAATATATTATTTTCAAAAAAATGGACAGTAAGAAATGAATTTTCTGTCTAAGATCACCAAAACGAAAAAATTTAAATAATTATTCCATTTTTTTTTGTAACTAGAGAACTGATGGAACTAAACCACTCTTGGACTAAATGGGTCCATATTTAGTTCTCCATACACAATTAGTCTAGTAGCACATGCGGTGTCCCCCCCCCCCCCCCCCCCCTTTTCCCCTCCTCCTCTCTTCCTTCTCTTCTCTTCTCCTGCTCTTCTCCTTCCCTTTCCTTTTCTTTTCTTTTTGATTCCTAATGCATGAGCATATAATAAGAAAGATCATAAGTTTTTGCACAATTTAAAGATCCAAATATTTAGAAAATGCAAGAATTATGAGGATGTTTCCAATATTTCTGTCTTGGCAGGCCAAAAAAAAAAAAAATTCAGTTAGCAAAAGAATAACTTGGTACTTATGATGAAACTTGTTTGCTTGTTTTAAACAGAACAAATGGAAATCGCCAACACTAAAGCCCCTGGTGAACTATTAAACTGGGAAGATATTCAGAAAATGAAGTATTCATGGAAAGTAGCATGTGAAGTCCTCAGACTTGCACCGCCACTTCAAGGAACATTCAGAGAAGCTCTAAGCGATTTCAAATTCAATGGATTCTCAATTCCCAAAGGCTGGAAGATCTTTTGGAGTGTAAACTCTACGCATAGAAATCCGGAATTTTTCAACGAGCCCTTAAAGTTTGAACCAAGAAGATTTGACGGATCTGGACCTGCTCCGTTTACATTTGTACCTTTTGGTGGAGGACCTAGGATGTGCCCCGGAAAAGAATATGCTCGCCTGGAAATTCTTGTTTCCATGCATAACTTGGTGAAGAGATTCAAGTTCGAGAAAATAATCGCTTATGAGAAAATTGTTGTTGCTCCAATGCCAATTCCTGCCAAGGGTCTTCCAGTGCGTCTTTATGCACATTAAACATAAAATGTTTGGAGATCTTATGCAACATTTGGAAAAAAGAAAGATCATCCCACATATAAGGCATGAAAATAAATTAAAAAAAAAAGCAACTAATGGAAGAATGGAGACATCAGAGCCTTTCTTTCTTCTAGACTATAACCAGAATGATATTAAATAACGATCGTTAAATAAATTCAGCCAGCTACCACGAATGAACAAGCATAGTACTCTATTTAAAGATATCCATTCGCTTTCTCTTTTCTACGTATGAACACGAAGACTATTAAGGCATGCAACTAAGAGAGAGCAAATGTTAGCATTATGAGATACACTTGCACAGCTATCAAACACAAAAATTTCATATCTTCTAATGACGATTTGCCTTCTACCCATATTAGACATTAGATACAATGATCTCTAAAGCATGAGGTTGCTTTAAATCGGTAACTGTCACGTTTGTAAACCTAACGATTATTTACTTGTGTGATTTCTTAGATTGAATGGCCCAAAAATTAGGTCAGATAACAATGGGAATGAAATAATAGATTATATATGAAACATGATGGTTTAAAACAATATCTTATGAAAATAATGAAACTGTCAACGTGTATCAATTATTGATTGTGATATGATCCTATGATTTACTAACTGATTGATGTATATATGGTTAGTCTTGATTATTATATTTGTTAGGATCGGAGCCCCAAGAATCTAATACAATAAATTGATAGCCCTTAATGACCATAACGAATATAACAATAGCCTATGAAGAAAATATAAAATATAAAAAAGGATATACAAAATATACGTGATTCGATTAGTGTGACCTACATCCATGGGGGAGAAGAGAAGCAAAATCTCGCGATTGTGAAGAAGATTACAAGGTTAGGAGAATACTCCAAAAGCCCAAAAGAAATAACACAAGAAAACTAAAGATAACTAAAATAATACAAAAGCTCAATCGCCAAAACAACGGGCTAATGAGGTTAGCAAGCTCTCTTGAGTTGTACACGTAAATCACAAAACATGGCTTTCTTGTATAGAAGCTCAAGAAAAGAAAACGTCTTTCAATCTTCTAATGTGGGATGGAAATCACCCTACATGCACCACCGACATGCATCACTGCCTAATAAATATCTACCTTGATTTTGCTCCCACATGCATAAAAAGTAGTAGATACGGTCCATCTTCTCCACAATCACCTAAATGGGTAACATTAGCAACTGGAAACACCAATTAGGTCCAAGCAATGCTTGAAGTTAGCAACTAGAAGAGTCTTCCTCAGCATGTCAATAGGATTGTCCCTTGTATTAATCTTCTGAACAGAGACTTTTCCTTGAGCAATAGTCTCATGAATGTAGTGATACTTCACGTCAATATGTTTTGTTCTCTCATGATACATGTGGTCCTTAGTCAACTGAGCACTTTGACTATCACAGTAAATAGTAGTCACATCTAGATATAGACTGAGCTCTCCAAATAAACACTTCAGCCACAATGCTTCTTTTATTGCTTTAGTTACAACCATATATTCTGCTTCCGTAGTAGATAATGCCACAACATGTTGTCAAGTAGATTTCCAGCTTACAGCACAACCACCAATACAAAATATATAACCTGTAAGTGATCTCCGTTTGTCAAGGTCTCCAATGTAGTCTAAGTCCACGAAACCAACCAGTGTGTTGCTACTTCTTCCAAACTTCAAACAAGTGTCTAAAGTACCTCGCAAGTATTTGAGAATCCATTTCACACCCTGCAAATGTGACTTTCTTGGACAAGCCATATATCTGCTTATCACATAACTACATGTGAAATGTTTGGACGTGTACAAACCATTGTATACATAAAGTGCCAATTGCATTAGAATACGGAACTTGTGCCATGTATTTTTTCTCTTCCTCTGTTTGTGGCGATTGACCAGCAAATAACCAAAAATGACTAGCAAAAGAAGTAGTCACAGGTTTAGCATCTTTTATGCCAAACCTCTCCAAGACTTTTTCAAGGTAATTTTCTTGGGTCAAATATAATCTTCCAACTCCTTGATTTCTTTTGATCTCCATGCCAAAAATTTTCTTAGCTACTCCCAAACCTTTCATCTCAAATTCACCACTCAACAGTGCCTTCAAAGTGTGAATTTTTGTCAATCCTTGGCCGCAATGAGCATGTCATCAACATATATAAGTAAATAAATGAAAGAACTATCATTTAACTTCTTGAAGTAAACACAATTATCATACATGCTCATGGATAACCATGACCCAACATAAAGCATTCGAAACTCTTACACCATCATCTCGGAGATTGTTTCAATCCATAGAAGGATTTCTTCAATAAACAAACATGGTCTTTCTTTCCTTCAATTTCAAATCCCTCGGGCTGTCTTATGTATATTTGTTCTTCAAGTTTGCCATGTAGGAAAGTTGTATTCACATCAAGCTGTTCTAATTCTAGATCATACATGGTGACCAAAGCAAGCAAGATGAGAATAGAGCTACGTTTAATAAAAGGTGAAAATACATCATTAAAATCAATACCTTGTACTTGACAATAGCCCTTTGCAACTAATCGTACCTTGTACCTTGCATCTTTAGCTCCCAAAATATAACTTTCTTTTTCTTAAAGACCCATTTGCAACCAACAACATTCTTTCCTGAAGCTAGCTTCACAAGAACCCAAGTACCATTTTTGTGGAGAGACTCAATTTCTTCATTCATAGCAATCAACTTAGCTTAATCAAACTTGGAACTGCCATATGCATATGTAGATGGTTTGCCACTTTCTTTAGTTTCCTATGCAATTGGCCAAGCATATGCAACTAAATCCGTATATCTTTGTGGTTGTCGAATTTCTCTCCTTGGTCTATCTCTGGCTATGGAATATTACTCCTCTTCAGGTTCAGCTTAAACAACCTCAATTCGATCTGAGTAAGTTGTAGAAGAACTTGATTGATAAAAACCAGAATTGGCAATTTCAACCTCCACCTGCTCTCATGCACTATTCTTTTTATCTGTGTCACAAGAACTAGGATATTCCTTTCGAGGATGTAAAATAGAATATTCATCAAAAGTAAAATCTCTACTAATTATAAATTTTGGTAATTTGGGATCAAGACACCAAAGTTTGTATTCTTTTGCCCTGGATGCATACCCAAGAAAAATACATTTTTTAGCTCTAGCCTCCAATTTTCCATCATTTACATGCATGTATGCAAGGTAACCAAACTTTTTCAAATTAGAATAATCAGCAGTAGTACCTGACCAAACTTCCTCTGGAGTTTGAAGTTCAAAGGCGTAGATAGAAAATGGTTTATGATATAACAAGCTATAGAAATAACTTTTGTCTAAAAAACATTTGTCAGTTCAGCATTTGAGATCATACAACGAGCTCTAGCCAAAAGTATTCTGTTCATACACTCAGCCACACTATTTTGTTGAGGTGTCATTCTTACTGGGCGAAGCTGAACAAATGCCTTCATTTTTGCAAAATTCATTGAACTCACCTCCACAAAATTCCAAGCCATTATCTGTTCTAAGCTACTTAATATGTTTTCTCGTTTGTTTTTCAACTAAAGCTTTCCATTGCTTGAATGTTAAGAAAACATTACCTTTATGCTTAAGAAAATAAATCCAAAATTTTCTTGAAAAATCATCAATAAAAGTCAATAATTACTTGGCACCACCCTTAGACGAAGTACGAGAAGAACCCCAAAGATATGAATGAATATAATCCAAAGTGCCTTTGATTTTGTGAATCACTAGTGATTTGAAGCTGACTCTTTTTTCTACTTCCCATAAACACAATGTTCATAAAAGTCCATTGCTCCAGCACTTTGTCCGCAGCGAAGACCTCTTTTGATGAGCATTGATAGGCCTTTCTCACTCATATGCCCCAACCACATGTGCCATAATCTGGTGATATCAGAATCAGACATTACTAATGTAGAAACTGCGGCAACGACAATAGAACCTATGATAATAGATGCCTACAAAATGTACAGCGCACCAAACCTATGTGTTTTCATGACAACAGAGCATCTTTAGTGACCTTCAAAACTCCACCTTCACCTGTACATTTGCACCCAAAAGCCTCAAGGGTACCCAAAGAGATGAGATTTTTCTTCAAATAAAAAACATATCTAACATCAGTGAGTGTTCTCACCACACCATCGTACATTTTAATTCAGATTAGACCCTTGCCAATAGTTTTGCAATTGTTGCCCATTAGGATAACTCTACCTTCAACTGAATCATATGTTGAAAACCAATCCCTATTGGGACACAAATGATAAGAACAGTCTAAATCTAAAATCCGCTCATTGTTAGATCTGAAATTATTATTAGTTGTTAAGAAAATAGTTCTATCTATCTCATCAGCTACAGTATTGGCCTTAGCGGTTTCATTTTTCTATTCAATTTTCTCCTTTTATTTTTCTTTATTTTTCAGTTTAAAACACCCAGATTTAATGAGCCCCTTTTTGTGACAATAATTGCACACCAAATTTTTGTATCTAGATTTAGATTTTCGACTGTCCATATCTCTTTTATCAGATCTACCCCTGACAAACAAGCCTTCTACCTAATTTTCACTAGTTTTCCCATATATATCTCTATCTATTTGATCTTTTGATTTAATCTATGAAGTATTAGGGGCACCACATCTAAATTTCACTTCATGACATTGTTGTTTCCCTATACTCTCAATCTAATTTGTTTCCCCATATAGCTATTTTAGTAGTTTTAGTTAAAATTCCATCTTAATTTCTCACTTATTCATTGGTTAGATAATATATAGTGAAAGTAATTCTAGTACTCACTGTCCTTGAGGAAACGATACTAGGTGCCTCCATATACTGTGCTACAGGAACAATAAGTGCACCTGCCTAGAGTCCCTTTGGTGTAATCCATAGGAAACGTATCAAGTTTTTGGCATTGTTGTTGGGGATAGACGATATTAGGAAAACTTGCATTTTATCACTATAGCTATTACTTGCTTTTTTAGTAGTTTTTTCTAGTTAATTTACTATTTTGTTTATTTGATTTTTTTATGACATTTTTCTATAGGATCTCACCTTTGATGTATGACCCGAAATTTAGATTCTTCTCTCTTTGAAGTTGACCCTGAGATATAAAGGACATTTCGAAAGACGGTGAAAAGGCGGTTGAAAGACCAATTAGAAGAAATTACCTTGGAATTCTATCATGGGATAGTAACAGAAGAGCTAAATATGGCAGACAACCAACATCCATTTAAACCTCCCTTGGAGGAGCTAAAAAAAGAGCAACCTTAGAGACTGATGACAATGCTCGACTATGCTAGACCCTTATTAATAGGAACTAGTACGGCCTCCTGTTGCAGCAAATAATTTTGAAATCAAGCCTTACATCATCTAAATGGTGCAACAATATGTTCAATTTGATGGTTGCCAGATGAAGACATTAATGCTCATCTTGCCAACTTCTTGGAGATATGTGACACATTCAAAATCAATGGGGCAACGGATGATACTATTAGGTTGAGGTTGTTTTCATTCTCATTGAGAAATAGGGCCAAGCAATGGCTAAATTCTCTACCTTGAGGCTCTATCGCTACTTGGGATAAAATGGAAGAAAATTTCTTAACAAAATACTTTTCTCATGCGAAGATTGCAATAATGAGGAATGATATTTCTTCTTTTTCCCAAATTGAAGCTGAAACCTTGTATAACACTTGGGAAAGATTCAAGCAATTTTGAGGAAGTGTCCCCATTATGGATTGCCTACATGGGTGCAGGTGCAAACATTTTACAATGGGCTCAATTCAGCTACAAAGCAAATGATTGATGCGATGACATGAGGTATTTTGAATAGCAAAACACTGAAGGTGACTCAAGAGCTTATTGAGGAAATGGCTATGAACAGCTATTAATGGCAAGCTACCCATTCTAGGCTAAGCAAGCTAGTCGGAGTTTATGATATGGATGTAGTCACAACATGAGTAGTTCAAGTTGAGGCTTTAAACAAGACGATCGATGTCATGATGGTGAATCAAAGATCATTTCCAGTGATGCGATGTGACATGTCTACGGTAAACATCCTAGCCATGAGTGTTGGGCGGTAAATGTAATACAACAATCGAATTAGCAATGCCACTTCATGGGAAACTCTTCAAGGCAATAAAATAACCCCTATAGCAACACATAAAATCCAGGTTAAAAGAGTCACTCGAATTTCTCTTAGGAAAATCAAGGGCAACAAAGGTAACAACCATCAACTGGATATCATCCACAGTATGAGAAGAAGTCAAATCTTGAGGAATTGATGACCAAGTACTTCAACACTTTTGAGAGCAGGATGCAAAACATAGAAATATCCTTGAGGAATCAACAAGCCTCAATTTATAATTTGAAGAACCATTCTGGGTAGATTGCAAAGTTGATGTTCGAAAGGCCTTAAGGAGCTTTACCAAGCAATATCGAGGCCAACCTGAAGGAGTAAGCAAAGGCAATCACACTACAAAGTGGCAAGGAATTGAAAAAAAAGGAGCCAAAGGGGTCTAAAAAAGTGTTTGTTGATAAAAAGAGAGATGACCAAGAAGGGAAGGAATAAGCCAAAGATGATGACCATTAGGATGAGCGCTTTGGTAAATTTTTAGAGCTTTTTAAACAGTTACACATTAACGTTCTATTTTTAAAGCTTTTTTACAGATGCCAAAGTATGCAAAGTTTCTGAAAGATCTACTATCAAACAAGAGGGAGCTTGAAGAGCTAGCAGTTGTGAGACTTAATGAGGAATGCTTTGTCATTCTACAACACAAACTACCTCAAAAACTCAAAAATTCAGGGAGTTTAACTATTTTTTGTCATATTGGTAGTATTTTTGTTGATAAAGTCTTGGCTGACTTAGGTACAAGCATAAATTTGATGCCTTGTGAGATGTTCATGCGGTTAGAATTAGGAGAGCCCAAACCCACTAAGATGAGCATTCAGTTGGTTGATAGATCTATAAAGTACCCTAAGGAGATTGTAGAGGATGTCTTGGTTAAAATTGATAAATTAATTTTCCCAGTTGATTTTGTGATATTGGATATAGAAGATGATGTAGAGATATCCCTCATCTTAGAATGACCTTTCTTGGCTATGACTAAAGCATTA
Source organism: Mitragyna speciosa (assembly GCA_024721245.1). Lineage (NCBI taxonomy): Eukaryota > Viridiplantae > Streptophyta > Magnoliopsida > Gentianales > Rubiaceae > Mitragyna > Mitragyna speciosa. The sequence continues at coordinate 12,791,566 of CM045553.1, read as the reverse complement.
ATTGATGTTCAAGCCATGTAGCTAACCTTAAAGTAGAAGATGAGGAAGCAATCTTTCAGACACTGGAGGCCATGAGACATTTTATAGATAGAGATGATATCTGCTTTTATATGGATACTACTGATACTGAATTCGTTAATGTCTTGTAGGAGGTCATCATTGATGATGCATTATAGGCATATATCATCCAACGCAAGAAGGCGACCATGCATCCTACTATAGTTGAATAAGCAATTCACTTTGAAGCTAAGAAGCCATATGAAGGCACAGAGCTTATGAGGAGATTGAAAGATCAATAGTTGGAATCCTCAAACCTTCAATAGAGGATCCACTCAACTTTGAGCTCAAAAGGCTATTGGACCATTTGGAGTATGCTTTCTTAGCAAAAATTGCAAGATACCCGTGACCATTGCAGCGGGCCTAGAGGTTAAGCAAAAGCACAAAGTTGTTGCATATCTTGAAGGAGCACAAAAGGGCATTTGCATGGAAGATTACCGACATTAGAGGCATTAGCCCCTTCTTCTGCACTCACAAGGTACTCTTAGAGGATGACTTTAAGCTAGTGGTCCAATCCAAAGGACGTTAAATTCTAATATAAAAGATGTGGTGAAGTTGAAATTCATTAAATTACTTGATGCAGGAGTAATTTACCCTATTTTTTATAGTTCTCGGGTGAACCTTGTGCAGGTAGTAGCGAAAAAAAGGGATGATGGTGGTGCCAAATAAAAGGAACGAGCCCATATCAATGAGAATGATCATAGACTGGAGAATTTGCATCGACTATAGAATGCTCAATGATGCCACCCAAAAAAATCATTTTCCTTTGTTCTTCATTGATCAAATTCTTAAAAGATTAGGAAGTCATGAGTACTATTACTTCTTAGACAGGTTGTCTAGGTATTTTCAAATTTTCATAGCTCTCGAGGACCAAAGGAAGACTACATTCACTTGCCCTTACGGTACATTCGCTACTGACGGATACCTTTCAGATTGTGTAATGTAGGCCACTTTTCAAAGGTGGATGGTAGCCATTTTCAATGAGTTAGTCGAGGACATCATAGAGGTATTTATGAATGATTTTTTCATTTTGGTGATTTCTTTGACTTATGCTTGAAAATTTTAGAGAGAGTATTAAAACAATGAGAGAAAACAAATTTGGCGCTTAATTGGGAAAAATGTCATTTATGATTCAAGAGGATATTGTTTTGGGCCACAAAATTTCTAGAAAAGGCATTGAAGTAGATAGAGTAAAAATAGAGATCATAGAGAAATTACCCCCACCGACTTCAATTAAGGCAATAAGAAGATTTCTTGGTCATGCTAGATTTTATAGGAGATCAGAAAAGATTTCTCCAAAATGGCTAAGCCTCTAATTAAATTGCTTGAAAAGGATGTGATTTTTAACTTTGATGAAAATTGCATGAATGCCTTTAGTATTTTGAAAGAAAATTTGAACCACTCCCCAATTATGGTTGTGCCCAATTGGTCTTTACCTATTGAAATTATGTGTGATGTTAGTGATTTTTTAGTGGGAGTGATACTTGGGTAGAGAAGGGATAGGCATTGATAAGTGATAATTTTACCTATTTTAACAGATTTTATATATGATTCTTGTGTGTTTGTAGTATCTTTTAGTATTTTCTAAACAAAAATGCTCAATTTTATCATTTTTTATCAAATAAAGGATTGCTTTTAAAATTAAGATTTTTAGTTTGAAAATTACGGTTTGAGGCAGAATTATTATTTTGACCAAATAAATACCCAAGTTTATTTGAATTTGTAGAAAAATGAGGAATAAATACATTTTTTATCAATTAAAGCTCAAAGATTATCAAAATCAAAGTAGATTCAAGTTGCACCATTTATTCACTTAAACTTGAGAATTTTCAAAAAATATTTTTTCTATCAAATTCTACAAAGTCAACTATGGTTCAATTGTAAAAAAAAAAAAAAAAATTTCCAAGAGCACATAGGGAATAACTAAAAATTGAAAAGGGTAAATTGGAAAAAAGGAGTGATTCGCAAGTTGCTCACTCGCGGATCATCGCCAACTTGCAGATTTCGGCTCTCCTCAATTTGCAGCTTGTTCGCACCTCCTTTGTAGATAATTCTAATGTCCAGCTGCTTCTACATTGTCCCAAAAGAATATTCAAAGTTCAAGGCAAGATTTTTCAAGATTTCATCATTTCAACTTCAACTTGGCAAATGACTTGAGTTAGGGTTTTTTCTTACAAATAGAGGCCCTTGTACATGTTGAAAAATATCCTTAGTTTTATGCTTGAAAAAGCAAGAACTATAGCTTTGTAGGAGGAACACTCCTTGTAAATACTTAGATAGCTTTTCTTTCTTAGTTTTGTAGTAGGCAAATTCATATTCTTGTAGCAAAACTTTAGAGAAACTTGTATTCAACATACTTGATGGAATGAAGAACAAAGATTTGGAGCTATAATTGAGCATTTCTTACCCTATTCTTTCTTATTTCATTCATGCATGCTTGCTTACTTTTATTTATGTACTTAATATTATCTTTGTCATGTTAAACTAAGTTGATTTCAACTAGATTTAAGATGAAACTATAATATGAATTGGTCTGTGGCCAACTTATTCTTATTTATTCATTTACTTGGTCTTAACATTTGTTTTTTATTAGCTACTAACTTCAAGTCATCTTAGTTGTTATTTGACAAAGAGATTTGCACTTAACAATGAAAAGAGTAAATAGAACTTATGTTGAATCTCACAAGAGTAGTAATTCATATAGGTGGATTCAAGTTAAATACCACAATTCATAAACCAAATGAACTACTGCATGCTAGACTTTATCACGAAAGTAGGAAAGCTCATGTATTAATAGTCTTCCATTCATAGAGAGATCTAGTTTGGAGTATAAATGGAATTGAATCCTAGACTTGAATAAAATCATTTTGCTCATAAGCAAAACATTCATATTTTGTGGATTTTTAAGCCTAGTCAACTTTGTTTAACTAGTTTCTTCATATTTTGTTTACATGGCTATGATTTTCCTATCATTCCATCACCTCTAAGTTTAATTGTTTCAATAATAAAGCAAGTTAGTAGCTTTGGTAATTGCTAGTTCTTGTTTCCTCGTAGGATCGATCCTAATACTCATCACAACTCCAATTGACCTGTGCACTTACGGAACGAGTATTAGGTTATAAATTTTATTATTTGTTTACTTTGATTTGTGCATGATTTTGATAGTAACCTAAACTCACAATAAGGCATTTTCATCCTATCTACTGTACAAGCAAAACTTTGATAGATGCTTAGGAAAATTGCACCACAACAGAAAAGAAGCTACTTGCAATAGTATTTGTTTTTGATAAATTTAGATCATACTTTATCCTATCCAAAGTCGTAGTGCACACTAATCACTCTACACTCAAGTATCTTTTAAGCAAGAATAATGCTAAACCAAGACTATCATATGGGTTTTATTGCTATAAGAGTTCGATATTGAGATTAAGGACAAGAAAGGAGTGAAAAACTTACCAGCTAATCACCTTTCTGGTCTTGAGAATGATAAAGAAGGAGACCTACACGAAGGAAAAATTAATGGTGACTTTCCTGATGAGAGGTTTTATGCAATTTCTTTCTCTTATATTCATATACCTTGGTTTACAGACATTGCTAACTATTTGGCTTCACGGGTTCTTTCCAAGGAAATGACTTATCAAGAGAAGAAAAAGTTCTTCTCTGAGCTGAGACATTACCTATGGGATGACTCATATCTGTTTCATGTATGTGCAGATCACATCATTCGGAGATGCATGACCGACTAGAGACTAAATTGATTTTGGCACTCCTAAGGTGATTATAAGTGATAGGGGTATTCATTTTTGTAACCAACAATTCAAAAAAAATTTGAATAGATTTGGTGTCACACACAAAATAACTACCCCTTATCATCCTCAAACGAGTGGCTAAGTAGAGGTAACTAATAGGGAGCTTAAGAGGATATTGAAAAAACTATAGAGCATTCACAAAAGGATTGGACAATTAAATTAGATGAGGCTCTATGGGTATAAGAGTCCCATTGGTGCCAAACCATATAGGCTAGTCTATAGTAAATCGTGTCATTTGCCGATTAAGCTAGAGCATAAAGCATATTAGGCACTTAAATCTATAAATTTTGATCTGAAAATTGTAGGTGAAAAGCGGGCTATGCAAATGAATGAGCTTGATGAATGGTATCTGAGGCCTTTGAGAACTCAAGAATCTACAAGAAGAAGATAAGGCATGGTATAACAGGAATATTAAGCACATAAGGAGTTTAAGTTGGGTGACAAAGTATTGCTATTCAATACAAGGCTTCATCTTTTTCTAGGTAAGCTAAAATCTAGATGGTCTAGTCCATTTATGGTTAACGAGGTTTTTCCCTTTGGTGTTGTAGAGATTGCACGTAAAGACAATGAGACATTCAAAGTGAATGGATAAAGGTTGAAACCGTATATAGGTCAAGTGTTTAAGGAGCAACAAAAGGAGATTCTCCACCTTATTGACCCCGAGTCATAAATTGCTTGAAGGACGTCGAGCTAACGACATTAAACAAAGCGTTTAACATCTTTTGTTTTTCAATTATCATTTCTAGAGTTTCTTTAGTTCATTTTGGTTTTTTAAATTTGATGCAATTTATGTTTTGATTGTAGGACAAATTGGATAAGGTAAGATTAACTACTACAAAAAGGAGATAGTGTGAGAAAGAGAAGTGGACTAATTTGTTATTTGAATCACTTAATTAAATCTCACGTACTTCTTGTTCTTCCACTATTTAAATGGGTTATCATGTTAGTTTCAGTGTGTAAGATGCATTTTTATGTTTATGAGAATTGGAAATGGGTGAAAATTGATAAAAAATTTGACTAAGTGCTATTCAGGTGCTGCGTTTGTTTGTTTCCTCTTTTGGATAGAAACCGCAAAAGAAACCATTTGAGGTTTCTCACACAGATTATGTCCAGAGATTTTGGTCATGGGAACCGTGACACTGAACTCACGCATTTCTATCCATGTGAAACATTTTGGAAGCAAACCCCATAATGAACCGTGCACAGTTTGTCGCACAATTTGCATCTAGAAACTCGGCCAAAGAAACAGCAAGTATCTCCTCGCACGTTTCTTCAAATGATTCATATTCAGTGTTGTTGACCAAGCAAAAACTGCGAGAGAAAACACGTGCATTTTCATCAACGGATTTTCTCCAAAAACTTTAGCAATTGAACTATGCCACAATCCTTATGCTGTTATCTCTTTAATGATATTGCCCATGAGCAAGCACAAATCGTGTGCAGTTTTTCACGCGATTGTTCTCCAAAGATTTCAACTTATCCAACCGCATGAGGTATCGTCTGTGATTTCATCTGTGGATGTTTTACTAGTCTGGTTTTAAAAGGAATCGCGTGAGAAACCACAAGTTTACTTGTCAAGAACTGCATGCGGTTTCTTTACGGGGATTGAAAAAAAATTTACAGACGCAATTTTCCCACTTTTCCTCTTCTTTATTTTCTTTCACAACACAAAACCCTTTCAACACTCCCTTCAAATCCTCTAGCCTTTCGCCATTTTCTTGACAAAATCATCACACACAGAGTACATAGACCTCAATGTAAGCCTTCTTTGTACAGTTTCTCAAGAATTTGGAGGGCTAAGTAAGGGTTTGGTTTGTTTGATTTTGGACTTCACTGAAATCATTCATCATTCTTGAGTTGCCTAAGTTGTGTTTGAGGTATATATATGTGATTTATTTCTCATTTTGATGATTTTAATTTCAATTAATGTGGGTATTTTTAGGGATTTCTATGTAAAATGATTTGGCTAATTTTTTGGATTGATTTAAGTTTAATTCGTGTGAAATGGAATGATTGTGCTTGAATTAGAAGCATGGTTTAGCAAATTACTTGTTCAATTTTGATAAAATGCACCTTAAAGCACAAATTGAGAAAATTGGTATTATGGTTATGATATTCTTGACTTGGTTGATTAATTGAGCAAAACTAGACTACCATTAATCCTCTTTTAGTAGTCAATCGTTGATGTGCTTAAAGGATGATGACTTTTCTAGATTGGACACTTGTCTTTAATTGGGAATTTGAGCAATAAGCACCACCATAGCTCGCTATTGCGTTAGATTGAAACTATGATTATTAGTCTAAGTATGAGTGTGTACTTTAACTCAATTTTGATGATTTTATGATTAACTATTTAAATATGTGAAGTGATTTTATGATTTTGTGTTCATTATTGGCTTAAGTGTGTACTTGTATGCTTTTTTATAGTTTCTTATGTTCAAAGTCAATGGTAATTGCCTACTTAAGAGTAGTAGCTAAATTGAGGTCATTGATGATTTTCTTGGGTGTAATGTTGTAGAATTTTTTCATTTTGTAGGTAAAAATGGCCACGGCTCCATCTGGATGATCAAGAAAGAGAAGGAACACCAATTTCACAAGTGGATCGGGACCGGGGCCAACACTAGGATATGATGCCATGTAGTTCACTTCTTTAGAGAACCAACGATGGTACGAGGCAAGAAGGGGAAAACAGATTTTAAAAGAGAAGAATGTGGCATTGGAGATACAGAATTATTTCCACATCTCCGAGCATCTCACCTAAATAGGATGGCAATCCATCCTAAATCTCCTCGAGTTCATCTACTCTAAGCTTGTTATGGAATTCTATGCTAATGGATGAACAAGTTTAAACATAATGGCAACTACATTGAATCAACAGTGATGAGTACTTGGATGTAGATTTACCAAAGTACTATAGCCGAAACCCTTCACTGTTAGAATAGAGGGTGAGACGTTGATATGAAAAAAAACATTTTATGTCCCCAGGGTTGGACATTGAATAACATTGCTGAAAATTTTCGGATTCTTCCAGTCACTTTCAAAGCAAAAAAGGAACAAAAAATTTTGGCTAGCAAGTTCCAGTCATTGCAACACATTCTCCTTTACATCTTTGACTACAACGTGATCTTGAGAAAGAGCAGTAAGAACGAAGTGCGCGCTTCTGACACATATTTCCTTGAGACCATTTTCTTTAGAAGCGACACTAAAAAGGCAGATCCCCCCTTCCTAATTTATTGATCTCATATGTGTGGAATGTGGCAAGGGAGAAGAAAAGGACAACGGTTTTAGTCTTCCCCGCTTACTCACTTTCCTCTTTAGAGACTCGCAAATTGATCTCATGGGTATAGAGGCAATAGATATGATAGAAATGACTATATGATTGCCCTTAGTGAAGTTTAAGTGGGACGCGCAGTTCATTGCGATATCATGGAACGCCCGATCCCATAGGGTGAGATGGGAGAGGAAGTTGAAGAAGAAGAAGAGGGTAACGAGAAAGATGCAGTCACAGATATTGGAGAAGTAGGCCCTTCATCCTTGAGACCACCAGTACACTGGGGACGTGCCCCTCCAGCCGTTGCCTCATTTGACAAGGACTAATTACAAGGAGCCCTAGACACTATAGAGACCCGGTTAATGGGGAGAATTGATGTGATAGAGGCAAGCCTATGGATCGATATGATAGGGATGGAGGCTTGGATCTCAGGATGATTGGACGAGTAGCTGGAGATGATTTGAGCACTCCAGAGATGCTAGAGCTTATATTAGTCACAGCCTTCTCCACCACAGGGTAGCTATTACGCAGGAGATTTAAAAGAAGATTTTGGAGATGACCTCAGGGATGCTTAGACCAGTTCTCCATTTACTTGGATCCCTTTCCTTTTCATTTAGTTTTGATCATGCTATTTGATTGGTTTACTTTTGATTTATACTGATTTCTTTCATTTTGGGGTTGTAATCTTAATTAGCTAGACTATGTTTTTCTTTTAATATTTACTTCTTATCTTCATCGTTATGCATTTTAAGTTTTATTTTTCTAACACTACGTAGACGACTTAAACTATATTTGGATAATATGTATTTATGTAACGTGATTGCAGTTGAATGCCTCTCATCATCAGGGGAGCAAAGTTGTAGTCTTTATCCATACAAAGGCCTCCTACTACGTGAAAAAAGGGGATATTAGTTTCCTTATTCTTATTTATTCCTTTTTCTTATCTTTTCTCCATCTGTCACACATTGAGGACACTGTACATCTTAAGTGTAGAGGAGAGTTAAAAGGTAGTAGTAGTGTAATATTGATCTGGTTGTTGGATGATTGAATTGGTGAATTTTTTGCTTATGGATTGGGTTTTGATTAACAGGGAGTTGACCCTATATTAGGGAAGACTTTGTCAAAATTTTTGAAAATTTTGACAAGAAAATCGTCAAATTTTTTGAGTGTGCATGTTATCCAAGTTATTTCTCAAAGTTCTTTCGAAAAAGTCTAGCGAGCACTATTACACCATTGGAAGTCTTTTATTTGAAGAAAGTATATTAGATGGAGTTAGAGTAATTATTTGAGAATTTTGTGAAGATAAGGTCATATTTATACCCTACTTGATTGTTGCAGATTAAATGATGATAATAAATAGCAAATAGAGCACACTTTGGACGATTAATAGCTCAATTTTGTTTTCTTGTGTGAAAAAAAAAGGAAAGAAGAAGAAGAAAGAAAAATTGTGAGTTTGGGGTCTACTCCACTAGTTTGTTGTCGAATAATCGAGAATCTTCATTTAGCAATGTTGATTCTCACATCAAAAAGTCACCAAAACTATGAGTATACATAGCAAGTTGAGCAAATGAAGTATTTAGTAATCGAGAATCTTCACCTCAAAGTGTCAATCTTCACATCAAAAAAAGAACTTCATGCCTCAATTAAATGCCAAATTCCAACTTAATAAAGGTTTATGGTGTTTGCGGGTGCTAATCGAACTTGTTTGTGTCATTTGCTTCCTATGGGACTCATTTACTTGCGAAGATTTAGTAGGGTGAAAATATCACGTTGAAGTGACTAAATTCAATGTATAATTGCTCTTACTACCCCTTGTATTATGAGTATCTTGAATAGATGGAAAGTGGCTTGATGTGTGTCCATTTGGTATTTTGAAGAATAATTCTTTGAAATATATTGCCCTATTTGCTCACCTTTTAAATCGGTTATTTAGTTTGTATGGTATAGTTGCTTGAGACGAGCAACGGCTCAAGTGTGGGGGAGTTGATATTAGTCCACTTGTACCTATTTTAGAGGGTCTTGGGTCAATTCATTCATTTTCTAGTTACTTTTTATTTTGCCATTTGAAGTTCACATTTGAGCTTAATTGAGCCATATACTCGCACTTACCCTATCATTTTGTTGGTAAAAACATCAAGCACTGGATGGCTAGCAAGAATGAAGCAATGGCCAGGAAGAATCAAAAGTTGAAAGCTTGATTTTGATGCAAAAAGACAAAACTATGAATCACCTTGAAGAAAACGAGTGAGGATCACCTCGTGTAGTTTAGTGGCAGAAAACAAACTACAGGAGTAATCGCGCATGCATGTTGCTGTGGTTTCTATCTAGAAACCAAACATGGATAGAACTACGTGAGCTCTTGCACGGTACTACAAAGAACAGAAATTGCATGACCAACCGTTTGCGGTTTTTCAATCAGTAGGTCTACAGTTTCTTCAAAATTTGAAAAAACTGCGAGAGATCAAAGGGAGAAATCGTGTGCGGTTATAATGAATTTAGCAACTTGAATTGACTTTGTGGCTGATGACTCATTTCCTTTCTACTTTTCCTAGGGTTCCTTAGCATAAAATAGACCACTTAAACGCATCACAAAGCATGTACAAAGTTTTCTTTAAATAGAGCCTATCCTCTATTGACTTCTTGACGTACAAAGCTTTCAACTTTTCCCACATATCTTTGGCTGTAGTCTAAGAAGCAACTTCGCATAAAAAATTTTTACAGGGATTTAGAACAATACCTGATCTAACCCTTTTGTCAAGATTGGCAAACTCCTTGTCTTACATTTTCTTTGGTTTCCCAAGCAATGCTTTGTCTACTCCATCTTGGATTAAAATGGCCTCCATTTTGTGCTGCCACATACGATGTTGATACTCCGGTCAAACTTTTCAACATGGTCTTCTGTCGTGCCCCAAAAAACGTACACGGTTAGTCAGGGTGACCCTTTTTGAAATTGTGGTTTTGAAAAAATCGTGCGTGTATGAAAAAAATCGATTTTGGTGAAAAAGTGTATTTTTAAGAAAACAGAATTTTGGAAAACTAAGCAAGGCAAGGACTAAAAATGCAACAGTTTTGGCCAAATGGTTTGAAAAAGGATTTTACAAAAAACGGAGTCATCACTTGATATTGAGTTTAAGTGTACCAAGTCACCCAAAAAAATCATTTAACAAAATAAAATAAAATTTTTAGAAAAATTATTTGAAAACACTTTTTCGACTCTAGCTCGTAAAAACAAGAGAAAAAAATCCAAGGGTCACATTTGAAAAAAAAGAAGGCAAAGACTCTCGCCTAAAGCACCCTACCCGAGGCTAGTTGTGGTTTAATCAAATTTTTCTAAAATAACTTTAAATTGTATTACTTTTGGATATATCTAAATGAATGTAAATCCTAAATCTAATGTGGTGTTGAGACAGATGAAATGCTCTGTCGAGACTTAATCAAAATTATCATATTAATTGCGAAACCCGAAATGATGCCTCGAAGGAATCACGAGTGTGAATGCAAGATAGAATGCAAAAAGAAAAGAAAAATAGTAATATAGATAGTAAGTGATCAAAGACAGTAGGAATGCAACATAATGGGTATGGGAAACTAATAACTCCTGGCTAGCTGTTTCTACTTATAGAGGGGGAAATGACATGTTAAGCCACCAATTCCCACTTAAGTAGGTGACTATTTCTAGTCGTATCACACAAATGACCTAAATGTTATGTGAAATGCAATCTATGTGTCATACACGAAATATGTATCAAAACTAGGTAGTAGTAATAATACTATATAAAAAAAATCATGCAAAAAATGGAAGAAACATAAAAAGAGAAAACAGTGTGTGAAACAAGATGAAAAGCACATGATGAGTGAAACTAGTACTAAATGACCTAAAAGTCTAGCATTAGACTAACCCTTTCTAGAAATTCCCCACTAGCAGTAGACTAGCAAAAAAGTACTAAAGTCACAATTAGCGTTGAACTAGTGTGGTGACGTCATGAATAAAAACATAAAATACATAAACAAACATATAAGAGTATGTAATCACATAGAAGCACTTAGCACGTAAACATGATGTCTAGATCCAAAATCTTAAGGAAAGCAGTAAAGCAAATAAAAACACAAACACGCAAAAGCACCTAAGTCCTAACTCTTACATCAAGAGGATATAACTTACAATAAAAGGTGAAAAATTAAAAATGGTCTATCTATTACACTTGCTATCTAAATACACAGTTCTTGAAAAATAATATCAACTATCTATTATATTGCCTATTTAAATACAAAATCTTGCAAATATAGTAAAATCTAGCAATCTATTATATTTTCGCTAAATAATAAAAAAATTGAAACTAAATAGCATAAAGTAAATAAATAAGCAAAAAGTATATAAAATAAGAGAACTCATTGAAGAAAATGCACGAAAATCACATAAGAGCACATTGAAGCACATAAGGAGAAATTTACAAAAAATAAGGGTACCTCTCCTTGAAAACCCATACTAAATGCTAAAAACATGAACAAATGCGTTAAAGGCACCATATTTAATGAAATAAACCACAAAACATAAAATTCTGACAAATTAGGAGTAAAATGAAAATTCTATTAAACTAAGGGCTTAAAAAAGCAAATTCAAACAAACTTAGGGGCCAAATAATAAATTCAAATAAGCATGGGGGCACAATTGTAAATTAAAACTAGGTAAGGGTGCAAAACAAATAAAATTCCAACAAGTTTGGAGCAAAACTCAAAAATTAGGGACCTAATTGAAAGAATGTAAAATCTAAGGGGGGTCCATCTACAAATTATGAGACTTAATTGCACAAAATAAAAAGAACTCAGGTATACAATTATAATAATAAAAAGTTGGGAGAGCTAAAAAAAGTAAACTCACACTCTACATAACAAAATAAATTAAATTCTGAATTAGATCAAATTAACCCAATTAATAAATTTAATACTGGTTAATTAACTCAATTACCCAATTATGACTAAATTAAAATTAAGCCATAAGCAAAACAAACACCATGAATTAACTAAAACTAAAACTACAATAAACCAAAACTCCCTAAAATTCCCCCAATATCTCATTCGATTATCTTCAACCTTTCAATCAGAGAAATCTCTCTCTATCTCTCTTTCTCTAATCTGTCTTTACTTTCTCTTCTCCAGCTTTCTCTCTTATTTCTTGCTTTCTTTTTTCTTTTCCAATTTCATTCTATCTATCTATCTATCTCTCTCTCTCCCTCTCCCCCTCTCTCTCTATGCTCTTTGCTCTCTCCTTCTGATTCTCTCTCTGTTCTCCCTTTGTTCTCTAATTAGTCTCTCTTTTATCCATTGAACTAAATGGCCCCCAAATTTTGGGGGATCAATCGTTCAAATGCCAAGAGAGGGAAAGAGGCTACCGTTGTAGGCAACGATGCAATGGTGGGAGTGATTTCCGATGGCTGTAAGGTGTGGTAAGTGATGGATTGGTTGCTCTTTGGTTTTGCAATTTTGGTGGTGGTGGAAGGATGACTGCTGTTTGGTAGTTGTAGGTTGGTGTTGAAGCTAGGTAGCAGGTGTTGGGTTGCAGTTGTGATGGTTGTGGTGATGGCGTACTGAGGGCTGACGGACGGGGTTGAAGTTCAATGGGGTATGGATGGTTATTTTAGTGGAGTTTCAGGTGGTATTGTGGTGGATTTGAGAGACGTGCAGTAGTTGATTGAGGCCCTTTTTAGAATGGGTGATTGCTAGAATTCATGTGGTGGATGGTGGTGATTGGAGATGGTTCTATATCTAATTTACAGTGGTGGGCTAGTGGTGATATGGGTTAGAATTGTTGGGTTGGAGGACGTGAGTGGTTGGGGAGTTGCAAATTGGTGACAGAAGACTGTTTGGTTACTTGGTGGTTCTGGGTATATAGGAAGGTGGTTGTTGTTTTTACAGTCAGTGGTTATAGAGGTTTTGGGCGATTCTAGTACATGATTATGCTGTTGTGTTTGGGCTGGCTGATGATTGTAACAGGGGAGGAGATAAGGAGAGTAGTAGTTGTGGATACTAGTTATTAGATGATGATTGTTTGCGTAGCTTTGGGGGGATTTTGGTGAGGGTAATCTGGAGGAAAACAAGGTTTTTGGGTTGAGGGAATGGCAGGGAATAGTGGAGAAAAAAAACTATTAAAGGCTGGTTCTTGTTCTGTCCAGTAGGTTTTGGGTTACTAGAGGTTTATTTGTAACTGTGGTGGTTATTGACTGAGAAAGGAGGAGATGACGACGGCGTTAGGTTGTGAGGTTGTTTGGGTTGCTGACTGGTGGCCTCAAGTTGGTGTTTATGAGCTTTTGGGTGGTGATTATGGGTTGATTACAGTGGTTTTGAGTAGTGATTTAGTGGTTTTGGGGTGGTAGTGATGGAGGTTCGGGATTCGGTGGAGCAAAGGAAGAGAGAAGTGGTTGGGGATGAGGTTAAGGGAGGTAGTTGATGGTGGTCTTTGGTTGATGGAGGCAGTTGAACAGTGGATGAAGATGGCAGAGGGAAAAGGAAAAAGGACGGTAAACCCAAAAAACAGAAAAAAAAAACCAAAAATGAGAAAACCCTAAAAGTAAAGAAGAAAATAAATCCAAAAAAAAAGGGCAAAATCAACTTTATATTTCATTTTTAGGCTAAATTTTTGTGAAAGATTACAAGAAATAATGGTTAGAGTATTTAAGAAAATGCCATTTTAGCAAGAACTTGGGTGGATGTAGATGAACCCTGATATGTTCTAGTCTGTTCTTGATATGTTCTTGATTTTTGCATCTTTTGATCTCACTATGTATGAAAAGTGTGTGTTTGTGTGTGTGTGTTCAATTTCACTCTGGGCGGAAAGTGTGTGTTTGTGTTTAGGATTTAGTCTGTGTTTTAGGTGAAAGTGTGTGTGCAAGCCTTCTCCTAGAATTTTCTAATTAACCTCTTTTTATTTAAGGGATAATTACAGAAACCTCCCCTGAGGTTTCTGACAATTGCAGCCAGTTCCCCTAAGGTTTGAAAAATTACACTTACCTCCCTCACTTTTACTGTTTAGGTAACAAAACCTTGAAGTCAACAAAAATATGAAGCAAATACCCAAAATTACCCCTATGGTTTTTTTTCCTTTTAAAAAAAGATATTACCACCAGCACCATCTCATTTCCACTGTCACAACCATTACCAGTATATCTCCTGATCCTAGAAAAAGAGTGAAAAAAAACCTCCAATTATTTATAACAACAACTTTGCTGCAAGTGCATAATTTAGCTCCTTCAACTTCTCCTAATTTTTCCGTACACGAACCATCGACCAATTTCACAATCAAACAAATAAATCCAATTTGTTTGGTATTAAGGTAGACGGGTTGTGAAATTGGTTGATGTGCAGAGAATTATTTGGATTTTTTTGGTATTAAGGTAGATGGGTTCATAATTTAGCTCCAATTATTTATACCAATAGGTTTGCTCCAGGTGCATAATATAGCTCCTACAATTGTCTAAACCAAACAAATCCAATTTCACAACCATCGACCAATTTCACACAGTACACACAGTGGTATTGTCTTCAGCAGCTCAGCAGCTTACATTTCACAACCTGCCCTATATTTCTGTTGCTGAACTTTAGCCTTCTCAGGTTGGTTAGGCACCAGATTTGTCAATCTCAAGATTTGCATGAAAAAACACTACCAAATATGTTAACAGTAAGAAAGAACAGTATAAAAACCCAAATAAATACACTTCCAATTTACTGAATTCTAGTTTTGGATTTTGTGCTATCCGCAAGATCCAATTTTTCCCTTCCATAAATTTACAATAAGAAAAATAAATCTTACAATATACAATCTTTATTATATTTATATTTATTTACAGTTTCTAAATTCAAGGTTTTACAAAATAATTATACACCATAAAGACCAGAAGCTACAAGCAATATGCTACACCCTCAACGGGTACATAATATACTTGATAAAATACTTGAGATAGCAGCACCCATATAGATAAAAAAATCAAATGGATAAAATACCTTAGCACTGAGGAATTCAAGAATGGTAGAACTGGCTTTGTGAGATCAGGAGATCAGGAAACAGATAGGGAGACTTATGCTTCCCCGTGCCATCGAGCAAAAATAAAGAGAAAGGGAGGAAGAGAAAGAATAAGGAAACAAAGAGTGATGAGAGTAGAATTATGGCCAAGGGAGAAGGCAGATAGAATGATAAGGAAATTAAAATTGCAAAGAAAGAAGAGAAGGAGAAGCAATAGTATAGAGGTAATATGGTGGATTTTGGTGTGTGGTGGAGATGGTATGCAGAAGGCAGAAGGAGAAGAAATAGTATAGAGGTAAAATGGAAGTAGGAAGAAGAGTGACATCTCTGCCCGTGCGTGCGCAAGAGAGAGAGAGAGAGAGAAGAGAGGGAGAGAGAGTTGTTACAGGAAAGAGGAGGAGAAAGGGGAGGGGAGACGGCGATGGAGTAGAGAAGGGTGAGAATAAAAAGGAAGATAAGATGCTTTTTTATTTTTCTTTTTCTTTTCTTTTGGTGAACTATTTTTTTGGTAAAAATTGTTTTCATAAGGATATTCTTGGAACTTTACTTAACCAAGGGAGGTAAGTGTAATTTTTTAAACCATGGGGGAACTGGCTGCAATTGTCAGAAACCTCAGGGGAGGTTTCTGTAATTATCCCTTTATTTAATCGAAGTAGGGTATTTATAGGGGAAGAGAATCTTACCTTCCAAGAATATGCAAAATGACCAAAATGCTCTTGACCATTAAATCACAATTTTACCCTAAAAAATTTGGGCACAAAAAATTAAAAATAAAAACTAAAAAAATGTCATGATTTTTCTAAAAACACCCAAAAAGTGAAAAAAAACAAATAATACAAATAATAAATTTATTAATAAAATTCAAGCGAAAAATACATTTTTGTGTAAAATTATCGTTTTACCCTCTAAACGCAGTATTTACAGAAAAATAGAAGTTGGCCTCAAAAAATTACTAAAAATTAAAAATAAGCTTAAAGACCTGAAAAATGAATCTAGAACACAAAAAATTTGACAAAAAGATGTTCAGGAGGTAAAATGACCATTTTGCCCCGAAATGCACTATTTATCGAAAAAATAGTAATTGACCCCAAAAAAATCAGAAAAATTTAGAAACATGCTTCAAACCTAAAAATACAAAGTTGGGACCTGAAATGACCAATGGTATTTGCGAGGCAAAATGACTATTTTGCCCCTGTCCGGGCTAAATATAGAAAAATATCAGTTAGACTTGACAAAAATCACAAAATTTAGAAATATGTATGAAAGTGCAAAAATATGAATTGAAAATTCCAAAATTAATGAAAAATATTTACAGCTAAAAACTACTGTTTTGCCATCATGTTGGTTGTCAATACTTAACCTAGGGTCAAGTCTACACACACACACATACATACATACACACACACATGTATATTTGTGTATGGGTGTGTATATACATGCATACATACATGCATACATACATAGATACATACATTATTTTTTTTGGAGGGGAAGCCAACCCCAAATTTTATTAATACATATACATGTGTGTGTATATGTATGTATGTATGTATGTATGTATGTATGTATACATATACATATACATACATACATATACATATATGTGTGTGTGTTTGTGAAAAAAAAGAGTGTGTGTGTGTGTCTACATATATATATGTATATACATATATGTATATGTATATGTATATGTATGTATGTATGCATGCATGTATGTGTGTGTATTTATTTATTTAAAGAATGGGCTTTTTCAGAAGCAAAATAAATGCAAAAATCACTTTTCTTTACAGTTTATTTGAATACCATTTTAATTAGCCCAAAAAGAGAATATTGTTTAATGTAGTACAAGCTTATTTTTTAACGTTCAAGTATTAATAAAAGTGCTACTTCTAATTTTTGGATTAATCGTATTTCTTATGCGTTGATAAGAATCAAGCAACAAAGAATTAGTAATCTAAATTTGGGAAGTCTATTTTTATTCTTTGTCATTGCAGTATGTTTTAGGTATTTTATTTTCCCTTAACCATTGAATTTAAAAGAATTGCCAAACATAAAAACACACCAGTTTTCCCTTATTTGTCATCAACGCATAATTTTTTGTTATTTAATTTGCACTCTATATTTCTGTTTTTTAACTTCATTTGTCTACATAATAATACTAGTATAATTTTAATAATGTTTCTCAATTGTAAAAATGGGCTAAGGTTTAATTTTGCTCCAAAACCAGGATAATTTGGACGAACCCATTTTTTAGAAAACTATTTTGGAAAATTCTCCAACATCCAAACATGTTTTCAAATCACTTTTTAATTATTTTATCTCATGTGTATTTAGGCGTGGCAATCAGGTCGGTTTCGAATTGGCGGGTCGCGTTGAGACTCAAGTATAACGGCCAACCTATCAACCCAAACTTGCCTGCCAACCCAAAAAAGCCAACCCGAACACGACCCGCCACAGATTGGTTGGTTGGCAAGTCAACTCGTGAATTCAAAAAAACAAAAAAAAAAAACTTCATGCGCCCTTATTAAGGAAGTTTTCAGGTCAAACGGGTCGACTCGCCAACCCGTTTGACCCACAAAATTCATTAATGTGAAGTTTTTTTTTTTCAGGTCAAACGAGTAGACTTGAACCTAAACTTGGCCTATTTTTTTGATTTTTCGAGTCAAATTGGTCAACTCGATTCTAACCCGAACCCAACCTGTTTGTTTGGAGTGTCAATCAAATTCGACCCGAACCCGTCAACCCTTGACCCAAACCTATTATTTTCGTATTAGGTTCGTATAATATTTTCAGGTCGTGTCAAAAATTGCCACCCTCCGTATATTACATCCAAAAAAAAATTTCTAAAATATTATTACTCCAATGATATTTCAAAAAAAAAAAAAAAACCACAATCCAAATAAATAATAAAACTAGTCAAAGTTTAAGTATTTAGCTGCAACCGATGTAGAAGGAAATCTATTTCTCCTTTTAAACTTGTGGGAGAAATTTGAGATTAAATGAAATTTTGGGGGAATACTAAAAGTTATCCATTCAAATAGATGATATACACTTGTTAAATTCTAAAGGCGAAAAAAGAAATGATCAATTAACCCATTTTAGACATGATCTGAGAATCCCCACTTTCTAGTGTGATATTCAGTTTCTGTAATAACTACTCAATCCAAAATGGGCACCACAAATCTATGAAGGGGCAACTGAACTAACGTACACCTACAACAGCATTGGTTCATGAAAACACTATGACAACGGTTTTACAACGCGATTGTAGTGAGAGGGAGGCCTCTATTATTATTATTATTATTATTATTATTATTATTATTATTAGTATTATTATTATTGCCAATCATCAACAATATTTTATCTTACTCTTAACATACTCTATGAGGAGAAGGCCAACTAGATCCAGAGGGAATCGATGGGGACTGAGCCATCTTGGACCAAACGGGTGCATTATGCATATCCATTTGGATTTTTATAGGATGCAAAATTCGAACCCCTGACCACCCGCTCCATTTAACCTTTAAAGGCTTTGAAGTGGCTAATTCAACCAAGTTGGGTTGGTTAGAGGCCTCTATATTTGCTCTAGTCAAAAAGTATATTACGAGCTTGTTCCCAAAGATTTTGATTTTAGTAAAAACTAATTTTAGAAAATCCGAAAATCAGTTACTTTTAAGTTTAAATTAAAAATCTAAAATCAGAGTTAAAAAAAGTAATTGAGAATGTTACAAAATAAATTTTTTAAAATAAAAAACTAAAAGCAAGTAGAAAAAAGCTATGGAAAATATTTTCAACAACCTAAACGGTAGGGCGTTAAATTGCTGTCTCCATTATCAAACTGGAAGATGTTTATACCATGTATTATATGATACCTAGCCGTATCTAATTATTTCTAGGACCCAAGTACTTCTTAGTTTAATTAGTTCGACCACATTCCTTGGGCCTCACGAGAAAGGGCCTCCTGCATTATGCCCATATCGTTAACATTGGATAGTTGATTTCCACGGCTAATGGGCAAACTGCATTCCAAACTGCTGTACATCACATCAGGCCGACAATATTTGTGTACTTTAGCTGATGATCGAATGTATTTAAAAATATTCTATTCCTCAAATCATTTAATCCGTTACATCAAAATGATTATGGCAATATGTTGATGACAATAACCCTGTCGATTTTCTACCACGAAAAAACATGCATGTCATACACCAATACGTGCCATATCATAGGCCTTTCAGTGAGGCATATTGTAATTTTACCCTTTTGTTCTAGCAAACTGATTTACCATTTTCATTTCCAAAGTTTGAACCCTCGGTCAAATTAGTTCTGAGAGTTTTAGTCGAAACCAATATATCCAAAATATTTAATTTTAGCCAAATTGATCTTAATGCTTGGTAGAAAAAAATGCACTCCGTAAAGAATTCAATTTGAGCCAAATCGATATCTAACATTTCTTTAAAATTTAAAAAATATTAAAAATTCGTTAAAATTTCATAAAAAATTATTAGAATTAAGGAAAAATCACAAATATTAAAGAAAAGTCACAAAAATTTTAAAGTATGGTGAGAATGTATAATGAATGTAATTTATGCAATTTGACTGAATGAAGATAATTTATAGTTTTACCAATTTACTAACATAATAAAGCACATTTTCTTCATGTATTACTTTATTTCTAAAGTTGAAATTTTATTTCCTAATATTTCATAATTCGACACATAAAGATTAAATAAAATACACAGAATAGGGATTTATTTTGCACAGAATAAAGATTAAATTTTGTTTTTTTTCTAATTTTCAAGATTTTATGAATTTTTATGCTTTACACTATTTTATGAACTTTCTTAAATTTTTGTGGAAATCTAGGGTAAAATGTAATACTTTGGGGAAAATATTATGGACCAATTTAGTCACAATTATATATTTTGGGAATTAAATTTGTTTTGGCAAAAAATTTAGAGATCAATTTGTTCAAATGGTTAAACTTTGGGGATAAAAATTGCCATTCTCCCACAACATCAAAATAGTTATGCCAATACATATATGATTAAGTACTTATGTGTTATAGAACAGATAAATAAAAAGTATTGCGTTAAGGACCATGTTAACGCTATAGTGTCACTAACAGGTCAAAACAAATGTAAGGATCTTGGAACCTTCTATATTAATTAGAGCTTTCACTGCATCTACCTCATAATTTTGTCATTTCTGTCATCCAAACTCAATTCTAACTCAATGATTTGAAAGATTCCTGTGAGATCAATTCCTATTTATTTCTCTCCCCAACGTTACCATCAAGTTATGAACGTTTGTAGTGAAGGACTAACTAGTTTATTTCGTAAGAATACACTAATCACTTCCAATTGATGAACAATGGAACATGTTACACTTACGATATGCCGATGACTGCACAGCAGACCACTGGTGTGCATGTGTGTGTGTGTATGAGAGAGAGAGAGAGAGAGAGAGAGAGAGAGGCTATTGTTGTGCGCACAAACATATGCTCCCAATAAAAGGGTCACACTTTGTGTGCATTTGCTTCGTGATGATACATGATTAAAATACTAATGCCGTATGATTCTAAGGTTTGGTTGCATTTTAAATATATGATTAGTCATCCTTTTAACAGAATTAATCCCTTGCATATGGAAAAAATAATCCTATGCAAGAGATGGTATCAGTCTTAGATGGGGGTAACAATATTTTTGACTAGTTTTTCTCCACCACCACTACGTGTAACACAACTATCATAGTGCACCACCACTTCCACCAGTATTGTGCACTACTACCACGACCACCAAATTGTACTACTATCATCACCACCGCCATTAACCAAAACCATCACACTTCACTACCATCAATGAACATCATCACCATCAGCACTAGGTAACACCACTATCATCATAACTACCACCTTGTAATAATCATCTACTCTTGGACCACCAACACTATCTACCACTATGTAACATCACTACTATTATTGAATATGACTATTACGACTACCATATAATAACACGACCACCATCATCGTCAGCGTGCAACACCACCACCTACCACGGTACACCACCACCACCATATATTATGTTGCACTCTCACCATCAAACACTATCATTACCTTGTAATACCACCACTATATATCACTCTGTGTATCACTACGATCATATACCATCGTGCACCACCACTATTATAACATAAAAATAATATTCTAAATTTTAGGTATTTTAGTCAATAAAATTAAAATTCAATCCTCAACAAATATACAATGATATTATTTTTTAATATATCCCATCAAATCCACCATCAAACAAAGCTAATTGGGTTTATTAATCTGAGCATAACTCATCTTACGATTCATAGTTCAAGAATGAGTAATCCTATGTCATCCCGTCTATGAACCAAACCACCCTTAGTTGCTTCCTTTTTGCAAAGATGGATGATTTCAATTTGTTCGTAACATGGGTTTGCCCACATTAAATGACTATGGAAACTTTTGCATATTCTTAAATAAAGAATTGTTTCAAGCTACAACTTCAATTAGATGTGTCTATTATGCTCAATGGGCAAGTGAAATTACCTATTAATCAAATAATTCCTAAAGGGAACATGACCCCTTGTGTTTAAATTTATTACAGTTTACCCCCTAAAAACTGCAGCGTATATCATCATTCCCCAGAAAAAAAGAGAAAAAAAAATGGAATATATTTTGGCAATATATATGTTCCGTTAGTAAGGTAACTATAAGTTAGCCAAGAAATATAAGGATCTTAATTATAACTTACCATAGATTAGGGGTGGCAATTTCCAACACAATACGAAAACACAAACGATCCAAACCCGAAAATAGCGGGTTTGGGTTTAAGCTTGGTGAGTCAGGTCAAAATCAGATCGAACCCGATTGACCCATGGGTTAACCTGAGAATCCAAAAAAAAAAAAAAAAAAAACTAACATTTTGTAGCTTTGTTTCATCCATCTACATTCAAACACAAATTTCACCTATTAGATAATTAATCAAGTAAATTGTAAGGAAAATTAAGAATTCTACCTAGGTTTATGAAGAGTAAATTTTAAAAGAAATCAAGTGTATATTAGTGTGTGAAAAAAATGTATTTGATCCTTGTGTGTGTATGAAAAGTGTGTGTTAGTTTCTTTTGTTCTTCTTCTCTTTTCTCTTTTCTTCTTCTTCTCCTTCCTCTTTTTTTTTTTTTTTTTCCGGGTTAGTGGGTCAACCTGGCAACCTATGGGGGTCGGATTCAGATTGGGCAGGTTGGCTGTTATACCAATTTTTCAACCCGAACCGCCAACCCGAAACCCAAGCTAATTGCCACTTCTATCCTAGATATAATAACACGATCAATTTTAATATTTTTAATCAATACTCATTAATAGATGTATCCACTGATTGAACGCTTAAGTGTCAAAATAAACAAAGATGACAACTAACTAATCTTACAAAAACTAGTTTCTAACCAGTGCAAATGCAAGACTCTCTCTCTCTCTCTCTCTACGTGTATATATATATATATATATAGACACAAAACATTTATATGTTTATTTGAGTGTAAATATGACCAAAAATAATATAGAAATAATAGTAATGCATAAATAAAAGTATACAATAAAAATTGCTTTGAAGAGCGTTGAGGATTAAAAATTGCATAAGGAATAAAGAATAGGTTGAACACATTAATAATTACGCGTCTAATTCATAACAACATAATGAAGGTAATAAAAATATCCCTGAATAAGATTGCATGGCCATAAACAATTTTTGAATAATTCCAAATAATTGATTAAAGAAAATAATTGCTATCTGCGACATTGAGTTATATGCACTAGTAGATGTTTGAAAGGAAGCCAATTTTCTGAAACAATGTTGTATTGAAATAAGGAAATATATAAGTTCCTAAACTAGTAGCTGGAGGAGAGAAGTCTCCTAGGTTGTTGAATAGGAATACTGGGAGAAAAAAAAAAGCAAATTTGGAGATAAATTGCTTTATTTTTGGAATAAGAATAGACATGAATAAGAATGATTTTGGGATTGTAAATAGATACACGGAGAAATTTACTTAAATAAGCAAATGGAAGCTAAAAAGGAATATTTCAAAAAAAATAATAAAAAAACTATATAGATCTAATAAAAGATTAAATATAAAAAGAATTAATAAAAGATTAAATATAAAAAAAAACTGACAAAAGATTAAATATAAAAAATAGAACCACAAATCCCTTATAAACTACTCATATAAAAAAGAACTAACAAAAGATTAATATAAAAATAGTACCACAAATCCCTTATAAACTACTTAAAAAGAATAATAAATTAGATTTTATTTTTAAGTTAAAGCCCTTTAATCCAACTATCATGCTGAAAAACTTGATGAACAGCCAACCGGTTCTCTTATTTGATCATTTTTTTTTCTAGTATATTTCTTTGAAAAAAGTTTTAATGTCTCTTTGTTTCTTAAAGAATAGCTAAAAAGCATTCTAGAATAACTAGCAATATTGCTAGAGCAAGAATTTTCCTAACAGTGTAAATTTTATTCAAATTCGAACACTACCCTTAGCTAATCATTTCCATGTATTTCATCTGTTAGGCCCCTTTATTACATCTTGTCTTTCTCAATCCCCCGGCAAATAAGCTCTTTCGCCTCTCTTCCCTCCCTCTCTCTTCCTCTACAACTCCTACTTTCCATCTATCGTAGATTTTTCTTTTCTCACTTGTTCTCCGTCTATGTTTTCTTAAATCATATCACAAATTTTTTAACAGGATAAAAAGAAGTCAAAAGAAGGTTTCTGTTATGGGATTTTTTTTTTTGTTGGGTTTTTTTGTTGGGGGGTGGGGGGGGGGGGGGGGGGGGAGAGCGTGTCTCATCAAAAGTGATGAACTTGACTGAAACTTTGTGCCTGTTCTATTTTGCCATTACTTAAAAAGGACATACGGTGTTTCAATTGTGGCAACATGGTGGGAAAATATGGCTTAAGGATAGGTTTCTTTGTTTTTAGAATTCCAAGCAATTTTGCTCTTTGAGAAATAACTACAGATTGCACATGAATGGGATTCATTTTACTGCTGATAAAAAGGTCAAGTTTCTATTGCTTCTTTGTTTGTTTCTGTTGGAGATCTCTCTTAAATGAAAAGGTGGTACCATTCCTCAAAAGCGCTTTTGACTTCATTGTATCTTGGTGGTAAATTCTAATAGTACTTAGATATTTTTACACATATTTAAATAATCAAGAAAAATAATAATCAGAACAAAAGATTCACCCGTAATTGAATCTGAATTTATTACCGCTATGTTACATAAATTTATATAAACAGGGATAGTTTATATGCTCAAATATGTAAAAAAAAAAAAAAAAAGTTAATACAAAAAGTAATAAAAAAAAAAAAAAACTTATCAGAGGAGGAGGAAGGTGGAAAAGAAGAATTGTGATTGAATTCTATAGAAGACGTAGAAAAAGTACAATCTAGGAGACATATGAAGTAGGAACCGTGGGAGAGAGAAGTAGGGGAGGGAGGTTGGAGAGTTTATCTTGGATTAGAAGGGGAATGATTAACTTAATAAAAGGGGCTAACAGATAAATCAAATATGCCTGAATACTTGTCCAGACTCTGGACAGATTTTCCGCTCAGAACGCTTGGCCTCCAAAAATTAATTTTTATTCCTTTGGATCTGCTTCCATATATTTTTTGATGGTGACGGGGGTGTTCTAGACTTCTAGTGATGGGCAAAAAAGGGAAAATATTGCTGCTAGAATAAATATTCACACATACATGTATATGTATCTATGTATGTGTGTGTACGTACATATAGACACATAACACGCACATCTATACGTATTTGTGTATATATGTACACACACATGTATACATATATGCGTGTGTAGCGTTACCACTAAAAAATCAATTATTTTGTTACAGTATAGATAGTTTAGACTCTTTCAAATTAGTTTATTTATTACTTTTCTCGTTTGGAATTTATTTCAATGGATCCCCATTATATTCTGCAACTTACTGATATGCTTTAAAATTCTTTCCAGTATATTGGAGAACAAGGCAAACTTTTTATTTGAGCGTTTAAAGAGAATAAAAATAAAAGACAAACTTCTTAGTGATGGAGTGTGCTTGGATTCGCTTAGAATTACCTTTCATTTGGATTGTTTTTTTACAAATATTATTGTATCAATTTTGGAGATTTTTTTAGGTAAATATGTACGTGAGATAAAAAATAATTAAAAAGTGTGTCTGGAGTTTTCTAAAACATATTTTTAAAAAAGAATACTGAACAAAGGGAATAATTACTAACATTCTTTTTTGTGTCACAGGAACCTTGTTATCATTGGAAAATTTATAAAAATATACTTTGCTTATGCTTTTTTCCTCTTTTTGCGCAGGACTTCTTGAACCTTCAAGGGAATTTTTTTGGGTCTTGATCATTTTAAAATCCATTTGGTTTTGTCCCTAAAGTTGTTGAGTTTTTTTTTTTTTTTTTGAAACAAAAAGTTGTTAAGTTTAGATGTGAAGTGATTAGTTGTTTTCTTCTGCTAAAATATGTTTGATGTGCTCTTTTTTTTTTTTTTCTCTTTTTAACAATTAGAGATTGATAGGACCTTGGCGTTTGTATTGTTTGTCTTTCCCCCTTTCGAATGATTTGTTAGGAAATCATTTAATTAATGTGTAGGGTACCTAGCAGCATTATTAAAATTTTCTCCATTGTGACAATACAATCATGATGTGTATTTTGATGGATATGTGGCAACCACAATCCATTCAAAAGAATTTCAGTGCACATGTAAATCACAATTTGCACAATCTATCACTCCAATCCTGCTTTTCCTCATCCATTCACAGCTTCATTTCCACCTCCCCCAAGCACAACCACTACTACAACTTACCCTCAATGCGAAGTGAAGGAGAAGTAGAATTCATCAACTGAATAATGAATAATGGGACAAAGAGTAGTTGTACATTAAGGTAGATTCCAATTGCGGACCACAGAGATTTTAACTGAAAAAAATAGCCAAAATTTTTGTTGACAAAATTGTACTCAGAATTGGAAAAAAGCCTCTGTGGACACTGAAAGAGGTACGAGCATTGTACATGAGTTATAAGTTTTGCAGGCCAACATAAATTGGTCACATATGTTAAAGTTGCATATGTATAGAAAAGATGGGACTGATAATTATTTTCTGTATGTGGAAACCTTCCGAAAATTCTAATTGAAAAAATAATCTACTTTCAAGAACAGAAATTGTATTAAATTCTTGATGTGGCATTAGTGATCAAGTTTTAATATTAATCTGAGATCAGCGCCTGCAAAAAATTATATTCATTTTTTAACATGACATGATTGATTAAGATTTTTTCTTCATGTGCAGTTCTAATATCTACGGATACAAAATAAAGATCAGGTCTACGCCATAGACTTATTCATAATTTGTGAACATCTTGGAAAACTATTATCAAACAAAAGCATTAATGATGATGTGCCAGATTGTTTAATTCCTTAGTTGTCCAAATATTAAAATCCTTCAGCAGCCGGCTAGCTGGCAGAATTACCAAGATCGACCAAATAATTCCTACCTACCTCGTGCAAACTGAGACGACAACATTTTCCGGTAGGATAAAAAAAAAAATTAGACTCGAATACTTTTTGTGGTCAATTTTTTTTCCCTTACGAGGATCCTGTAAAATTTTACATTGACAGCTAAATATTCTTAGATGGACCAAATTTATGACTGCACTTGTAATCTAGTGGCAAAAACAAAAACAAAAAAAATCACTAAAATATAATTCTAATATAAAAAATAATATAAAAATATTTATATAACTATATCTAATGTCTACAATAACTGACACAAGTGGCACCTAAGTCCAAAATAAGACCGAAATACTGTATCTGCTTTTGAGCATTAAATGTAGCCATGAAATAGGATTTACCTACCCGACACTTAGGCCCTATAGTAACAAAATGTAACCCCACCACATGTGTATAGATTGGCATTCTCACTTGAATTTTCAGCAATGTACTTTAAGACTTGAAATATCACATGGGCGAATGAAATTTTTGGTTTTTAGATGTTCTGGTGTTCAACTTTTATTCCTTTCAGTGTTTGGTTTCAAGACCTACCAAATAAATCGTGAAACAATTTGGTACATGCATTGGTTAATTGTGCAAAGAAAATTGTCTTATACGGAAACTATTTATAGATGTACACTTTACTATTTAAGTATATCTTTAGGCTTTATTTTTCACACACTACAGTTACAAGAAAACGATAATTACTTCAAAAATTATATGATTTGATCCTCAATTTCCAACCTAAAACTTTTAGCTTGTCTCAAGGTGGTAATGCTAGCATTCTACTTTTGTAACTGTCACTTAATCTTCTTATAGATTTTACAATAAAATATGAAACAAACTGGTACTGATAAAAAAAAAAATTGAGATATTAATATTGCCAGTTGGTCTCAGTTGTGGAGTCTACTTCGTCCACCAAAAGTAGCAAAAAGTGCTTTTCAAGGCATCAATCAGTGATGCATCCAACCTTTAATGTTTATTGTTTTTTAACATCCAAATTATTGTTCTCTACTTTCCTCCTACAATAATTGAGATTCAGGAATGCAATCAGTCAATTATTGGTCAGTGAATGCCAAATGCTGCATGTAAAATGTGACCTCTCATTATTAAGAATGAAACGGAGATATTTAAGTGTTCTGGACATAGATGTAGTTTTAATAGTATCATCAGATCAGAGGGACCTAGTGTTAATGTTTGCGGACGAGGTAGAAAAAAAAAATCAAATCAAGAAAATTACACGAACCAATTGCGATTCAATATTTTGCTTGGCTACTTAAAGTAGATCAATGATTTTCTTGAAACAATTTATTTAGTCTTAAAAGTCTGAGGTTATTCTATTTATCATTGAATTAAATAATTGGCTTTCACATGATTCTTCATCAACAATCTAGAAAATTTGAGCTATTTATTATTCATCATGCCCGGAACAGGGCTCGAGATTTCCCACTATAACTGAGGTAGGTTTATAGCCAGGATTGAACATAATAATCTTTCTGGGGTCAAGATTCGTTCATGCAATGAAAATTTGGTGAGTTGTGCTTTTGTCATTACGGGTATAAAAAAACTATACTAGTGGATACCTTCATTATTTGTCTATGAATATTGAGGTTGTTCAAACAGAATTGGAAGACTGAAGAATCTACCAAAATGATTTATTTGGAAGTAAAAAAACGAAGGGTCACCGAACTGATTTTTATTACTGAGTTGGGTACCATTCAAGTACATGGCTATGAGCAGTTAGCAGTTAGCAAATTTCTGAACTGTCGGGTTTTAGTCAGTCCATATATAACATAAAATAATTTTTTTTTTCTAAACTTTGTGCTGAAATTAAAGTATATTTTACGTTGAAAGAACATATATATTATTCAAAATTAGATAATCAATGTATCTGAACTGATTTTTCAAGTAATCAGGTAAGATAGACCATTTTGCGATTCAAATTTTAATTAAACCAATTTCATTGGTTCACACTTGGTTGCCACATAGATAATCAGTGTCTGAACTGATTTTTCAAGTAATCGGATAAGATAAGACGGGACGATTTGCGATTCAAATTTTTATAAAACCAGTTTCATTGGTTCAGGTCATTTGGTTGCCACATGGATTGGGTATCGACAATTGTTGAGACCTTTGCTGCTAGAAGAATCACCTTTGCAATCGTCAATATAATTGTCCCCTACTCATGAAAAACTAAAACGACAAAATACCCACACGCAAGAAATGTATATGCTTGTCTGCAAATATACAACCAACAATCTTTGATTGCAAAAAGCAAATTTCCATTGATTTCAAATTTAAGTCAAAATCGTAATGTAAACTATCTCATGTAGTCTTAAATGTCGCCCTCAAAGCCCTGCCTCCGAAAGCATATGCAAAAATTTTATGTGTACTTGACCAAAATTAGATCTGTGTTATCTTGCATGGATTGGCCATCATGCCCAAAATCCACCATAACTTGGAACATAATACGCCGTGAGACTCGAAAAGTAAACTTCTCAAACCTCACAAGACATCTTTGCTTTTGCTATGCCACGAAATATGAAAATTCGCAAATAAACTTTAAACCTCCATAAATTATTTGATTACACAAGAAACTTAAACAAAATCTAAAACATACCATCATATATTAAACGTTATCAAACTAGCCTATCTTATGGTCTAGCACCACTTGTTACAAAAAAAATCAATAATATTCTAAAGTTCTAAACTAAAATGCCTCACTTGTGCCCCTTCTTACTCATTCCCATCTCCATCGCCTTCCACATATGCTAATTCATACTCATGAAGATCATCTGCAAAAAAAGTTTAGAACATGGGTTGAGCATGGATATGCTCAGCAAGTAGCTCCACCTATCCTTGTCGGATCACATATGTAACATATATACATACATTTTCACAAAACTCAAATTTATAAAAAACTTTTAAAACATTCGCGTGAACATACATGATTTTTAATCATACTTTCTTAAACTTCGTACTTCAAAACTTGATAACCACATTTCATGCATAGGTTTAGGTCATTACTCAAATAGAGGATCATGCATTCATCGATCTCTGTGTACACAGCCTAGTGTTTAACCCCTACTAGGGAAAGGTCTAACGGATATGGCCTGGTGTTTAATTCCTCACTAGACAAGGGTCGAATAGATGGCCTAGTGTTTAACCCCCACTAGACAAGGGTCGAACGGATGGGGAAGTTGTCCTGCCGAGTTTAGTCATGATCATACTTGAGTAGGCTTGGGTTACATAACATATACATACATAGCATTGATACTTTCAAATTCTTGAACATATCATATGTAATCCGAATTTTCATATACATAAAATAACATTTGACTTTATGAAAATTACAATTTATTTCAAAACACAAGGATAAGAAGAGTCACTCACCTTAATCTTCTCAAAAATTCCTTCTCAGAGATATTAAGATTTCTAACCTAGAAAACACACAATAAATATACTTACATCAACTAAAAGATCCATTAATATTCTGCAACCTGCCCTTGTATCCTAATGACCATGTCCTTGAATTTTTTAGTATGGAACTTATAAGTTTGAAGTAAATTTTAGAATGTCACTGTCTCAGAAAAATATATTTATCTAACTATAGAAATATCGAATTTAAAATCTAAAAATATTGTTAGAAACTAGATTCAGAACCCAGAAACTTTCATGAATACAAGATTTCGAAAATCTGTAACCTTGGTTCTCAAAATCTGACTTGAACCTTAGACAGTAATCTGTCTCAGGTTGATTTTCAACTCAATTTTGAAAAATCATAACTATTTCCTACGAAATTCGAATGCATTTGAAAAATTTTACTACATAAACTAAACAGTTTGAAATCCCAGAAGAATTAATTTCATGTAAAAAAAAGGTCTCTATCGCAAGTTATGATTTTCTAAACATCAGCATTAAATCAGCCTGCAAAGTCAAATTTCAGATTTGTAAAACTGAAAATCTTTTAAGAAAACAACTATTAAAACATGTTAAAAATTCTCCAAAATCTTCAGAATCATACTAAATTCATACTATTTTAAATTCATGATTTTATTTGAAAATATTATCCAAAGAAAATTGTGAGTTTTGCTTCTTAACCAAATCTCTCTTTTTGACAGATTTGGAACCAACCTTTTAATTTAATGAAAACAAGTTTATCATGCCTAAAAAAACTTTAAAATATCTTTATCTGACTTCAAAACACTTTTAAAACATCACCAAAAATATTTCTTGGTAATTAAAATTAATTAAATTTGTTTCTTGGTTAAAATCTCGTTTTAACATGATATTCTATCAAACTGGATCAGTTACAATAAAAATATCATAACTCAACTTACACAATGAATTTTAACCTGAAATTTTGTACACATATCATAGACTCACAAAGGTACCAAACTGAAAATTTTCATATAAAAATAATAAGTAAAAAAATAGTTTCGAATTTTTAAATCACAGCTTAACGAAACACACAATCATGCTGGTTCTTTCAAACTTTTAGCATATAAGCCCACATGTTTCATCTTTTTAATCTCTTGAACACACTAAATCCAGCTTTTTCTAGACATGGCCATAGTAACTACAAGTCAAAATTTCTAGTTTAGTAATCCCAATCATCAAACTCTTAATTTACCTAATGAAAGTCTAGAAGAATACCTTAACTCACAGTCTCCCCTTCTATGATTGCTTGCTATCTTGGTATTCCCACAACTCCTTCACTGAACGCACAGTTCTCTCTACTCTATATTCTCTCTCACTTTACTATGAATTTTGCAAGAAAATTTTAGTCATACAGTTTAGTCTCTAAGGTAGATATAATGAATAACTGCTTAGATGATTCTGATGAGGAATAAAGGTTCTCCACTTCCTTCTCAAGAACAACTACTATAACTAATAAACGTATATCAAAAGTTATCTTAGATATAATTTATCTACAATATTCTATTACGGAGTTATACTAAAATCATAACAATAGGAAACGTTACAATAAATAAATAAATAAAATAATTAAATTTCACAATTATTGTAAAAATAACAAAATATATATATATATAAAATACGGGGTATTATATTCTTCCCCTCTTACAAAAAGTTTCGTTCTCGAAACTTACGTGATTTTAGTTAATCAAATAGGGATAATTCTTCTTTACTTCCTCTTCCAGTTCCCATGTGGCTTCCTTTTCATCGTGATTAGACTATTGCACCTTCCCAAAAGAAACAACTCTTTCCCTTAACACTTGCTCTTTACGATCCACAATTCTAACTGGGCATTCCCTATGTGTCAAGTTCGAATCCACATCTTCCAAAGGCTGATCTTCCAATACATGTTGTGGATCATGCACATATCTCCTCAATTGAGAAACATGAAAAACATTATGTGCTCTTGACAACGATGATGGCAGAGCTAGCCTATAAGCCAAATACCAACTTTCTCCAAAATCTCATATGGTCCAATGTACCTTGGACTCAACTTTTCACTTTTGTGAAATCTTATTACACCCTTAGTGGGCGACACTCGAAGATACACCTTTTCGTCCTTTTCAAATTCCAATGACCGTCTCTTGCAATCGGCCCAACATTTGTTGCGATCCTGTGCAATCTTGAATTTCTGCTGAATAATTTTAATCTTTTCAATCGTTTGTTCCACTAATTCTAGACCAATGATTGTCTTTTCACCAATTTCATCCCAATATAATGGCGACCTACATTTCCTTCCATACAAAGCCTCAAAAGCAGCCATTTTTATACTACTATGGTAACTATTATTATATGAAAACTCCATGAGCTTAATCATTCTATCCCAATTTCCCTTGAAATCCAAAGCACAAGCTCTCAGCATATCCTCCAGAGTTTGTATGATACGTTTAGATTGGCCATCAGTCTGTGGATGAAATGCAGTACTCAATCGCAATTCAGTTCCCATTGCTTTTTGATGTACAGACCAAAACCTAGATGTAAATCATGGGTCTCGATCTGATACTATGCTTACTGGCACACCATGAAGGCATACGATATTGTCTACATAAATTTCCACTAACTTTTCCATAGGGGTCGTATTTTTCATCAGTAAGAAGTGTGCAGATTTAGTCAATCTATCCACTATAACCCATATCGTGTCATTCCCAAGTCTAGTCCTTGGCAGCCCCACTACAAAATTCATAGTTATATGTTCCCATTTCCATTGAAGTATTTCTAATAGTTTTAACAAACCTGCTGGACGTTGATGTTCTACCTTCACTTGTTGGCAGACAATGCACTTAGCTACAAATTCGGCAATATCCTTCTTCATACCTTTCCACCAAATATTTCTCTTAAGATCTTTATACATTTTATTTCCTCCAGGGTGAATAGAATACTTACTATTATGTGCCTCTCTCAATACTTCATTTCTCAAATCTTCCATTTTAGGCACACAAAGCCTTCCTCTCGTTCATAGACTTCGATCATCATCCATATGAAAATCTAGAGGTAAATTATCCTTTAGACCAATAAGCTCGTCATCATGATTTTGAGCATCCTTAATGTGATCTAACAAGGTAGGTTGCACTACCAAAGTAGACAAAACCTCTGTAGTTGATTCTACCACTTATAAGCACAACTCATCAAGTTGCCTCCCCAAAGTAGATACCATGGCAGCCATAGTCTTCCTACTTAATGTATCGGCCACTTTATTGGCCTTACTAGGATAATAACTTATTATAAGGTCATAATCTTTAATCAATTCCAACCGTCTTCATTGCCTCATGTTCAACTCTTTTTGAGTGAACAAGTATTTTAAATTTTTATGATCTGTAAACACTTCACATTGTTCTCCATACAAATAATGCCTCCAAATTTTTCAATGCAAAAACTATTGCTGCTAATTCCAAATCATGGGTGGGATAGTTCTTCTCGTATGGTTTTAACTGTCTGGATGCATATGCAATCACCTTCCCATTTTGCATCAAAACACACCCTAATCCATTCTTGGAAGCGTCACTATAAACTACAAACCCTTCGTTACCTGAAAGTAAGACCAAAATAGGTGCAGACACCAATCTTTTTTAAGTTCTTAAAAACTCTCTTCACATTCTGGTGTCCATTTAAACTTAACTCTCTTTTGAGTTAATTTACTCAAAGGAATGGCTATAGTAGAAAATCCTTCTACAAACTTTCTATAGTAGCCCACAAGACCTAAGAAACTCCTTACTTCCATCACGTTTGTAGCTCTTGGCCAATCCACCACAGCCTCAATCTTCTTAGGATCTACGGATACTCCTTGATCGGAGATTACATATTTTAAGAAAGTCACATTTTTCAACCAAAACTCGTACTTACTAAACTTAGCATATAATTTTTCTTTTCTTAACGTGCTCAAGACCTCTCTCAAGTGTTTCTCATGTGCTTCTTCACTTGGAGAATACACTAATATGTCATCAATAAACACCACTACAAATCTATCCAATTAAAATCTGAAGATGCAATTCATTAGGTCCATAAAGGCTGTTGGTGCATTTGTTAACCCAAAAGGCATAACCAAGAATTCAAAATGTCCATATCTTATTCTAAAGGCACTCTTGGCTATATCTTCCGTCTTAATCTTAAATTGATGGTACTCAGACCTTAAATCAATCCTAGAAAAGACTTTAACACCTTTCAGTTGGTCAAACAAATCATCGATTCTTGGAAGGGAGTATCTATCTTTAATTGTAATCTTATTTAACTCTCTATAGTCAATACACAATTTTAAAGATCCATCCTTCTTCTTGACAAATAGTACTGGGGTCCCCACGGAGATATACTTGGCCAAATAAACTTTTTATCCAATAATTCCTGTAATTGCTCTGTCAGTTCTTTTAATTCAGCAAGGGCCATCCTATATGGGGTTTTTTAAATTGGCATTGCACCTTACACCAGATTAATTTCAAACTCAATTTCTCTATCAGGAGGTAACCCAAGTAAGTCATCAGGAAATACATCCAGAAATTCTCTAACTACAGGAATTCCATCTAAGGATTGTACTTCCTTGGTACTACCAATCACATAAGTCAAATATCCCTCAACACCTTTTCTTAGAGCCCTAATTGCTTGCACAGCAGACAATAAACACTTGCTTGGCTTCTCCCTAAACTTTCCCATATTTCCTTGGTAAACAAATTCCTTCTCATTAGGTCTCACGAACCTTATCTTTTTGTATCTACAATCAATTTGTGCAAAATTTTTAGCTAACCAATCCATACCAAGAATCACATCAAAATCACTTATATTGAGTTGTACTAGATTAGCATTGAATTCTTTACTATTTATATCAACCTTGCACCCATTAAACTTCAAATGAGAGACTAAGACTCTATCACCGAGTGTAGACACACAATAAGGGCTATTTAATCTCTCAGGCATCATCTTAAGTAATTTTGCATACTTTTTTTATACAAAAGAATGGGATGCACCAAAATCAAATAACATGTAAGCAGACATAGAATTTACAGAAAGCACACTTGTCACCACATCTTAAATGCCCTCAACATCCATGTCTGTCATAGCGTGTACTTTTGCATTAGTTCTAGGCTTAGACTCAGTCGCCCTATTATCCTTAGTCGCATCCTTTTGAAGTTTTGGGCAATCCCGAATTCTATGTCCTGCTTGTCCACAATTAAAACAGGCTCCAGTAGCCAAATGATACTCACCAAGGTGGCGACAGTGACAGACTGAGCATTCTGAGATCGTAGGAGTATTCATTCCACCGACTCTCCTCACAACCTTTCTCAGTCCCACATTGCCCGTACTGTTCACTTTAGCCTTCTTAACCAACTTGAAAATGCCCCTCGGCCTTGGATTACTTGAATCTCCACTAGGCTCAAAAGACCTTGGACGTTTAGCTCTTTCAATTTCGTTAACTCGAGTTATTTCTGCTTCAGCCTTCAAACTGGCTTCATACATAGCACTATAATTGGGTGTGGCTGCATTCACCATTTCGGCTTGCACTTCACTTAGGAAGTCATTCTTATACCTTAGCATCTTAAGTGACTTATTCGCAAGGATAGTCAGGAAAATCCTACCCATATTAACTCTGCTTTCTTTTATCAACCACCTTACATTAACTAGCTACTCTACTTGACTTCATAATCTTAAAAATTTTACCCTTATTATTTTGGTTTTCCAAAGTACTTCTGTGGATTTTCATCCAGGTCCTCCAGCATTGTCATCATGACCTTGGTCCTCTATGGCTTAAGGTGGTAGAACTCGTTCCAAAAGTGTTTGCAACATTTCTTCGATAGGTCCAAGTTGGGTCTCTTGAGCAGCTTGGTCAATTTCCAACTCCGCTTTTAGTTCAACAATTTCCCTCTTTATGTCAGCACCCAACTTAGCCTTAAGTTCACTGATTTCCTTTTTAATATATTGATCAAGCTTCTCATTTGCTTCACTGCATGTTTTTTTCCAATGGTCCCTTGCTTCCTCCATATTTTTTAATTGGCACCTTAATTCCTTATTTTCTTCCTGAAGGCGTACATTATTATCTACTTGTTTATCACACAACTTCCTCCACTTGAAAGTTTCTTCTCTATCATGTATCCTTTGTCCTACAATTTCACTAAGAAAGGTCGTTAGAATAGACATTTCCCTACACAAAAAGGATCCTATTAGTATACCATGATAAATACTAAACAATGTATCCATATCCTAAGTATACTCAATGTCACGTCCCAAATCCACCATGATTTGGAACATAACACGCCGCGAGACTCGAAAAGTAACCTTCTCAAATCTTACAAGGCATCTTTGCTTTTGCTATGCCACAAAATATGAAATTCGCAAATAAACTTTAAACCTCCATAAATTATTTGATTACATAAGAAACTTAAACAAAATCCAAAACATACCATCGTATATTAAACGTTATCAAACTAGCGTATCTTATGGTCTAGCACCACTTGTTACAAAAAAATCAATAATATTCTAAAGTTCTAAACTAAAATGCCTCACTTGTGCCCCTTCTTACTCATTCCCATCTCCATCACCTTCCACATATACTAATTCATACTCATGAAGATCATCTGCAAAAAAAGTTAAGAACATGGGTTGAGCATGGATATGCTCAGCAAGTAGCTCCACCTATCCTTGTCGGATCACATATGTAACATATATACATTCATTTTCATAAAACTCAAATTTATAAAAAACTTTTAAAACATTCGCATGAATGTACATGATTTGCAATCATACTTTCTTAAACTCGTATTCAAAACTTGATAACCACATTTCATGCGTAGGTTTAGGTCATTACTCAAATAGAGGATCATGCATTCATCGATCTCTATGTACACAGCCTAGTGTTTAACCCCTACTAGGGAAAGGTCTAACGGATATGGCCTAGTGTTTAACCCCCACTAGACAAGGGTCGAACGAATGGCCTAGTGTTTAACCCGCACTAGACAAGGGTCGAACGGATGAGGACGTTGTCCTACCGAGTTTAGTTATGATCATATTTGAGTGGTTTGGGTTACATAACATAAACATACATAACATTGATACTTTTAAAATTCTTGAACATATCATATGTAATCCGAATTTTCACATACATAAAATAAGATTTGACTTTATAAAAATTACAATTTATTTCAAAACACAAGGACAAGAAGAGTTACTCACCTTAATCTTCTAAAAAATTCCTTCCCGAGCTATTAAGATTTCTAACCTAGAAAAAACACAATAAATGTAGCAGTGATGGGGCCAGGAATTTTTTTTTTTTTTTTGGGAGTGAGTCTAGATCAAGTAATCAGGAAATATTATATTCAAATCTAAATAACTTATGAACACAATAGTTTGGGGCATAGTTGATTGTTTGTTAATTTTTAGGGGGAGCATAGTTGATTTTTTATTAATTTTTGGGATGGCAAAATATAATAATACAAAAATTTTTACTTACGAAAAGTTTTTTTTTTCAAGTTGAAGAGAGTCGCCCCCCCTCCCCCCTTCTCTCGTTTCTTTCCGTGCCTGTGGTTGGGAGAAGCATAAACCAACCAAAGTATGAAGTTCTTTGTCCTTTTTTTTTTTTATGTCTGCTCAAATAATGAGTTTGTCTTGTTCTTCGTGATCCATCACGGTAGGGAATGGGTCTTATGATTGATAAATAAGAGAAAATTATGGGTTTCTGTTACTTGATTCCTAAAAAAGTAAATTCAAAAGTTCATGAACCATAAAAACTAACTTCCCTTGAATGTCTAGGAGCTGTTTAAAAAAAAAACACATCAAAATTTTATTTAACATATAAAAAAAAGGTGGGAGAAAAGGAGGTTACGAACACAAAATCTCCAATTCTCATATTGAGACTGGCATAATTCTATAGCACAATTGTCATAATCTCATTTAAAATTTATCTAGACTCTTAATTCTCTCAACTTTTCTCAATTTATTTGAACTCTCAATTCTCTCAACGCTTCTCAATAACAAAGCTTCGTACAACCCTCATGTCTTCAATAATGAAAAAGTTAATGGAATACATGAAATAATTCTAATATAAAACTAATAAATAATACTCAATAATTTAACTGGATAAACTTTAAAATTCAATTAATACATATCTTCCAAAACTAAATAGGAAAATTTTAACTTTTTAAAAGTTTGCTTTAGTTATACCAAATAATGCCCTCAAACGAAACTCTCCATTCATCAGAAACAATGTTGGTCTATTATATCATGAACAACACGATCAATTAATCTTCGTTGACTTTTTCAATACAATCTTTAATCCATCTTTTCAGACCATCACTTTGTAATTGGGTTTCATCTTCTAAATGTCTATTAAAAAAATCCTTGCTCGCCACTTATTCTACCTTCAATTCTAAGCTTCCTTTGCTGACAACTTGATCAGCACCTGCCATCACTTAAATAAATTTTGCAAGATTTCATATTTACCTTTGCCCTATCATCTAAAGCTAACAATTTTAGTAGGATTTTCTTCATCTTTACCCCATTAGTACCAAATTTTGGCCTACTCTTCAACACTAATGAGTACCCCATTCCAAGAATAGGGACCGTTTAAGCCACTTGAAAACATCACGTGAAGCTACATTTTGGAGCATTTTTGCTTTTGAGGTATTCACCAAAAACGCCATGCAAACCGGAAAATATTTACATGGACTTGGTTCACAGGTGAGGCCGTGGAGCCTGTGGTCTAGAATCACCCGCATCAGCCATGACCCACGTATGGCTCACACTATGGCCCACTAGGGCCTACCTCATGGCTGATATGGGTAATTCTGGACCACAAGATCCACGGGCCTCACCCATGGACTAGGTCCATGTAAGTATTTTCCATGCAAACTCCTCTTTGGAAATGGGTTAAGAGGTATTTTTGAGTGTCACAAAAGATGAATTCAAGACAGTACAAAATTCCCTTATTGAGTTTTTACAAGAGTAGCTTGTCATCTTGAAAAGTTCTAATATGACATTAGTTCACACCTCAGTTACATACCTATTGGCTGTTTCTTGATGCCTCTCTAATAATTTTGCCAGACATTTAAAAGTGTCATACTTTCTTAATCTATTAAGGTATTTTATTGGGTTGTGTATTTCCACCTTTCATGACGCTTTAAAGTGTCAAGATAGGTATACTATTAGGGGCATTTTACAGGGTTGTTTATGTCCACCTATCCTGACACTTTAAAGTGTCAGGACAGCTATTATGTGGAGGCACTTTTGCAGTTATTTGGAGATACTTCGAAGCATCATAATGAGCCTAGTTTAGTTTTTTTTTCATGCTAAATATCAAATGCACTCATCTATATTCCTCCTACTATTGAATAAGACCATTATTTTTTGGTAATAGACACAACAGTTTTCCATCCAAAGCATCTTATGAAAAAATAATCGAATACAACTAATCTGCTAACTAATTAGTAGGCACTGCATAAAATATGTGATACAATATTGATATCTTTAAATTCCAACAAAAGTAGAGGTATACAATTAGAAATTCCCATAGTATCCTCAAAAATAGTCATCAACATTCGAAACAAAAGTTAAAAGAGACAAAAATACTAACTAATGACATTAGTTCAAATGTTATCTTGCTTTCCAATCGAGAATGCAGCTAAAAGAACTCCTAAGAAAGCATCCGACAACACCATGACGAAAGAATGAATAATCAAGCTTTATGAATCCTCACCAATAAGATTAGTACATTAAGTTATAATGCTAATTGAAAACCAAACACATGTTTTAAAAATTGTAAATGTTGATCTAATATTAAGTACTACAAATTTATTAAAACCTCACTAAAAATGCACCAATTTGGATGGTCAAGTGATAGTTGCACCAAGTGCATCTCCAATTGTGTTCATTGGCTTATAAGACCTAATCAATTGCTCCCCCTCCCCATCAAGACTTGCACTAGTACTTCAAACCATCCGAAACCTAATTGATGTCCTTCAACAACTTTGGATGGATCAATTTTTTAAAGATGTCCAAGTGGTACAATCTTTGATTGGTCAAATAAGCTAGATAAAGCCACCCAATTTTCTCCCAAAACAAGATTCAAAATCACTTAGTTAGCTTTGACTAGAGTTTAAAAAAAAATTGGCAAAGTTCTCCCTATATTTTGAACATTTTCCCAAAATTTTCAGCACCAAATATCTTTGAGCATCACTATTCCAATTACAAACAAACCTTATCACATTCAAATAGCTAGAATATTGAATTTGTAATTGTGAAGTTCATTGTAAAATTTGATATGGTCGAAGCAAAATATTGCCGAAGAATATTAACATGATATGCTTTAGTATAAAAACTAAAACAAAAGGAAGAGATTTATGAATGCTAATGAATGCTAAGTTCAATCAACCTAGCTTGAAACTCTTTCACAAGTTTGTCGTGTAGTTAGTATCCCAACATGCACGATAACTCTGTCAACATGTAATTTGTTGCAACTATTAGCAACTTAGGCTGGGTAGAAAATTGAAATAACAGATAAAATTGGGATTTCAATCAAGCAATTTAACAATTACATAATGGAATATTTATGCATGCTCCTATTACAGGCATTAGCTTCCTATGGTTGAATGACCTTAAAGTATTGGGATTTTACAAGATATGCTAACAACGATCTTAAAGTTTACAGAAGGAAATACATACCAAAGGAGCTTATGAACTTGAAAGTGAGCTGTAGATATAATCGGATGATGTTCAATTATTTTATTGAATCATTTGTTGATCCATTACATCTTTGGTAGTACAACAATGCTTGGCTTGGTCTTTTAGTTGTTGATCTGGCTCTGCAAATTTTGCTTCCATGTGGGATATTGCTACTTTTTGCTCCATAACAATGTGATGACAAATACTATGGCTAGGTAAATTACCCTATAAATCAACCAACGCAACTCCCAGACCATACATGTGCACACGTCCATTTTTATCTTGTCGAACTAACTGTACAAAGACATCATTTCGATTGACACTACCTTAATGCCAGGAGGAAGTTGACTCTTTCATAGCATACTACACACAAAGAAAAATGTATACTATTAAGGAACTTAAACACTAAGTATCTATAACATTTATCTTAACAGAGAATGAATATGCCAAATTTGATAGGTCTAAGCTTATTTATACTTACCATTTTACTGGCAACTTTATCATTTGAAGGGTTTTGATTTGAGTCAATATAGCAATGCTCGAACATTTCAACCTGCGTTGAAAGATGGCCTAAATTTTTCTTCTTCAAAAAGAATAAAAAAACTGTCAAAGCAAAAGAGTGGTTGTAGCTAAGATTACAACACAAGCAATGTAGATACAATGTTTTCCTTAAACAAAGTACATAAAAAGGATACTTCTTCTTTCTTTTTTTTTTAACTAAAAACAAGACAAACTGTTTTTCTTAAACAAAGTCCATTCGCTTAAAAAATAAGTATAAGAGCTTTTACTAATATCTTTCGAAGTTATGCATATGATTTCTTCCCTATCTTGTGATTTGTTGTTTTTTGGATCTAACTTCCTTAATCTTTTGGCAAACTTCTTGAAATTAGGAAGCAATTGTTTAATAAAACAAAATTGAAGATTATTTGATAATAACTACTAATGAAATCATTTGTACCTTTGTTTTTCTAAATTCCAATACACCAACAAGTTTTTCCATTGATCTTCCAACACTAGAACATCCTTATTATGAATACGACTTTCTATAGGGACATCTTGATCATAATACTTTACATTTAAAGCTACCTTCCATTTTCTCTATTTCCTGCCTATAGATTGTAGAGTCCATGTTTCAGCATTGACAGGCAATTTAAACTTTTCCTATAAAGTATTTGAACAGCTTAGAGTCAAAATTTGGATATATTCAAGTACAAATCGATGGCACATGTACATGCAAAATAAATGTTCATTACCTTCACTACTGTTAGCATATCTTTCCTATAAGAATCTATAATGTTGTGCCAATCTTGTACATTAATAGGTGCATACAGTCCATTTCTTGCTATTTTACCTAAAAAATCAACAAATTTGGAATTGTTCTTGCCCACAGGCTCACCATCCTTGTCTAATCTAACTTTATACCATCAATAATTCTGTGAAGTTGACCCCAGATTTCTTTCACATAAGTTGGTCCTCTAGTCTTTTTCACTACATTGTAAGTGTCAATTTTATCATCTATGAACAATCAAAGTAACAATTTTATATTCATAAACTTACATAAAAGTAATTTTTGAAAATAATGGAATGCACATTTTCTTACATAAAAACTAAAAGGCCAAATTCTATGAATAATTTATTTGAGATATACCTGTGAAGTGATGCTTATCTATGTAGAAAGATTTTCTTCATTGTCATTTGGTTCATCAACAAGTGTGTTCCCACCAATCTTCTGCTTTTTGGTCCTTAAGGTTCCTTTATGATAAAAGTATTCAAAAAAGATAACACTAATGCAAAAAGTAATATTACTAAAATTCAAGAGAAATATGTTAAATTAGGGTACAAATGCTTTGCAATTTTCAATTCTAATACAAGTACCGTTACAATTATAAATTCAAATGAATTTCTATCCATAAACATACTATAAAAAACTTTTAAAAAAAATAGAACCATAACAGTAAACTCTGCAATTTTGATTATATGAACCACGAATCTAGTAATGATTTAGGATAATATCAACTCCTTCAGCACGCTCACGAACCCAAAAGACATCTTCGTTTCCATGGTCAGATTGGATTGGGAATTATGCTTTGCAAATATGCTTCAATATCACAAACAGGCTACATCGTAAACCCATTCCTAGGTGATGTTGTGATTATAACATGCCATCCATCTTCAAGGTGGTCGTCAACATAAAAAACTTGTGACACTGACATGCAAGCATATAAGGCTCAATGTGGAATTTTACATTCTTAAAGTAGGCCAATATGAATCCATCATCATCTTGCTATAATCTTTTCTCATTTGATACCCAATCACATTCAAACAAGACTACTCTACGACCTTCTATGTAATCCAAATCAATGATATTCGTTAAATCACCATAATAAGCCA
This sequence comes from Mitragyna speciosa, assembly GCA_024721245.1. Taxonomy (NCBI): domain Eukaryota; kingdom Viridiplantae; phylum Streptophyta; class Magnoliopsida; order Gentianales; family Rubiaceae; genus Mitragyna; species Mitragyna speciosa. The sequence continues at coordinate 12,748,335 of CM045553.1, read as the reverse complement.
TGCCACTTGAAATCAGATTCTACTCTTTGGTACTTGAAAAATTCGATGTTGTTGCATTGACAATAAATTCACAATTTTGAGTTTTTTTTCGGTGCTACTTCGTTCGTATGAAATTGAAAGCAATTGACAACAAAATTTTTATACTATATCCCAACAATATTTGGACCCTTAGAAAGAAGTTTCAAATCAGTTGACATGCGATATTTCTTAGGCAGTTGAAGATATTTAACCTATGATGTTTTAGTAAATTTAATTTAAAAAAAAGTTCAATAAAATGACAAAATTTAGTGAAAATTATTAAACTTACATGATCTAAAAACCAAGTTGCGAAAGCTTTAGAATGAATATGCTGAACTACATGTTTTGCAACTCGTGCATTTTGTTCTTTGACCATTTTATGATGTTGGTTAATAAGTAAAAATTTTACCTGTTTTATTATATGCTTTATTACATTATTTTAGGATGTTTTTAGTATATTTTAAGTAATTTTGGCTTCAATTTCCTCTATTTTCTAAAATTAGGTTTTTCTCTAGGAATTAGGGTTTTGAGGTGGAATTGATATTTTGAGTTATTTAATGCATAATTTTTGTACACTATTGTAGATTCATAATACTCAATCTCTATTTGGATCAATTGGAATAAAAGTGGATCAAATCAAAGTTGATTCAAGTGATTAAGTTGAATGAACATTCGAAGAATTATTGGAAAATAAATTGTGCAATATTTGGGAGATTGAAAAATTTAAGAAAAATATAGGAAATGCAAAAAAAAAAAAAAAATGCACACACATGGAATTCCAGCACAACAAGTAGCAAAATCAAGTGCGGCATCTGATATGGATTTGCAAGTTATGATTTGCGGACTAGCCACTCGCGGATCACAACTATGGATCACTAACGGCTAGAGTTCTCTTGGAATTGCAATTTGCTTCATTTTTTCAACTGTTTTGTAGACTTTTCTGGTGAAGATAGGGTTTTGGCAGATGTAGATTGCATTGAGAACACCAATGAAAACTTTTATGCCAATTTTGGAGCTCAAGAATCTTCATCATTTCATGCATTTAATGTATATGACTTGTTGAATATTCATCTATAAATAGAAGTCATTTGTAGTGTATTTAGAACGTATTTTGGAAGTTTTAGATAGATTTAAGAAGCTGGTTAGTGAAATTCTAAGAGAATTAATAGAATTCTCCATCAAAATTCAATAAAATAATGAACCTCTTATATTCAAACTCTTGTACTTTAACTTTTGAAAGAGGAATAGAAGTCTTGAAACCTTACTCAATCTTGAATAAGCTTTTATAAACTCTATCTCTTTTATTTGCTTAGTTTGAATCATGAATTCTTGCATTAAGGTTGAAGTTTTTGCTGTTTTATCAACCATGTTGTACTAAAAGCTTCATCTAGAATATAAATGAAGCTAATAAACCCTAAAAGCATGATTTAATCTATCTTAACTTGCTAAACTTGCTCTTGTTTATTTACTTGTTCAAGTTTTAACACTTATTTTTGTTTCATCAACATGAACAAGTCATCTAGTTGTTTGACATTGAGAAATGCATTTAACAATGAAAAATGAATAAGTAATGCTTTAGTCACTTGTATGAATATAATGATACTTGAGTAGATCAATACAATTCATGTTTTCATAGCATTTCATCATGAAGATAGTTGGAATCTTGTCATTCCATTGTGAGAGCAAGTTATGATTTATATGGAATTAGATTCCCAATAAAGTAACACTTAGCAAGACATTCGTGCAATCCTTTGGTTCATTAGCAAATTTTATGTTCTAGATTAGATTTTTTGATATTTGAATTCTACAAGTTGTTTGTAATCTTATGCCTATTCTATTGAAAATTCATTTCCAACCATCATTTCAACTCAAGTTTGAATGTTTAGATAATAGAGTTAGTGATAAAGCTTTAGTAGTTGCAAATAATTTGATTCCTCATGGGATTCGACACCTAATACTTTACATACTATAATTGACCCATATACTTGTGGTACAATAGGAGATTAGGTTTTCATTACTTGATTGGTGTTTGTTTGCTTAAATTTTCCATACCTAATCCCAATTCTCATCAAGTTTTTGGCACCGTTGCCAAGGAATCAAAGCAAATTAGGGCCAAAATGAGCTTTATTAATCTAAATCTTATTTTACTTTATTGGTTTCTCATTTATTTATTCTCTTTTATAGGTGTATGCATAGGAGCCTAAATGTGATGTTTTCATTTGATTCAGAAATAGAAAGAACCACAAGCAAGGCAAGGAGACAAAGAGTACAAGAATAAGCAAAGGTGGAGGAGATTGATGAATCTTCAAGTGCACCTCAAGCACAACATCAACAAGAGGTAGTCATAGAGGAGGTAACTCAAAATCTTAACCCTAACCTTCATTCTTTAAGAGATTTTGCCATGTCGGACCTAGTCGGTTCTTATACAAGTATAATAAGGCAATTGGTTAATGCAAATAATTTTGAACTTAAGGTGGTCTTATTCAAATGGTTCAACAAAATAATTTGGTGGTAATTAATGAAGATCCTAATATACACTTGGCTATTTTTATGAAATATGTGACAATTAAATAAATAGATGTAACGGATGATGCCATATGGTTAAGACTATTTCCATTTTCTATAGAGACCAAAGCAAGAAATGCTTCAATCATTTCCACTAAATACCTTTGCTACATGGATACCTATCCTAAGACCTTTTTGAACAAATATTACCCACCGAGAAAGATGAGACATGGACATACAAGCTTTAACAAAGCAATAGAGAGTCTCTTTATGAGGCTTGGGAATGATATAAAGCCAATACAAAAAGCCCACACCATAGACGCCAAATCGGCTAATTGTTCAAAATTCTATAATAGACTTAATTATCCAACCAAAATCAATATAAATGCAGCTACAGAGGGTAAGCTGAAGGGCAAAACAGCGAAAGAAGCCCAAGAATTGATTGAAGAATTGGTGGCCAACCATTATCAATGGACAAGCAAAAGAGGCATTAATAGAAGACGCCAATGCATGTATGAAATTAGTTCTTTAGACAAGTTAAAAGCATAAATGCATGGCATGATGAATGCTATCAATACTTTGAGCAAACATGTCTTAGGTAATCAAAATTCATTTTCTAGTGTTGCATATTGTAATCATTGTGGTGATGCTCATGATTCATCTTTTTATGCACAAGTGCAATATGTCAATAATTACTAAACTTTTTCTTTTTCTAATACCTTCTCTAACATATATAAACCAGGGTAGAAGAACCATTCAAATCTTAGGTGGAGGGAATCTAAAATGATCACATCACACGGATTTTCTCAAAGTGGTAAATCGGTTTCGAAAATCACTAATGAGAAGTTGATGGAAAAAATGGACCAAATGGATCATAGATTTCATGGAATAGTGAGAAATCTTGAAAACCAAAGTATCCAATTAACTGAACAAATGAACCATAGGAGACAAGGAGAATTGCCAAATAAAACTAAAATCAATCCTAGGGAGTATGTTCAATCCATCGCCTTAAGAAGTGGCAAAGAATTAAAAGAACCATTTGTGGAACAAAATCAAGAATGTGGAAATGACAAAGATGAAAAATATGAAAAACGGAAGGAGGAAATGAGTAAAAATGATTTGAATGTTGAGCAAAATGAAAAACATTCACAAACTATCCCTATTCCCATACAAATGCCATTTTCACAAAGGCTCAAAAGTTTAAAGTTTGACAAAAGTCTAGAAAAGGCTGCACAAATGCTTAAAGAATTGTACATAAATATTTCTTTTGTAGATGCATTTTTGCAGATTTCCAAGTACAATAAGTTCCTTAAAGATTTGGTGACAAGGAAGAAGAGCTTGGATGATTTTGAAACAATAGCACTCACAAAGGAATGTAGTGCTAGGATCCAAAACAATTTGCCACCAAAGCTTAAAGATTTAGGGAGTTTTTCAATACCTTGCACAATTGGTAAAATTAATTTTTCAAGTGCTTTATGTGTTTTGGGTGCAAGTATATCTTTACTTCCTTTATCAATTACTAGAGGGCTAAGTTTTAAGGAGTTAAAAGTTACAAATATAACTTTATAACTAGCAGAAAGATCATTAAGGCGTCCACTAGGAGTTGTAGAAAATGCACTAATGAAAATGTATGAGTTTATCATCCCAATTGACTTTGTTGTTTTGAATAAGGAGGATGATATTTTTATGCTAATTATACTTAGTAGACCTTTTCCAGCAATCGCGGTGCAATAATTTATATTCAAGTTGACTCTCTAAAATTAAGAGTAGGAGTGGATGAAGTTAAAGTTTGATTAAATGACATAATGAACAACCTTCTCTAATTTCGATATATATATATATATACATATGTATATAATTGACGATTTTGATGATAGTGTGCCAAATTTCACATTTTTAGGATTTGGGAGCCCAAGAAGAAAGAAGTCAAGATGGAAGGACCAATTGGAGTACATTGATATATTTCATCCCAAGAGAGTGGAGGATTCTTTCAAAAATGGTCCAACAAAATGAAGCATACACCATTGAGACTAGCTCTCAACTCTAAATGAAAAGCTTGTTGGGAGGCAACTCGATGTTGTTAAGATTTTTGTGAAATTTTATTTGTTTTGATAAGCATTAAGTTGTTGAAGTGTGTTTATTATTTTTATTTTGTAGGACTGTTAAGATGGAACATGAGCTATGAGTTTGGAACAAGAAGTCTCCCAACCATGAGTTTGCTTCTTAAATCCTTCTTTCTTATGCATGTCTTACTAAAAACCTTGTTTACCAAGTGCAATATGTGGTATATCATGTGTTTCGGAAGTTGGAATATATAGGAGTATACTATTCACAATTTGTGAACTCATCAAGCAAAAGGTCATTTGAGCATTCTTTGAGAATTTATGTTGCTTAACTAAGCTTAATATGACATGTGAAATATGTGTGCAATGTTAGTTTTGAATGTGCATTCAAATTTTGCAAAATATGCAACTTAAATTTTCATGTTTAATTCATGCAATGTGATGTTAATTTGATGCTCAAATTACTAAATTCTTGTTCACATGTGTATTTTGACGATTCAAATTTGTTCCAAGTATTAAATTGTTCAAAAACATGTTTAAATTGAATTTGAAGTTGTAGCAAGAAAGTAAAAAGGCCAATCGAACAATATTATTTAGAAATGCAATTCACTATCAAAACCAGAAACTGATCCGCCAGTGCAAAGATCCACAACTCTAGCCCACGGATCACACCTCCTTATTAGCTTCTGGGAAGGTTTGACAAGCTGTGGACTCAAAGAATTGTGGATCGCCATTTGAACCATGAATAGATGACCTGTGAATCTCCTACAAAAGTTGATTTTCAATTTCATTTTCATTGGTTTTTATTTGGTTCATTTGCAACATGTGTTACATGATTTGTGTGCATGGTTTGAACAATCAAATTACCACTTTAACATGTTCCAATTGAGTTTAATTTATATTTCCTTTTGTTATTGCAAATAATACCTCTTTTGGCATCAAAGTATAAAATTTTGTTATAAAGCAATTTGGTTCAAGTTTCTTTGGCTTTTAACTTCATCATAACATATTACGTTTGCTCACATTACTTGATTATCAAAATTTTACGCCCTTAAGCTATATTGCAACGATTAAGTGTTGGGGGAAATTCGGGTGGTATAGTTCATAAAATGCTATTTTCTTGTACCATATACATGACTAACATTAAATTGCAAACAATGAAGGCAAATTGAGAAGCAAAAATAAACCACAAATGGAAACTTGGTAAAGCATTGCAAAAAGGACTCACAATTTGCAATGGAGTTTAAGGCATCTTTAACACTATCTTTTTGGATCTTTAACCAATCAAGGGGAGCTTTCTTATTCTATTTCTTCTTTTACTTTTCCTTTGCACATTGAGGACAACGTGACATTTTAAGTATGGGGAGAAGGTATAAAAAAGGTATAGAGATTGGGTTTGGTTTAGTTTTAGATGTTTAATGTAATTGTGTCAAAATATTATTTTGGTAAAATATGGCCAAAATTTTTCAAAAATTACCTCAAATGCATGTTTTTTTATGTAAAAAACTTATTGAATTCCTTTACTTTTGGTGTGTGTATTTGAATGTAATCTATTTATTCAATGTATGGCTTGATGTAGTCACAACTAAAAAGTAAATAATGGTGTGCTTTTTTCAAAGTTTCATTATTAAGTATCACATGAGTTCTTTTTTCTAAAGAATGACTTATGTTTGAGAATATATCTAATCTACCATCATTACTCTCATCCAGATTTTCATTTCTATCTATTCTATTGAATTTTGTTTCAACATAATCAACCAAGTATACGGAACAGAAATTAAACGTTCTTCAACCACATATCCTTTAGCAATGTAACTTTCTGGCCGACTTCTATCCCGAACATATGATTTTAAATTCTCCAAATACCCACAGTATAATAAGGTTTAAATAGTTACAAAATTTGATGTCAGGAATACAAAATTAATAGATGTTCAGGAGATTACCTTTCAATAGCATATATCCGACAGTAATGTACCAGATCCCCTATTTTTGCCTCAATTGCTAAACGAACAGCTAGATGTACCATGATATCAAAAAAGGATGGTGGAAAATCCTCTCTAATAAGTATAATAGCAATCTACTTTTCCAAATAAACTAAATCCGTTGGATTTATTACTGTAGCACAAAGCTTTTGAAAATACCTACTCAACCTAATCAAAAGAGAGCATACCATTTTTTATTGTCTTTCTCAAAGCTACAGGTAACAATTACTGCATCAAAATATGATTATCATGATTTTTTAATCCAAAAATCTTTGGTGGCTTCAATCATATATATCTAAATATATTAACTAAATATCCATCCAGCACTTTTTCCCTCTTCAAAGCCTTGCAAAATATTTTCTTTCCTTCTTTTCAATTGTAAAGCAAGATGGAGGCAAATAAATCTACCATTTTTCTTCTTAATAGGATGAAGATCTGGTCTTCAACCCATTTTAGATAAATCAAGACAGGACTTAAATGTATTTTTAGTCTTTCTATCTATATTCAGCATTGAGCAAGAATGCTATCACAAATTTTTTTTTTTCAATATGCATAACATCAAGATTGTGCCGAAGTGAATTATTGTTCCAGTAAGACAATTCAAACAAACCAATTAGTTTTTTCCCAATGAAGGACAATTTAGGATTGTCATTAACCAACTTTCCAAATCTAATCTTATGATTAGCCAACTCTTTCAAAATCTTAGATCCCATTTGTTGCTTTAGTGGCTTTCCATGTTCAACCGTTCTATCAAAAGATTTGACATCCTTTAGGAAAAAATGACTCATTTCCAAAAACTTTCAGTGGCCCATGTAGCAATATTTTTCATCATTTTTTAACTATCATGACCATGTATATTTATGACAAACAGGACATGCAAATTCATCTTTAGAGCTCCAACTAGATGGCTTTGCAGAACTAGGACTACTCACAATTGAAATTTTGCTTTATAAGATGCATCATATCTATTCACCCCAACATCCTACAATTCTTTTAGTTAAGCAATTAATGATTATAAATAAACATCAATATTGTTGCCTAGAGCAGTTGACCGAGGTATCAATAATGACAACATAACATATAGATGTTTCATACACAACAATGGCGGTAAATTGTAAGATATCAATAATACTAGCCATGTACTCTAAACTACACTTATATTTTTAAATGGATTAAATCCATCGGATGCTAACCCTCATATAATATTATGAAAATCTTTAGAAATTGTTGCATGTTTATATGGTTAAAGGTTTGCCAAGCTGGAGAATTAGTTGGGTATCTTGTGCAACCATCTTTAGTACAACCCTCAAAATGGCATCTCATATGCTTTGCAGCTTTAGAAGACATGAACAAACATTGCAATATAGGTTTTAAGGAAAAATGCTACAAAATCTTATGAGGTGCTTTTCTTTTTTCACCAGTTGTATTATCTTTAGAAAGTACCTATAAAAGTTCCATATTTTTTCTCCATCAAACGAGGTATGAGGTGGTTGGGAGATTCCTAATGCATCATAAATCAAACAATGGACATGTCATCAGCTTTATCTAAATCTACATGTGGTGTTTCCTAGAAATTAGACATGGAAACACTTGTATACAAAGATTCTCCATGAGCTACCCGTGGGTATATCCTTGAAGAAAATCATAAATTTTTAAATGGATTTCTGCATCCTTCCTAGTCACACAAATTGATGCGATCGGAGTTGGTTCCCCTTTCATATATCACAGAAATATCTCTCCAAATGACTGTCTTGATAAATCTGGCAATAACTCAATCCAAAGCCTCCTGCAAAATTGGACGAAATTATTTATGGATAGGTTAACCCCAACCAAATGAATTGATTAAAACTAAACTAATGAACAAAACCTAAGACCCTTACTAAACGACATTAATAAAAACCCAAGGTATAAATCAAACTCTTAAGAATCTCTCTTGAAAAGGTAACATGATTGCTCTCATCACCAAGAACTAACAAAAACTCTCATGGAGAAAAAAAACCAATCTTATTGATTGTGAGCTCATTATAAAACTCAACATATAAAAATTTATGCAAAAGTAAGCCTTATATAGGTGTAAGTAACCCTAAAAACTAATACGAAAAGTCTAAAGTAAATACAACTCAAAAACTAAACTAAATTAAGAAAAAAAAGTAAAATCGTAAAGTTGTTGATCGTAGCCGCACCACCAATCCACGCCGTAAATAGCCCTCGCGACTACCATTAGAATATACAACTACTATTAAGCCATGGGTACTTCATTGCCCAACCATGGACGCGACTCACTCATTTCCATCCGCGGCTCGCCTCTAGTTCGCACTTTGAAGATTCTACCTTGCACTTTTGATCTCAAAAGTAACTACTAGCCTTTTGTTCCTTGAGTAGATATTAGATAGTGAACTTTTCATCCTCGAATGCCATGTTTTAAACCCTTTGATATCTCCAAAATGTGTAATTGCATGAGTGACTTCGGTAAAGGTTGAATGATAGGAATCATGACCATAGGATTCATACCACAATTACATTATTTACATGGACATAAGATCATCCCATTTATACTTGAATGCTCAAATGCATGATCTAAAATCCTTTACAAATCCTCCCAATATTATTGGCTTCGTCTATTCTTTTGCATCCAAGTTTTATCCATACCGTTGTAGTTATAAAAAATATACTCAATAGACTAAGTAAAAAGGCACAAAAAATCAATAATATGAGTACTTAGAAAATAAGTTGTATTACCAAGTGACACAACACAGAACAAAAAATTTTAAAATTGCCAAGTAGTTCCACAACTATTAACATATTCCCAACAACTAAACAAACGTCAAATTTTTAATTTTATTGCTTTGCCTTATGCTCAGTTGTATTTTTATGAATAATTGTAGTTTTTTGTGGTATTTTATAATTTTATTGCTATTAGAGAAGAAGAGAAAATATAGTATGCTAAGATTTTGGGGAATTATAAGTTAAGGTTATTTGACAGTCTTCAAGGTTTAATTTGTGATAACAATCATAATATTGAAGGTTTAACTTGTGATTGGAATCATTAAATTAAAGGTTTTTTGGGAAATTATATTGTTGGAATTGGACTAATGGGCCAAAATCAATCCCAAAACGCCAATTTGTCACATGGGGAGGATCCTCACTATCAAGGGAATATAAAAATAGCAACTTATCAACATAAAAGCATCCTTTTCTGAACCCAAATTACACCCCAAAAGCCTAGTAGTTGATAGAGTAACATAATTTATTTTTCAAGTTTGATTGGTTTGTCTTAACTTATTCATCAATGAGCTAGTAAGTGTAAAATATATTTTCTATTAACATCCAATACATTATAAACATTTCTTATCGAAACCGTTACTTACAAAATAAAGATTATAACTTCCTAACAAATACTTTAGTTCTTAGGGGGAAAAAAAAGAAAATCGATTCTCAATGAGTTAATGTAAGAAATTAAATGTATGAAAAGCAACATTTAATACTTTCCATATAAATTGATATGCAACATCTATATACATCAATTGAGTGCTTTTATCAATTGGTTGAAGAAATAACCTAATTCTGCCCAGCTAATTTAAGTTCTTTAAAGAAAGTTCCTTGAAAATCTTGAGTATTAAGCATAAAATATGCTCACATAAGGGACAAATCATATAAATATTAAATCAATAGATAATAAGGCTAGTATATCAGTAAACTTATACTGTATTGTGGTGGTTATAATTTCACAATATTTAACACTTGTATGCCTGATGGTATTTCGTCATGCAAGCAAACCATGTCATTTGAGATATGTATTCATTATATTTATTCTTTCAGACCTTTCCTCATAACTACTAGGGGTGTGAAAAAATTTATATTTTTTACCATTGACAAATTCTCTATTCATTATTTGTTATGGCAACTCGGAAAATTCTCCTACCTTAATCAATTTCTTTCTTTCCTTCTTGCATTTCTTGGCCTCCTTGAACAGCACCTTGATCTAAAATTCTTCAACAAATTGTAACAATCCAAAATCTTGATAGGATTTTTTTTTCCTGATCACTGTCCAATACCATAAAATAACTCCTATATAGTCTTTATGTTAGATCTATGTCTTATTAGGGCTAATTTTAGCATCCCAAGAACTAACCTTGTGGTTCAATTTTATATGATATTTGATTACTCAGATGAACAATTAAACAAACACCCCAAAATCAAATCCAATGCTCTAGTGCTACTTGTAGAATATAAAAAACAACAATTTAATTATATAGAATCAAGAATCAAGAGTTAGCTAAGAGAAAACAAGAAAGAGACAAGTAGGTGCCAATTCATTTGGAGAGCAAAAGTTATTTTTTTTTATTAGAACAAATCTCATAAATGATTTGCACACATACAATCATGAAGCTACTAGCCTTTATATGAAATAAAACTAGTCCAAATCCTTCTTAAATTATCCCATGATACATAAATTAAATCCATGTGGACTCGATGCTTAACCAATTCAACTAGGAAGTAAAATTTCTTTTGGGCTCAACTAATAATCCTACATATAAGTTATATTATACAAACCTTAAATAATTGATGTTAAATAGCTTGGTTTAATATGTCAATACAAACTTTTCCATTATCAACATAATATGTTCCCTAATAATGATTTATGTGGCGTTTGGTAAAACTAAAATCTTAAGTCTGAAATCTGAAATTTGAAATTTAAGTACTGAAAGTATTAAGTTGCAAAATTGATAAAGTTGTACTTGTTTGAAAATTAACTGAAGTTATATACTGAATTTAAATATTTTACCTTATAAATATAATTATTTTATCTAAAAAAGTTGAAATATTTTATTGATAACATATATGAAAGTGTGTGCGCGCACTAAATGTGTGTGTGAGTGTGTGTGAGTGTGTGTGTGTGTGAGAGAGAGAGAGAGAGAGAGAGAGATTGTGCATGAGAGATTGAGTTTGCGTATGTGATATAAAGAAAGTTTATATTATTGCAAGTGTGAGGAAAAAAAATATATGTGTGTGTTTGTAAGGGTGATTGTGTGTGTGTACATGCATAAGAGTGTGTGTGTGTGTGAAAAATATGTCTGTATATGTGTGGTATGGCTGAGTGTGTGAGAGTGTGTGTGTGTGTGTGTGAGGGAGACAGAGTATATTACATGTATCCAAAATTCAGCAAATTAAGTGACAATTTTTCACTTAAAATTGTGTGTACAAATCAAATAAGTGCTTAATGTATTAAGTGATAAAGAAATTTGTTATCAAATGCGCTAAATTCAAAAAGCTCTTAATACTTTAATTTTTAGCATTAAGTGGAGTTATCAAACACTCTCTTAGTCTAGTGATAAGGAACATTAAACCCTCTCAAACTCTCCTTAGCATAGTTAATAAAATATCTATGTCCTCATCAATGATGATAGTCAGTATCACAAAACTTCTGAACTTCACTCCCAATATTAGGTGCGGTAGAATTTCTCCTAAATATGAAGGATGTGACATAAGTACAATGTTCTCTATACGTTATGGATAATGCAACCTACATATCTTCCGAAAAAATATTAGTTTCTGGTCAGTAGATTCATATTCAACATCACAAACATGCTGGACAGCAAATCAAAGTTTCTTACAATAAATGCATCTGAAGCTTCTTATGCAATCCTGTATACTTTCTCACGAAAAAGTTTTCTAGAAGTGGTAGATGTTGATGCTTTCTTTTGGAAGCATTAATAGATGGTTAAAGAAACAAAGCCATCTAAAATATAAGACAACACGTATTTTGAAGGATATCTCATGCCGGGTTCCAAAAATTCTTTCCAAGCCAAAATTATTCACAAATTTGATGCACCTCCATAGTTGTATATTTTGCTATAAAACAATATTTAAAGTACACCAGTAATTTTTGTGCAACTTCAGATCCCACGTAGAGAATTGTTGCACAATTAAATTGTATGACTCCAAATACTGTTAGAGGTTCAATTACTAAGAGCATTCTTAGTTTCATGTAAAAATATCTTTGTGGAAAGGTACTTAAATATATATTTTTATTAAAAGGATGCAGGGTCAAATATTCACCGCTGGTGGAATTGGTCATTATCAGAAAGTCTTGCAAACAACCACCTTTGTCACTAAATCTTGTATATGTCCAAAAAAATCGCACTCTATTTCTACTATTATAATGTTTTGGTCGATTCATGCAACAAAATGCTATAAATAGAACGACAATCCTACTCCATTTCTGCCCCAAAAAAGTGCAAAATCTATTTTAAACCAAAAAAAAAAAGCGAGGCAAGAGGGGGAATTTTGTGGAGAAACAAACAAGGAAAAGAGATCTAATTTGGTAGTTTGTTATCCTCTTGATTTATTCATTGTTTCTTGGTTTATCGACTTCAAAATTGACATTAAGCTTAAGGATGCATATGAAACACATAATCAGGATCAATTTGTTTCGCATACAATTTGCTTTTTCGAAAAGTTTGTGAAAGGCTGCACTTGGATTTTCTAATCCGTAAAGAGGATACAAAGCTTGATCTAATTTATTATGTGCACTATTTGTGCAAAATATCTGCAAGGAAACTACGAAAGTGCACTCTATGATAATTAACTCAAAATTGTACTCTCTTTATGCAGTCACGTACCCTCTTTTACTTCTAAAAGTACAAGAAACAAATACACGAGGAGTTATTGCCTTCAAAACAGGTTTTCTAACACATCACCTATTATTCACTTGCATAACTTTCAATTTAATTAGCCACTGAAAACGAGCTAATAGTACTATGTGAGGAGAGAACAATATATCATGCCTGTTAAAAAAAAAAGAAGAACAATTAAAGGCTCAAAGTCAAAAACTCAAAATAAGAACAGGAAGAAAATATTGAAATTAGCCTATTAGTCTATACATACATGGGCTCAAGTAAGATTTCCATTGAAGCAGTGATTTGGAGATGTGAAGAAAAAGTAAAAGTTGTTTTTATTTTATTATATAAATAAGTAAATATCTTCATGAAATTCGTCACCGAAAAAAACATGTGGCAAATGTAAGTGATTATTTACTGGAATTTAAAGCCTCCACATTAGAAGAAATGCACGAATTCTGACTCTCTCAACAACCAATGGGGACCTTTTGCTGAGAAGCATTAATATTCAACTAGACGTGTTGTTTTCTTGATAAGGTGTAGACTTTTAAGTTGTTATTCTTCTGTCTCCACTTAACTTTAATGCTAGCTAAAGTTGTTCTAAATTGTTGGTTGTATCGAGTCTTCAATCTCTAATTAAAGATTAAGGATTTATGTAGCACGTAATAATTGTTCTAAAGTGTTGGTTAATGTTATCATACGTAATAATTGATACCACAAATTCCAATAATTTTAAAAACTTTTTATTTTATTATTTACACATGACTTATTGAGTCGTATTTAAATCTTCTTGTGTAAATATCTATTTATCATTCAACTAAGTTCTTTCTTCTAGTTAAAATAGAAGCACTAGTTTAATTGATGCATAGAGGAATTTGACTTACGATATCTGATGAGCCCAGATGGCATAGTCTCAAGAAACTTAAAAAGAAGATAATTACATTTTTTTTTTGTGTAAAGAACTATAATTCCTTTTGTTCCTTTTGGGTCAAGAAAATGTAATAATGTAGCTATTGTAAACTCAAGCACAAATTCTTATTCAATGCATGTAACTTATTCTAACTTTATTCTACCAAATAAAAAAAGGCTAATTAAAATATCTCCTCTAATATTACAGATGGCATCTTCCCAGTTTTATGTGATGTGCCAGAAACGCTGACAGATGGTGATGTCAACAAAAAAATGTGGTTCTGGTTATAAAAACAATTTATGAAATAAATGACAAATTAATAAGCAACATTTCTTTTATTGATAGGTTGGGTCATGTATGACCAAAATATGGCAGATATTGCTGCATATGCATCTTTCATCTATATATTCCGAGAGAAAACTATTAATGAGCTTCTTCTGAGTATTCTAGAGAGGAAAGGCATATAAAGTTGAAATAAAGCGAAAAAGAAGAGTGAAGAGTAATTTGAAAATTTCTTATGGAAGAAAAATGTTACCTTAGAAACTGACATGGGAGCCTCCTTAATTTAGGATAAACTTCAGCACTATTAATTGCAATTTGCCCAAATATAATTTCTTTTTTGTCCTGCATGATCTATTGATTAGTTCTGTTAATTGTCATCTTGAAATTATAAAATTCTTTTCCTTTCATACATCTCTTGATTTGAATAAATAAAAATATAAATAACATGGAATTGGATCTTCTAGCAAATCAAGAGATTTAAACCTTACCATCATAAAATGAAAACCTTTTTTCAATGTTCAATTTGTTACATAACTTTTTACTTTTAATTCTAAATGGCATCATAGAATTGGATCTTGTCGCCATCCACAATTTTTCATACTTATTAAAGTATGTAATGAAAATATATATTTTTTTACTTTAGATTGTTCACAAAAGTATCTTTAACTTTGCAGTTTGCCCCAAATTGCTTCGGTATTTGGATATGTAATAATCCTAACGAGAAGTTTAGACGGTCAAAGCTATCGCTAAAAAATGTTTCAAAGAAAAAAAAAAAAAAAAAAGCTATCGCTAAAAAAGTAGTACTAGGAGTGAACTAAAAAAAATAAAATACGTTTTAGGGGTAGGTAGGCAAATAAGTGGTAGTTGGGTCCTAGCAAAAAGGAAATGGTTGTTGGGTTAAGGACATCATGATGTAGGAAGTACTTATGGGTGGAAATTTTTTTATCTTAATAGCCGATTTTAAAGAGCAAAAATTTATAACTTGTTGCCTTTATGGGTATAAAGTTCTTTTGTCCCACACAAGGTATTGTTTTGTCGCACTTGATATCTTTATGCACATTATTAATGAGATAATTTCTACACTCAATAGTATTTTCTCCATTTTTTCTTTTATCAATCGTCAATAATATTCTATGTTATCCTTAATTTACCCTATAGAGGGAGACTTAATTGGGCTCAGAGAGAATCGATAGTGACTGAACCATTATTAAACCAAACGGATGCACTATGCACCCATTTGAATTTTTTATAAGAAATAGGGTTCAAACTACTGACCTCCCACCTCATTTAGCCTTTAAAGTCTTTGTGGTGGCCATTTCAATAGTATTTTATCTTTAATGTCTAAGAGAGAATTCTAATACATGTAAAGAAGATTTAATTTTTCTATGTGGATACAATTGTGGAAACAAATTTGGCACGTGTCAAAGTAAGTACAACTATTACAAAAATTTCATTCCTAGCAAATAATTGGTTCACAGAACACTTATTTGGTTCTTTGGGAAAATAAGATGAAAAGGATTCAATAAGATATCTTGAGTGATAAAGTGCAGTTTTTTTCCTTTTGAAGGAGAATGATTTCATTAGATTGTCAGAAATTAATATAAAACCATAAATGCTTTGTTGTGATTCACGTAAAAATTTTTGAAAAATATTTACAGCTGCTGAGAGTTTGTGACTAATTTATTCTTTTTGATAGGCTCTAAAATGACTGTATTAAGTTAATTTTTTGCACGATTGAAAAGAAACCAATAATTCTTTTCCCAATATTTCTCAAAAGGGTAAATTAGAGAAATGATTTCAAATATTTAGACCTTATTCTTTTTTAATCTCTCAATTAGAAATTTAATTTCCAAACATATAAAAAAGGTAATAATTTGGTAGAAAAGTCATTTTAAGTGATTCTTTTGGCTTGGAAATGTCACACTCACTACACTTGCTCATGCATAAAGAGGTAGAAATTAAAGTGGACAAGTGGACAACTTTTTCTTTTAAAAATGGAATATCTATGAATTAATGGCTACTTCAATTCTCATTTTATATGTGTGCGCGCACTCTTTTTTGGAGTAAAACTTGTTTACTTTCATTTTTACCCCTCAATTTCTTAGATGGTGTGTTGGGTGCCTAATGTTTTCAAATAGTAAATTTTTAAAAAAATAAAGTTTTTGAGATGAAAATTATTATGTTTTGAATATGTAAGAGACTAAAAAGCACCATTTCGAATATAAAGAATTAGAAAATTTTAAACTATAAATATGAGGGACTATTTTTACAATTTGCCTTACCAACCATTATCTATGGCCAAAAGCACACGCATAGGATATTTTTGGACAATATCCGAGTGATTTCTTTCCAACACTCTAATTAAC
This sequence comes from Mitragyna speciosa, assembly GCA_024721245.1. Taxonomy (NCBI): domain Eukaryota; kingdom Viridiplantae; phylum Streptophyta; class Magnoliopsida; order Gentianales; family Rubiaceae; genus Mitragyna; species Mitragyna speciosa. Next base: position 12,731,589 of record CM045553.1, on the reverse strand, counting down.
CAAAAATGATTTCCTCTCATAACAATTTTCCCACTCAAGCTTATTTTATGCTATTTTGACCCAAGAAAATCAAAGAAAAACAAAAAAATAAATAAGTCAACAAAATCCCGTGGCTTATTGGATTCACTGTCCAAACAGTACCAAACGAACTGATGAAATTGACGTAATTCATATGTTATTGATGCGAAAATTAAAATCAGAATAGCAAAATATATGAGTTCAATAGTGGGAAACTAAAAGTTTATGTCATTTATATTTAGAATATCATTTGGCTATGATAATAATAAAATTAAAAGTTTATAATAACAAACAAAAGGATACAAAAGATAAAAGCTCAATTGAAAATGTATTATTTATATTTTTGGATTTTAAGTTTTCATAAATTAATTTTTCATTGTAGAATTATTAAAATTGTATGCTACATTGCCGAATAACAACTTTTACACACATTTAGCTTTCGATTATGCAACAAACTTTTAGTTATTTAATTATATCATATAATAATCAAACAATAATCTCCTTACACAAGAATTGAAAAAGACATGCACCAAAGACTTAAAAGAAATATTTACTATTTAATTCTGCTTTTGACTTAAAGAAAAGTTATAATATTTTTTGCTACCTGACAAATGAAATATACAGCACGGCCAAAAAAAGAAAAATATATATCTTGAAATTGATAAATGTAACCCACTTTGGTAACAATTATATAACAGGAAAAGTAAGATGCTGCAATCAAACAGGAAATATGTGAAATTAATTTTAATTGTAGTTTGAAGGCTTTAAATTTAAATTAACTAATACTGACATCGCCTATTATATTTCTGATTTTATGCAAATCTCCTTTGATTTTTAGATTAAATTATATGCTTTTGAGCTAGTTTACAATGTTGCCCCCATATTTTTATAAAATATCTCTCAACCTCAATTTCCTTAAGTGCTTGTATTTACGATAAATTTCGAATGAAGTCAACACCTTTTTCCTTTTTCATTTGAAGAATTTCCGTAGTGATTATTCATTTTGTTTCCTTTTACAGTCTATATCATATTCGGAAGGAAATATTAGAATAATAAATCGTTCAATTATTGATTGATCAATGTATTCCTTTACAAGCAATTATAGCTTCCTTTATTCATTTGTTAAAATCATTGAAATGACAAAATCTCATGCCAATGAAACTCATCTTCTTGTTTACAACCCATCTCAATGAAAGGCAGTATAATTTTTACTTTAAAACGCAAAATAGTGGCTTAATGAATTACTCATTGTTTCTTGTTTATCAACTACCAACTCATTGATATAAAGCACTCAAAATTTTTGTTGGTTCTATTATTCCTTGATTAATCCATTCTTCCTTCCAAACAATTGTTGCTTAATACGTCCCTTTATTAGATATCAGTAAGTGTTTAAAATGCAGTTGTCTCATTTCAATAAATTATATATGTATGATGACACTTGTCGCTGATATTTTAAATTTCAGAAAGATATAAAATTTGCCCACGAAAGTTTTCAGAGTTCAAATTTCCAATTGCTCGTTAAAAACATGCACAGGAATAATTAAATTACACATCATTTTCAAAGATAAAGTACAAGATTCACAATACGATATTTTGCTATATGGGATATAATCCATGTGGTTCACACTCAGTGGAAGAACCGGTAAAATTCGTAGTTGGTGCATACTTTTTATTGGTGACTACTGTATGAATACAATTGACCGCATCCCATTAGGACTTTTTGCGCTATTAGCCGCCCCATTTTGACTTCAATTTTTGCGACCCTCACCCAAATTTGCCACTCCTTCCCAGACCCAAACAAATCCCTATCACCCCCCCCCCCCCCCAAAAAAAAAAGAAAAACCCAAATCCCCCCAAAGAAAGGGGCATAGGGCCTTGTAAGTTGGCTCTGTGTCCTTTCAGACATATTAGACACGGTATAACTAGTCACTAAAAATATATAACTACTTAGTGAAAATATGTAATTGGTCAAGTATAATTTGTAGTCACTTTTTACTCCAAAATTATGTCATTTTTTAGTTTTTAATTTGGCTATGTTAACCCAATCTCTGCTATCCATTATTGCCCTTTTAATCTGAATCATGAATTTATTGAAAATGGAAATTGTGAGCCATGGCCCAAAGAAATGGTTGAGGGCTAACAATAATATAAAACAAATAATTAAATTATGTCCAAGGATCACAAGGTCTATGTGTGCCTATATATTCGCCTTATTTCAGTACGAACTCACATCTCCACTAACTGAAAGGCCATCTCCTTGGTTTCATATCATTGAGGCACAAAGCAATAATGGAGCTCTTCTATGTCTCCTTGCTCTGCTTATTTGTGTTTCTTGTATCTCTCTCACTCCATTTTCTCTTCTACAAGAACAAATCAGCCTTGTCCGCACCCTTACCGCCCGGTAAGACTGGATGGCCGATGGTGGGAGAGAGCCTTGAATTCCTCTCTTGTGGGTGGAAGGGTCATCCTGAAAAATTTGTGTTTGATCGCATGGCTAAGTACTCTTCCCATGTCTTCAAAACTCATCTCCTGGGGGAGAAAGCGGCCGTCTTTTGCGGTGCTGCAGGTAACAAATTCTTATTCTCCAATGAAAATAAGCTTGTTCAAGCTTGGTGGCCTAATTCTGTTAACAAAGTTTTCCCATCTTCAACACAAACTTCATCTAAAGAAGAGGCTATAAAGATGAGAAAAATGCTTCCCAACTTCCTTAAACCGGAAGCCTTGCAACGATACATCGGTATCATGGACTATATTGCTGGAAGACACTTCTCTTCTGGTTGGGAAAACAAGGATCAAGTAGTAGTTTTCCCTCTTTGCAAAAACTACACCTTTTGGCTGGCTTCTAGATTGTTTGTGAGCGTTGAGGATCCAACTGAAGTTGCAAAGTTGCTCGAACCGTTCAACGTTTTGGCTTCTGGCCTTATTTCAGTCCCAATTGATTTGCCTGGAACACCTTTCTACCGTGCTGTTAAGGCCTCCAACCAAATCAGAAAGATGCTTGTGGCGATCATCAAGCAAAGGAAAATTGATTTGGCTGAGGGAAAGGCATCGCCTACTCAAGATATCATGTCTCACATGCTTACCACGAGCGATGAAAATGGAAAATTCATGCACGAATTGGATGTCGCTGACAAGATTCTTGGTTTGTTGATTGGTGGCCATGATACTGCAAGCTCTGCATGCACTTTTGTTGTCAAGTTTCTTGCAGAATTGCCAGAGATTTACGAAGGAGTATACAAGGGTAAGTAAGCCTATTTCATTAATTAAGTTTACTTTCATTTTTTTTTTTTTTTTGAAGTATATTAATCATTATGAACTGCATGATAATAATATAATGTTTCCTGTACTAGAAGTGACAGTTATGAGCATATTTTCAAAGAACAAGATCTATAGCTATTTTTGGACTAGAGTCCGAACCAGTCAAAAACAGCCACTTGCTTGTGAAATTTTTAATTAAAATATTGAGTAGAGAGAACAAGGGCGTCCTGAAAGTTCCTATTTAGATTTAAAAGTTCAAAATATTGATTCTATGGGACATTTGACTTATTTTACTTGTGGAAATAAATTCCTATGCTGTCTATATTTTGATGTTCATTTGATAGACCTATAATATCTCTTGTTTATTTTGTTTTTTCATATAAGGCATTCATGCATATCATATCCCAACTACTTCTACTATTTATGACCATTGGAAGCCTTGTGCACTAAAAAATTACTTAAGATTTTGATGGACAGGTCTTTTTAAGGAAGAATTCTTGTGTTCAATTATGATTTATAAAAAATTCATTTTCTAAATCATGTTGGGGTTGCTTACTCTTCTTGGCCATAGGAATTATCTATGTTTTCAAATTCCTTCTTCAATGAGCCGGCTAAGGATAAATTACATCTAATCTTCGGTCTTTGGTCAACAGAACAAATGGAGATCGCCAAATCAAAAGCTCCAGGTGAATTGTTGAACTGGGATGATATTCAAAAGATGAAGTATTCATGGAACGTTGCATGTGAAGTACTGAGACTTGCTCCTCCCCTCCAAGGAGCTTTCAGAGAAGCTCTTGCTGATTTCATGTATAATGGTTTCTCAATTCCAAAGGGATGGAAGGTAAAAACACAAAGATTACAACCAAAAAAAATAGTTACTTCTTTACACATGCATCTTTTGCGAAGGGTTTTCAAACTTATTTACTAACATAAATACCATTTTTGTTGCATCTAAATTATGCAGATCTATTGGAGTGCGAACACAACACATAGAAATCCCGAATGCTTCCCAGAACCTGAAAATTTTGACCCTTCAAGATTCGAAGGAAGCGGACCTGCTCCTTATACATTTGTACCATTTGGTGGAGGTCCAAGAATGTGTCCCGGAAAAGAGTATGCCCGGTTGGAAATTCTAGTTTTCATGCATCATATTGTCAAAAGGTTCAGGTGGCAAAAAATTATTCCTGACGAGAAAATTGTCGTGGATCCAATGCCCATTCCTGCCAAGGGACTTCCTGTTCGACTTTTTCCACACCAAGCATAAATGATTGCTCGAAGATCTGATCTTCAAGATTCTTGGATCATCAGACATATGGGAACAACGTTTGTGAGGTGGAAATGTCTACTTTTTTTTTTTTTTTTTTTTGTTAAGAGACCTTCTCCTTTGTTTATATTCCAACTTGTGATCTGGTGTAACGCAATTAATCTCCTCATAAATTGGTAAGTTGAAGATATGAGATGTATAATGAAGAGAAATAACTGCATTAATTACATTGTTATTGTGTCAACTGTTTAGACAGCAACTCATAATGTGGAGAGTTTTAGCATGGATCCGGGGCCTATACAATTGCCTGTGTTACTTTCTACTTTCAAAGATTTTCATTTACACTTATGAAAGAAAGGTTTTCATTTAAGAAAAGGTTTAAAATTTGAATTTGACGTCTAGATCTTGCCAAACTTCCATAAAATTTTACGGTGGTGAATCCTCAGAAAGAAATGGAAAATTTTTTTAAGAAAGCAGTAATTTTTCATAAAAAAACACTATTTTTTTTTTACCGAATTTCTCACTCGAATTGGATCTGACTAGAAATATAAATAGGTATCACAAGTCCCCCTATTATTTTTTGGACGTGAATGCATGAATTCACAAACAATTATTGATGTATGTTAAGCCAAATAATTTCTGGACTCTTGTATCGTTTATTTTTTGATGTTGACTCTTTAGTTATCTGGGTTTCAAGTGTGGAGGATGATGTTTGTACCTCAAAAATATATAATAAAAAAAAATAACACGACAAAGAAATGTTTTGGGTAGGTGAAAAAGAATCAACTCAGATATTTCTTACTTTTTCAGTGAACATTATTTCTTTTTGTTTAATCGAAGAAAAGCAAGTTGGTCCAGTCAACAATGGAGTACGGTCTTGAGTATTAGTATGACTTCTTCCTCATCATAATTTTGTTACATTTACGTTGTATTAATTTGACCGTTCAGGTAAGTATGTCACCTGGTACAAGATAATGTTGTCACGCCAATCAAGAAAAAGTTGGGATGCTTTTTATTCTTGCTTCATTTTCTTTTAAATCTTACTTCCTTTTTTAAAAATAAAGTAATTATTTTACGACGAGATTTTTCGAGTAGTCTCCTAGTTGTTTATCAAACAATATTTTGGGGGAAGAAAAAAATAAGTGGGGAAGTTATTTTTATTTTGTCTTGTTCTTTTGTTTACTTAAGTTTGATGGGGGATTTGAGCAAGCTCATTAATTAATGGTGGGATGTTGGCTTTGTTGGTTGATTTATTAATCCAATCATAAGCCTTTTGCAATACTAGCATTCATTATCAAAATATAAAAAAAAAAAATTGGCTACAGGATTCATATCATGTATATTGCAGCCAAAGGCCAAAAGAATTAAAGTAAAAGAAAATCTTCTAATTACAAGTATATAATTCGTCCATCTCTAAGTGGATTTCTTACTTTGACTAGTATGAATTTTAAGAGGAGATTTGATTTTGTAATAGTTTGAGTAGAAAATATGAATTATGCTTCCTGATTCATGCTTGCTTAATTCAAATTTAAGAAATTAATGAGTAAGAAACAACATTCTAGTTTTCATATAAAACGCTGAAAGTGAAAAGGAAAAGAAAAATGTAATTTCGATCCCGAATATCTGAATGTTGTACCCCCTTTTTTTTTTTTTTTTGGGTGGGACCAAAATATGCATAAATAAATAAATATATATATATATATTTATATATATGTATGTATATATGTACACACAAGCATACATATATATACATATATGTGTGTGTGTGTGATTTTAATTTGGCATGATCATCTTTCATCATTGGATGATGATTCTTTTGTGTACATTTACTTAGATCTATCTTGGGACAGAATTGCATCAACTTGTGGAGTTAGTTGTTGGTCTTCATCATGACTTATAGGATCATTTTCTTAAAATGGTAAAATACATTTAATGTCGACAATTCTGCTAGGAAGGTAGTTTCGTATCTCCTTTTTAATGGTCCCCCGAACTAAATGGTAGAAGCATCTTCCTAACCGAATTTTGTGGCTTGCATTGCAAGAAAATTAAGTTGATGTAGCTCATACACTAGGAAGTAGAAACTTACCACACCTTCTTTTTTAAGATATTTTGGCAAAAATAGTAATAATAACGAGAGTCGTGCTTTTTGTCGAAGAAATTAAACGTAGATTGGTAACATTCAATTGGTATTAGTAATATATCAATTGCTATTAGCAATGTATCAATCTGGCAATTTTTTTTCCCACGTATTAGTTTAGGAGACTGGTGAAATTTGATGTATTATATGGGTTTTTTTTCACCCTTGATTGCACTTACTAGCTATTCGCAAATTAATAAGTGATCATTTTTATTTAAATTTTACTTTTAAAATTAATAACTAGTATGCTTTCCTCCCTCTTCTCAAATTTTATTTTCAAGAAACAAAAAAAATGATGGATTATAAGGATCCAGCTCTTCTCCACAGCAGTCTCCCCATTTTCCCTCAACACGTTTTGGATAACTGTCTTATGTATTCGTCGGTTATCAAGAACTCAAATTGATTGCTCCAAAAAAAAAAAAAAAAAAAGAACTCAAATTGATTTTATTAACTAAACTTCTAATGAAATTTAGTTTCATAAAGATTTCTATGTATCACTAGCTATCATCAAGAAAAAAATAAATATATTCAGTATCCAGTTTGGTATCAGCTATTAACTCAGAAACAATTCAAATTCCACATACTAACATGAGCACAAGTCAAATAGTAATTAGAAAAGAATATGGAATTTTATGAATAAAAAGCGGTTCAAATTCACATAATTTATTACTGTTATATTATATTTTTTTAATTGTTTGAATAATTTCGACCCTTTTTCTCCCAAAAAAATAAATAATCAGTACTTTTATTATTTTCTCATTTTTACTATAAAATTAGGTGAATTGACGAATCTTCGTAACAGTTCTGCAGTCCCAATAATTGATCATAATTCCACTTGTAAGAAATAGGATGAGTAGATGGAGCCAGGACACGACAGCATGAATTCATTTGGTCCTTCATGATAGATTAAAATAGGAAAGTGAATTTAGGTAGTCTAACGACAGTTAAGAAGGTTAGGTGATTCAATGATTGAAACATTTTCTAATTACTCAATATATATAGCACTTATATAAAGACAAATAGACCAAAAAGAAAATATGTGGCGTTGAAAAGCTACTAAAAGATTAGTGGGGTTATGAAGAAAATAGTAAGTTTTTGTTGAAACTAATTACTTCTAAAAAAACTGATCACTTTTCCTAATAATTATGATAATGAAAAGTCACTATGCCGTATGAAAATACCAAATTGTGTTAATGTTCTCTCACCAAGCTCTAAGGTCTCACATATTTATACTTTTAATTGTTGCTCTGACAATAAAATCAGCTTTCTTTCCCGTATTATTATTGCTGGTTAAAATTTAAAAAATATATATATCTAGTTCGTTCCATTTGCAGAGTAACTGATTAACTAGGATTCATTATTATCAATGATGCACGGATAAAGTAATAATACTACTGTTAAGGTTTTGAATTCTCAAAAAACTTTTTCGGCTTCAAGAACACCACAGCAATTTTTCCTTTAACTTTAATTGGCGTAGAAACAACGTTGTACTAATTTTGGTCATACGTAAATTAATTAGAATGGAAAAAGAGATTAGACATCTGTTTGGTGTCAATCGCCTCAATAATTCATGGCATTCAGGCAGTCGAACAATAAATTAAAGGTGAGTAAATGAAAAAGTGGCTTTTCTCTTGAAGTCGAGCCCTATATTTCTTTTTCATTAGGGACAATTTCAGAAAACTCCATGAGATTTTTGACAATTCCACTTGGCTCTTCTGAAGTTTCAAATATTACATTTTCCTTCTCTATTTTGAGTTTCAACAGTCAATTTGCATAAAATTGATATAAAATGCTAAAAATTATTTTCATTCCTAAATACAATTTCATGGCTTAAAAAATAAATATAGCAAGTTCAACTAAACAATGACTTCAAATGCATAAAAAAAGGAAAGAATTTGATCTTAATTATTTACACTATGCTGCAAAGAACCAGTAGATTATAACAAATCATGGAAAGAACCATATATCTAAATCTTGATGCTTGAAAACATTTAGATCCACAAGAATTTGAAATAACAAATTTAACTTTTAAAAGTGTTTAAAATTACAAAAGTTCAAAGATTAAAAATTAATCTTTATTAACAATAATTAAAGTGTCATCACGCTTCACTGTACCTAACCCTAAATATCTTAATTTCCCAAGCAAACTTTTATTAAGTATTTACAAGCATCAAAAATTATATTTTATTTTGTCAATAACATTTTTATACCTAATCAGTTTGCCGCCATAATTTTTTTAAATTAATTTATCTCATTTTTTCTGCATTTTCAAGTGTTTTTTATTAAAATTTATTGTATGCGTCATGCAAGGGTAGTTTGGGGAAGATAATATATTTAAGCATTGTATATGAGTTTTTTTTTTTTTATGTAGATAGACTGAATTTGTTACATTAAAAGTAGAAGGAGGTCACGCACAATATTAAAAAATTTCAGGAATGCCAAGTGAAATTGTCAAAAATCTCATGGGAATTATGAAATTTTTTTCCTTTCATTAGGTGCTTTGTCGACTTCGGGTGGGTGAACTCCGAAGCGGCAATTATAATGTATGCACCGGCGCGGCAATTATAATGTATGCACTGGCACGGCAATTATGTGCAATAATAAACTAAATTTACAAGTATAAAAAAATAAAATAAAAATACATTCTTCGTCCCTTTAGTTAGATGTCTCTTTTTCTTTTTTCGTCTCAACATATTTGTCATCTTTGAAAAAATCAAAGCAGTTCTATCATTTGTCTTTATTCAAAATTATCTAATTAACACATTTCAAATATTCACTTTTAGAGAGTAAAAGTGGGAACAATTGATCAACCATCACTATTTCTGTACTATTCTTAAAAATTAGATTCTCAATAAGCAAAAATCAAATTCCAACAAAGGGAGTATTTATCTACAAATATATAAGAGTTATGAACCAAATTCAAGACTCTCTTAACATTTAAAAAGAATAGTAAGTTCCTAATGTACCGTTTGAGAACAAACGGTGCTCAATAATCACACACACACACACTCTCTCTCTCTCTCTCTCTCTCTCTCTCTCTCTCTCTCTCTCTCTCTCTCTCTCTCTCTCTCTCTCTCTCTCTCTCTCTCTCTCTCTCTCTCTCGTAATTTGCTAAAACTTGGTCCCTTTAATTTGTGCCAATTGAGTACCCTTTAGATGAATCATTGCTTGAATGGGAGAACTTCTAGTATATATTCATTGGTAAATATTTTTGTTCTTGATGTGTTAGCCGATTTCTACGTATTTTTGAATCTTGAAATCTTAAAATCTTTATGTATCTTTCATTTCAATCACTGATTTTAAGAACATTGCGGTTGTATAACTTCCCTCAACTCTTTGAGCACAAGGCCTTGTCTATTTTTTCTGCTTTTTGTGGCAGTATTCTTGTGTGACTAATGAAATACTGCTACTTCATACAATGTTGTGTAAAAGGTCACTTTGCATGTTCACGCTGTGATTAGCTGCCAAAGCTGTCGGTCTTTTTGGCTAAATTATGGGTCATTTTAGCCTCTCTAATTAATCCGTTTGATAAATTTTCACGTAATAAAATAGATTAAAACTTTTCAATCCTTTAATCAACCACTCCAGCAATTATTTTAAGAAAGAGAAAGGTAATGATTGACTACAAAGGTTTAATTATAAAAACATTTGTTGATTTAAAAACGTTAAAGATCGATCAATCATGCATCTAGCAGACAAGGACTGATTAAGATTGATTAACGTGTCTCGAAATTATAACTCTTTATGAAGAACGGCCAGTTTAGCTTATGAAGTCAAGCGATCTTATTGGACTAGTGTCATTTTCTTTTACTGTAACGTGCACTAAATTTCCTTGATCATTTTCATTATTATGAGAGAGATTTTTTCTTTAGGTTTTTGACAAGTTTATTCAGATTATGCTTGTGCTACTGTAGTTGAATCTCATTTGTATTATGGGAACAACTTTCATCTATTCTACTAAGACCAAAAAAGTTGGACAAATAGACAGCGTGTAAACAGTTGGTTGCAATGTCCTTATCAGACCATTGGAATGAATTTTCAATGATAAAAGAAAATTAATAAATGCTAAACAAGTTTGGTAATGTCGTGTCATATGCACATTAATTTCCATTAACTTACATAGTTCACGGAAGAAAAATCGCTAGCAGGTCAAGCAAGTTTAGAATTTGTTTTTACGTCTTAGAACTGGGGATGTACCCATTCTCAAGAAATGGTGTGGTGAAATAAGTAAGAGAGATAAGCCCCTATTTCTTTAAGAAAAAGGCGATTGACCTTCTTTTTGTGAGTTTTTGGCAAAATCACAATTGATTTGGTTCGAACAATTACTCACTCCTTCATGCTAAATTATATACATTGTGTGTTTCACGTACACAATAACTTATACACTCTTTTTTTTTAACATGTTTTTTAAAAAATATTGTTATAACAGTTTTAAAAAATTCTTGTTTATAAATGTTTATATGAGATGAAAAAGTGATTGAAAAACATGTTTAAAGTTTCCCAAAAACATATTTTTGAAAAACAACATCAATCAACACAGTGTTTAATGGATTAAATTGCAGTGTTTCTCCCACAAATGCACCCAACCATCTGCCACTCTTCTAATTTGGGGATACGTTGCGATAAACTCCTTTAAACACATTTGAAATGATTCATTTGATCACTGTCAACATTATAATTGCTCAAATAGAACAAAAGTTGAATTCTATATATCAGCTCTCTAGTTAAATTAATCTGTCTATTCTTGATACAAAAAATCCCACTGGCCTCACTTTTGTGAAAAATTTTACCTGTGCACGTCTAATCTGTGAGACCCTCAAAAAGTCCCACATTGGTAGAAAAAAAAGAAAATGATTTGTATATAACATCCTACGTTTGGGCTACTAAATAACTTGGCTTAAGCATTTTGGGCCTGTGAATTAAAAGCTCAAAAGTTATTGGGTCAGCCCAGACGCGGGATGTTACAAATGGTATCAGAGCGAACCTCATGTGGTCTCTGCACAAGGTAAGACTGGACCTATGGTATTTGGGCCGACTACGCAAGGAAGTAGAGGAACTAAGTGCTGTGTGGGGCTAAGTGCTACATCGACCTAAGGGCAGGAGCCACCTCTAGAGCCCGTACGAGCCACCTCTAGAATCCGATACAACTGAGTGGATAGTCCGGATTATGATATGGATTGGGCTTTACGAGGACGCAAAGCCTGATAAGGAGGGGTGAATGTGAGACCCTCAAAAGGTCCCACATTGGTGGGAAGAAAAGAAAATGATTTGTATATAACATCCTACGTTTGGACTACTAAATAACTTGGCTTAAGCATTTTGGGCTCGTGATTTAAAAGCTCAAAAGTTATTGAGCCAGCTCAGACGTAGGATGTTACATAATCAGAGATAAATTAGTGAAATCCGAGCCCAATAAAAAAAAATGAGGTATTGGATTTTTCTGTTATAGTGCGTCATTTTGAGATTTATTCATTTATAAAAGCTACCATAGGATATTTTCTTCTTCAATAAATATTTTGAGACTGCTCCATCAAACTATTCTCAATTAGCATATTAAATCTTAAATCGGCCAGACGACAAAAGAAGAAGTAATTTCAATTTTAAAAAATCATATCGATATTATTGCCTCCTGCAATTATTATTCTTGTGACTACTTAATCTTATACAGCCTATTATATAGGCAGACTTGAATCAAGTCCATAAACAATAAACAAAAATTCTTTGGTAAATTAGGACGGTGTAATGATTTATTTGCCAGTATTTGTAATTTTTTTATTATAATCAGATGAATTGGAATCATTTTAAAACAATCTAAGCGTTAAAGAAAGCATATCGTGCATGCCTTTTGTCCCTTCTTGAAAAAATTTGCCCCAAAAATTTTGGAGTTTTCCTGCTGGAGCCTTTGCCTTGGAACTGGTGTCTTACATAAAATTCCAAAATAGCTTGGGAATTTACTGTTGATCCGTGACACAACAATGATTTCAATTCGGATGCCTGTCAATTATTAACATTAAGACCTGGCTACGGCCCATACATTTTATTTTATTTTTATTATGCAGAGGGGTAGGTGGAAATTTACTCGAAATAGGCAACATATGTTTTCCGTATATTTTATGTCTTTTACCAATAGGGGTAGGTTGAAATTGACCCTTTTATGACAAAAATTCTTACATGCATTCAATTTACGGCTCCACTTATAAATTTTATGGTCTAAAAGTGTGTCACATAAGTATAATGATATATATTGATATAAGAAAATGATGTAAGAATACTTATATGATTTTTTTTAGACCATATAGTCCATAGGTAAAATTGTGAATCCCATTAACTAAAAATCATCCTCTTTTATGTACGCAGAAAAAGGGTTCTATTCAAAAAAATGTCACTACCATCTTGACACTACTATAAATTTGGTTGGTGAAACTTGGAGGCCCATTAGGTTAGGGATTCAAATTCCTTAACTTGAAACTATTAAAAATACATTTATTTTTCACTAATTATATTTTTTATTAAACAGTATAACACCATAAGGTATAACAAAGTAGCAATGTACATCTTTAACTCCCTCTAGTTTTAAACCTTTTTCCATGTTGTTCATACTATATTTATTTTTAGTATTACATTACGTCACTATCTCATGCGGTGGTCCGATTGCAAGAAAATAAAACAGTTTTACCGCTCAAATAATTTGTAGACAATACTGTGTTACACTCCAAAAATAAGGTTAGGGGATACATAACACATGCAACTGCAATGAATATATTATATATTTCGGAAAAATTTTATAATTCTATAATACATTGGGAAAAAGTATTCATTCAAATACATTTGATCTCTTACATTTAAAAAATTATTAAAACTTCAATCGTGAAAACTTTACCCCAATAATACCACAATGTAACAAATAAAAACCCCCCATATATATATATATATATATATATTAAATAAAAAACCCCCATATATTGATTGGGTATTTTTTGTCGGTACCTAAATAACTAAACGATTTAAATCACGTGGAAACACAAATCGTACGTACATCATAAATCTGCATGTCCGCCACTGACGATCCAAGTTGATTTGGCAACTCAAATCATGGACTCTGCCAAATGATGGCACCCCCACCTTCTTCTCGATTAAATAATCTTTTGCTCCCTTGTGATTTGGACACTTGGGCCATCCTTCATCATTCAAGTGCCTTCGCTATTTGAGTGTTTTAGTTCTTTTTATTATTCTATTTAAGAAAAAAGTGGACTAAATCGACTTTTAAAATATTATTAATTTTTTATTATTCATTTTATTAGAACAAAAATCTGCTAATTCTTTTGAACTTAAATTTTCAATTTCTAAAATCTTTTTTTTTTTATGAATTTCTAAAATCTTAAGATAAGGAAATAAACCCAAAACTCCAATTTCAATTTTTTTTCAAATATTAGTAATACTATACGATGTCATCAATGTCCTTCTTCGACTCTCTCTCTCTCTCTCTCTCTCTCTCTCTCTTCAAGTTTTGTGCTTTATCGACCGGAGAATATGGGATATAGGTCTAATCTTCGGCATTCTAGTTTATTTTCTTATATTCATATGAAAGCCATAGTTGCTATATGATTATTATATGATTTTGATAATAATTTTTCTATTTATAAAATGATGTTTTGAACATATTTACTTTTATACATTAAGTCAACCAAGCTGGTTTTCCTCCCCCCCCCCCCACCCCAAAACATTGTATTATATAATTCTCCTTTCATAGTTGATAATTTAATATATATATATATATATATATATAACTCAAAAAATTAATTGAGTACCAAGCCAGGATTTGGAGCCTTACAAGTGCTATTTTTTACAAGTTAACGGTCATGATTTAATATGATAAAATATACGGCCGAGATGTGTTCTTACAAGACCAGATTTGAATTAAAAAAAAATATAAAAAATGAGATAACTTAAAAAAAAAAAAAGTGATTACATCATAATTTTAAACAATTAGACCAAAATGCTGAGCAATTATATCTTCTCAACTTGGGATAAATGATAAAGGATTAAATTGCAAGTTCTCGTGCCCGTACCAAGCCAGTAGTAAGCACGTGCCATTTGCCTTATCTAGACCACATCCCTCGGACCACTTTTAGATCCATCATTTGCCCACCTCTTACTTCTTTATTTTCCTTTTTTTTTTTTTTTCCATTATGGGGCGTTGTTTTTTACGCTTGGTTCTTCTTGTTTCTACTTTCTTTCCTTCCTAAACACCCTAACAACTTAAAGCCACATTGCTACTGCTAGAACGGTGGTACCTAATGTATGTCTAACTCCTCCTTTATGCATGGATTCAATTCCCCAACCCCACACAATGGACACCACAAAGTGGCCATTCCACCTCGCTTTTCCTCAATTACCACCAAATTGGCAGCAACGCATAGTCCATTTAAAACCATAAACTTGCTTTAAGCCTTAACCTTTGGTCTAATATCACTTTGGATTTCCACTGCTTTCACCAACTCTCTCCAATGTTGACACCCCAACATTTATTTTCAGCTTTTCT
Source organism: Mitragyna speciosa (assembly GCA_024721245.1). NCBI lineage: Eukaryota > Viridiplantae > Streptophyta > Magnoliopsida > Gentianales > Rubiaceae > Mitragyna > Mitragyna speciosa. The sequence continues at coordinate 12,716,370 of CM045553.1, read as the reverse complement.
ATCTTCACATTTGCTGATCATTTTAATGAAAATGACACAAGGATATAGATTGGGACTAGCACATTCACTTAATTAAGCGTAATTAGACATGCATGTAGACATATAGGCAATTTGTCAATTTCCATGTTTTTCATTTTTTTTTTCTTTGGCCCCATCTGATGATCGAGGTGAACCGTCCAAAATAATTATTTAGTATAAAAAATGTTATATGTAAAGCAAAATTAGTCCCCATACTTCCTTCAAAAAGGCACCAAATCTCTCTCACTAAATTAAGTTTGTATGTTTTAGTTAAAATTGAGATGGATCTCCCCATGCTCTTAAGATTGAGATGGATCTCCCCATGCTCATACTCGGAAAAAAAACAAAATAAAAATAACAAAAAAAATAATGAACTCCAATAAATTCTACTAATGGTTCAGCTAATTAATCTTTTAGCCGCTCAAAGTTTCCGTACTTTCGTGGGGTGCATGAAAGAAACAAGCAATCCCGGGTGATTGCCGGGGAGTGGCTGCCCTACCAAGAAGTGGTGTTTTTATTGACAGCAGTGGTGGGGTCTAAGCTTAAATGAAGAACAGGTCTTTCTTTTTTCCCCCGGAAAAAGTAGAAGGTAATTGAACATAACAGAATGGTCAAGTTTTGGGGGTAGGTAGAAGGTATAGCTAATTTCCTCTAATGTTCGAGTTTAACTCATTGTGTAAACCGTTTCAAGCTTTCTGGTTTTACCACAGTTTAAGTTTAAATAAACAAAAAACAAAGAACCCTTGTTGCTATTAACTTCAATATATTTTTCTTTAACTTCTATTGTCAAACTTAAGCAAAAACTAAACTACTTTAACTTAGACTAGATTATTAATATGCAAAAGGATTTTTAAAGAAACCGTAAACAATGTGACTCCTAGGTTGAATTACCAAGGAGAAAATTCCCCAGGCACCACTAAACTTTTAAGTTAGTTGAGTTTTGGCCTATCAACTTTCACATGGTTAGTTTTAGCCACTCAACTCTTCAAAGCATAAATAAAAGGTCATTTCGTCAGATTCAATTATTAAGAGACATAATGGAGGGGCAGTTGAGGAAGCTCACATAGAAAAGGCACCAAAAATGACTTCAAAAAGCTATAAGCAAGCTACAAAATGCTACTAATTGAGATGGAAGAAACCTAATGTTGGTCAGAGGAACACGCACAACACACAATCATCCACAACCCCTACCATCTCCACCAGTCAACCACAGCCAATCACCACCATCTCTATTTCCTCTACCTCTTTCACCTGCCGCCACATTGCTATCCTTAACCATTGTCCAGCAACTGCTCTTTCTCCACCACAAAACTACCACCAAGTCACTGCCACCAACCAATCAACCTACATTGGACTAGCTACCACCATTACCATTAACCACTAATCAACCTAGTAGTAATCACCTCGTTACCACCAATAATCCACCAACAACAAGCCACCACCAACCTACAAGACCAGTTTCCACCCAAAGCCAAAACCCCCAAAGACCCACTATGTCCGTAACCTCCATTATTGTATATAGCAGACAAATTTTGAGGATTTTGTTTGATTGGCGGTAGATTTTTTTTATTTGGGAAAAATTGAGTTTTTTAGGAGTTTAGGGATTTTTGGGTCTAAAAAAATGATTTGAGGGGGTTTAATTTTTGAGTTTTTCCTTTTCTTTCTTGATGTGTGAGAGTTTAGAGAGAAAGTTTGGGTATGGAGGAGCAAAAAAGCATATGCATACTAGAGAGAAAGATGATCCATTAACATTCTATAAATTGCCCCTCAATAATGTCTCGTAAATTGTGCATGCTCAGATATAAAAAAAGTTAATGACTGGATCTAGCGGAATGACCTGTTACTTTCGATCTTAAAAGTTATGTGGCCAAAACCAACCATTTAAAAGTTAAGTTGCTAAAATCCAATTAATCCAAAAGTTTATTGGTGCCAAGGGATTTTGCTCATTACCACGGCACATAAGGTAAATGTAACATAGGTTGCTTGTTAATGCCAAATTATGATAATCAGGTGGAGATGTTGAAACTAAACTTGCTATTGTAAGCACTCATTTTAACTCTAAATGCAAATGCCGAACCTTAGTGCTTCAACTGTATAAAATTATTCATAAAATGCCTTATATTTCACTTGCCAAACTCTTCAAAACTTACCGTACCTCCTTTGCAGATAGGTTGTGGACAGAGAGAGCTTTCATGCTGTGCATGTCTCATTTAGCAGTATTTCACAACCAAGCATACTTTGTTTTTACGTGTCGGTGCAAAATTGGCAACCTACATACGATGGTCACCAGAAACATGGAGTTGTCATTGCAATCAGATACTGACAAAACATAGTACCCCACCTCCATTAAATCATTCACGAAGAATCCAGCCGTACCAGTTGCCCACATGAAATCTTCACCATCCATGTTCATTGCCAGCCCTCTCTCTCTCTCTCTCTCTCTCTCTCTCTCTCTCTGCCCCCCATTCCACCGTTGCCTCGGTTGGCGCCTCCGTGCGGTAGAACCTCCATCTTTTCATAATTTCATTAGTGTAAACGTGTCAAAGCTTTATGTAATACTACTCGATTGTGTTTTACGAGGCATGACTGATTGTCACAGTCTAACTTAGCCCACAAGCACTGATTAGGGCCTAGCAATTAATGTTAGGCAAATTCATGTCCAACGCTTGTCATCAACACCCACATCCGCTATTGATTTTACCATGAGCATTCTTCCCCTATCTTGACTAGAACCTAGTGTACGTATACAATTTGTCTATATGCCTTTTTTTTTTTTTGAGAAAGATATATATATATATATATATATATATAGATTATCATTTAAACAAAATATTACACAGTAGTTAATAGTACAACAAGATTATGGGCCTGCTGAATACTTGACCTATCTACTTTTATAATATGACATGAAAACAAATAAGAAGAAGCTATTGAAATATCGACTATAGTAGTTTCTAGTTCAAAAGAAGTAACATTCCTATTACATAAACACTGTATAAGATGTAGACAATCCGTTTGAAGCGTTACGTTTGAGAAGCCAAGATCCAAAGCTATAAGGATAGTATTTAAACAAGCTATCATTTCACATTGTAAAGGAGATGAAGCATGAATAAAAAATGATCTGCTTAACATCGTGGTGCCAAGGGAATTCTTGCAAACGATACCAATGGAAGATTTACCTGAGATAGGATTAAAAGAGCCATCAAAAGTACATGTGACCATTTCTGGTTGAGCAACCATTAATCGTACTTCATCCAAGGTAATATCTGTGCTACAATTTCGGACCAAATCAAAAGAAACTGTGTGGAAAGTGTTCTTAGTTTGTGGCTTTGCTATTTGTTCCCCGAAGTCTTCTAAATGAGAGAACAGCTTAATGATCTGCAGAAAATCAGCCTGTGACTTTTTGACAATATGCTTCGGATTAAATTCGTCTTGACTCCATATGAAATCCTTCCTTGCCTTCCATATATGCCATATGATAACAATAGACTGAATGATTATAGAATCATCTTGAATGGATTGAAACCAGTTATATGTCCAATTGTAGAAGGATTGTTGCGTACCAACTTCAAAATTAAGGCCTAGTTGGGACAATCTCCAGGTAATTTTAGATAAAGGACAATCAAAGAACAGGTGCTTGACTGATTCCTCGCAGTTACCACCACGAAGACATAAAGGCAATTGCACCACGTTCCTCTTAAATAAAGCAAGCATTGTTGGACAAATATTCTGCAATAATCTCCAAAAAAAGAACAGCATCTTTGAGGGCATTTTCAAGGACCAAAGTCGTTTATAAATGAGCTGGCCATTGTTAGACACCTCGAAAAGGCTATGTCTTGGTTTGATCAAAGAATGAAGAGATTGGGCTAGATGATAAGCGGATTTAATTGAATAAATGCCATTAGATTCCAGAGCCCAAATTTGTTTATCTTCCTGTGTATTCATAGGAATATGAATAGAACTAATCGTATTGGTCTCAAGAGGAGGAAAGATCGCTGAGACCAATGGTATACGCCAATTTCGAGAAGCATCAAAAAGATCGCTAACGTTCAATGATAGATGAGATGAAACTTTAGAATGAAATCTAAGAAGATTAGACATACCAGGAATCCAATCGATCGGAGATATGAATATTAGTCCCAGTTCCTACTCTCCATTTCAACCCTGGCATAAAAGATCTCGTCCCCAAAGAATACTTTTCCATCCCCAAGATGAAGAATTGGAAGGCTTAATTGATAAGAATGAAGAATTTTTGCAATATTTTTGCAAGAAGAACCTACTGATCAGAGATTCCTTTTGAGACAGAATTTTCCACGCTATCTTTCCTAAATATGCTTGATTCAAGGCCAAAGTGGATCTTAAACCTAGACCTCCATGAAACTTAGAGAGACAAATAGAATCCCAAGTTTTCCAGTGGATTCCCTTTCCATCTGAATCCCCTTTCCAAATAAACTTAGCAATTTGCCTATCTATTTCTTTAGCCACAGTGACTGGTAACTTAAAGACACTCAAGGTATATTGTGACATAGCAGCAAGTACATATTTAGCTAGAGTTACCCGTCCCATAACAGAAGAGAAGCAGTTTTATAAGTAGAGATTTTCCAAGCAATTCTATTCTTTATATGGATAAACAAACTTCTCTTGGTTTGAGAAAAATCTAAGTCTAGCCCCAAATACTTACCAACCTTAGGACGGACATGTAAACCAAGAATAGAGGCAATGCTGGAAGTTAAGGAGGGACTTGAAAATTTTGTATGCCTGACATAGCCAGAAAATTTTGTACATCTTGTGTTCTAATGGGAAAATTTTCATTTCATTTTAATATTTAATATGTACAAAATAATACTGTAATACAAAACAATAATATAACCACATACTTTCTTTTTCTCGTCTGCCACTTGTATTCGACTTATTAATAATTAAGATCCAAATCACAAAACCAAGGTCTTGAATATCATACTAAAACAGCTTCTTCAATTTCAGTCAGTTGGGAACTGGAGTTTGCTCCAATTAGTTATAAATGTTTAAAAAGATGAAAACTAGGAAAAGGCCAAAAAAGGGCCTCATCATTGAATAAAAAAATATTGGGAATGGTTCACAAAAAGTATCTCGATTTTGAATTTGGACAGCTATGATCAATTAATGTACACGTTTCATTAGTTTGAATTTGGATGACTAGGGTCAATTGGTATACACATTGATGAAGCGTAATGACAAATTTTTGAACGTATACCCTTCCAATTGATGACATGCACTTTTTAATTCTAGTGAAATTTATTAGTCGAATGGCGAACTAATGAAATTATGCAATTGTCTTGTTCTACTATAATTTGTTAAATAAACGGTGTGCTAATGAGACTCCATCAACCATTTTAAGAAAAAACTGTAAACTAGACCATATCAAATTAGAGAAACCTGTTATTTAGCTTTCTACCCAAAAAAAATTGAAGTTTTTTCTTCTGAATGAATTGAAGAAAAAGAAAAAGCTCGGAGACTTGTTCTATACTATATATGACAATTTCGCTTCTTACTTTTGTCGATGCATCACAAAATTCTTAAACAAAAAATCAATTCGTAGACCAATTCAATTTCAAAATTAGTGCTACAAATTAGGGCTGTTCAGGAATTTTTCTATGCCGTCCAACCAGCCAAAAACAGTTATAGAAATCTTCAAAACCAAACCGTTTAAAACCGAACCAAAATCACCAATTCATAGTTTAGTTTTGATTTCTATCTATAAAACCAAAAACCAAATCAAACCGAACTGAACAGATGTTTGATGGCCAGATACTTTTTTTTTTCCATTTTGTATTTGCTTATATTTTAAGCTGTTTTTTGATGTTACAACAGTTATTGCAAATGCAAATGAGATATCAATTTATTTTATTTATCTTTTTAGGATATTGTATTTAAAATCATCTATATTACAGTATTAAATCCTAAAATCCTAACATGAATATTCACCTCAATATAACTATAACAAGCTAACACGTATATTTCTATTGAAACATAAAATTTCTAACTATATCATTTACTATATTGTTTATGACTTTAAACTGTCTCAATATGAAATATAACTTAAATTTGATAAACAGATGATAAAATATTTAGAAACAATGGTAATAATAAAATATTTATTCTAGTATTATATGATTTTTTTTTTTTTGGCTTGGTTAATGACATGTAATATTAATAGTTACTTTCCCGATGATTACCATTGAAGGTTATGTAGATTACTTTTTTTTTTTTAATATTAAAGGTTAAGATATGGAATTTCATGTCTTATTCCTCAATAGTTCGTTATAATTCTTTGTACTTTTAAACAGTAATAAAATCCACAAATGCAGTTATCAGTTATTATTAATTACATGCATTCAGTTAACTAAATATAACAAAATGTTTATAGACTTAACCACAGTGGCTAATCTATGAGATATGATTCTCAGCCTTATTAACTAAGCCCCTATCAGGCCTCGTTCATATAGTGCTGTCACATGCCACAACTGTTGATAAACATTCGGAGACACGTGACAGCACCACATGAACGGACCTGATATGAGCTCAATTAATAGGGCTAAGGATCAAATCCCCTAATCTATGATAGTATAAAGTACATCTAACAAACCACCTAACCGCATCAAACTGCTAACAGACCAAATCGCAAAATAATCAAATTCAATAGTTTGGTTTTGGTTTGTGCTTTTCAAAACCGCACCAATCTAACACCCCGAATACCCCACTTCAAGCAACTGATGAAAAAATAAGGTCTCAAGGCCATTAAGACCAATTAATGGGACTTTACAATAAAGCAACTCAGAGACCATGGATTACTTGGGAAGAAACAATACACATGATATTACTTTCCTTAATTCTACGTAATCCAATGAACTCTACGAAGAATCGTAATGCCATTTACTAAAAAAGCAAACTTTATTAATTCCGGTATCGTCTACAAAATATCAAACTCCTGCACGAGGTCATTGGACAAATAAGTAATGATGTCATTACAAATTTACAAACCAGAAAAGAAAATTGCTATGCCAAAACTGTTCTAGCAACGATCCGTTAACTTCAGTAACATGGTTGCTAAAACACTCAGATGCCATAAAAAAAATGTAGATTATAAACATCAAAGAATCGCAACAACAAAATACCATATACCCAGCTAATCGACCAGCCAACACCTCCAAGCAAGCTCTCTTCAGTAAAGAACAGACCACCAAACATATACACTGGAGTAGCAGCATCAGTAAGAGAAAAGCATTCCATACGTACCCAAGAAGAATTCAACGGTTAGTCTTTTGCTCCTTTTGAATCCCCATTATGAATCCATCAAATAATGCTACTACGGGAACTCTCTTGCAAAGTCATGCAAAACCAGCAAGGTGAGAGCGAACCACCTCCGTGGCTATAGTCAAGATTGACTGACATAAAGTACAGGGACAAGCCCAGCCATTTTGCCATCTCTCCCAGGACGTTTCTTCTTCACCTGCAATAGAGTGTGAAGTCTATCATGTCAGCCAATTATCAGACCTCGAGATAAAAAGTCACTGATTAGAAAGCAAACCAAAGCAGCCTACAAGACCAAATGAATTAATTATATTCTCCTTGGAATTCCTGAAGGGTAAAAAATAAACCTACTCTAGTATAATGGCATAAATGCATTCATAAAATCATGTATCAAGACATTGGAACAGCAGTAAGGTCTTCAAGAACAATAATAAACGATAATTAAAGGATCACAACCAGAAAATAATGAAAAGCACAGTTTCTTTTAGCACTTCATTCCTCTTTAAAAAAAAAAAAACAAAACAAAATACCACTTTATTGCATCCAAAAAGTAATTATTAAACCACAAGCCATATGATATCAGTTCACATGAATTTAAATTTCAAAACCATTATGCCAAATTCTGTGTTACCAACAGTATATGAAATACCAATTTTGTTTGGCAGAAATAACAGATTTTTCATGTGGTAACCAAATTAGAAGCTAGAATTGTCGTCTTCTGTGAGTGCACACACCAGGTCTTTTGGTCGACATTGAAATCAAAATGGTATTTCTACAATTATTTGGGAACTCCAAATGCAACAAAACCTTTACCAAAATTCTTGACCTGTCTAGATAGTCAAATACACTGTAGAAGGCTTACTCTTTTATGCTCTCACTCCATATCTCCACTTTACACTTCTGCCATATTGACAGAAGTTCTCCTCTACTATTCCACAAGATGCCTTACTCCCTTGAGTCATAATGCTGCATTCAGCTATTCACAATACTCTTACAAGTTTTAACTAGAAATGCTTCATATTTGTAACTCAAACATTCAACTTAGAGACTGAACCCAGATAAGCCATTGATTGTTAGTTCACCTCCACATCTTGTATGAGTTCAACAAAGTAAAGAACACAGAGAGAAGCCACTAACAGATGGATGCACAGAAAAGGGAAGAGAACACCAGAATGTAGAAATTCAAAACGGCCAAAATTCTGTCATGCACCTGTATCAGTTCATATAAAACTATAGTTTGACAGTGGAGAGAGCAGAGGGAGAGAGGATAATGAAGGTGGAGGAGAGAGGGGGAAGAGAACTACAGAACTGCAGAAGAACACAACAGAGTGGGGAGAATATATTCAGCTAATTTCTTTCTTTCAGCCCCTGCAGTAAGTTTGAGAATTAACCAAATCCCCATTGAAGCTTGGGAATGGGCCAACCTCAACATTTGTGACATTGAAATATATCGAACATACTAGTTAACCAAACCACAAGTTAAAAAGAATTCAACCTTCTTCTGGTTTAAATTGAGGGAAGAGTTTTGTGTCAAAAGCTTTACGAAATCTGTGCTCAATATCAAAAATAAAATGCCCATGAAGAACTAGATGCAGTTAATAAGAGTTTTTTTATTTCTTTCTTTTTTGTGACAGTGAAAGTATTATTCTTTACTCGAGCTTTATTATAGCAAAATTCAAGAAGTAAGGTCCACCAAGTAAAAGGAACACGTGAAAGACACAACCGCTCAACTCAAGATTGTGCCTTCTACATCCTACTTCTGTCACATGCATAATCCAACAGAACTACACAATTTAGAGTAATTCAAAATAGGAATTGACAAAACCACATTTTACACAAATCTGCGAGCAAACTTCATCAGGAAGGTAATAAGAATGTAATATGATTAAGGCATGTATGTACAGTAAGAACAGATGCAACACACAGATGAATCAGGGAAGGAAAGAGGCAAAATCAAATAGCAATTGTGAGAAGTTATCCTTCTTATCTTTAAGAATAGAAAAACCAAAAAACCAATCCTGAAATGACCCTTATCAGAGGTTAAGAACGGGATCAAGGAGAAATGCAGGATGTAACGGAAAAACTGAATTTCATCTTTGCATGTTATATGGAAAGAAAAGCCTTTACAAAACCAGCACTGCACTTTTGCAGAAAACAGCAACAAACTCAGAAGCATAAAAACACAAAACTCATCCCATATTATCACATCAATTGTGACAGTACATTCCCTGCTGTCACTACAGTTCATAATTTACTTACGTAAAACCAGCCATCCACTTCATATTCGATTTCAACATCTTCTCCAGCTGTCAGATTAAGCTGTAAAAGGGAAATTCACTGATTAAGTCAATATTAATTTTCCAGAAATAAAACATGCAAATACAGCAAAACTATAGGTACAAAGCTCTGGAGGAACAATACATCTCAAACATAAACCAGGAAGTTACTACTTGGAACATCGTAATAAGAAAGTAACAAGGTGCAAAATAAGAAATCCATCACAATGTTAAGGGCGCCCTAAAATATTGCAAGGCTAATTTTGCTTTAACTCTTCAGACACAGCAGTATTATTTCCATTGGTCATGCACCAAATCATCAGGAATATACCTCATCGTCACCACCAGCAGTAAAGTCATAAAGAGCTGTTCCATATTGTGGATTCGTCGAAGATAGTCGTTCATCATCATGGGATCGAAAACTTTGTGAGTCGGGCCCAGCTAAGGGGTTCTCAAATGATTCGTATCTTTGATGAGTAGGAGATGAATATGGGGGAGGCTCTTCTCTTATCTGCAATGTTTGAGTATAAAAAGTTACAATTAGAAACAGTTGAAACAGAAGTAACTACAAAACAATTCTAAACAATAGGCTCTTCTCTCATCACCCACTAAAGCATTTGAAGCAATAGTAACTGTTAAGAAACAAAGTCCCACATCGGGATCTCAAGGCAGTCTAAACTAAAGTTCATGGCCCACTCTACCTATTGATAATTGATTTTAAGATGCAAGCCCAGGTTTTTTTAACATGGTATCAAAGTCAAGTTTTGGTTTCTATTTTCACCATAATCCATATTTCAACAAGTGACTCGGTTCCTTTTTAGCTCATTTCAGTTCATGCGCTCTACTGAAGTCCTTTGTTTCAAGGCCTCTTGTTAAGCCCCTTTCAGCTTGTTTCATGAGCTCCAGTTAAGCCCATCTCAGCGTGGTGTCATGGACGTGTGAAATCTATTCCACTTTCATGGGCTCTCACCAATTCCAAGTCATGTGTTGGGGGAAGTGTTAAGAAAGAAAATCTCACATCGGGATTCCAAGAAATTTTAAACTAGTTAATAAAGTTCATGTGCTAGTTCATTCATTGTCAATTGGTTTTAAGAAGGAAGCCCAGCTTCTTTAATAGTAACTACAAGAACAAAAACTAGAAACAGCAAGAGCCCAAGCAGCAAACAACAACAATAACATCTAAGTCTTTACCCCACGTTCTGGGATCGGCTGCATGGATCATATGTTGCCATTGAGTTCGATTAAGACACGTATTCTCATTAAGGTTTAGATATAACGTCTTTCATAATAGTTTCTTTCCATTTCTTTTTATATCTTCCCCTTCCCCTTTTAATTTGAATCAAAACTTCTCTATTTTCTACAATCTGCACTGGGGCATTTAGAGGTCTCCTATACACATGTCCAATCCATCTTAAGCGTGATTCTCTTATCTTCTCATCTATTGGCGCTACTCCTACTTTCCTTCTAAATGCATTCATCACTTATTCTATCTAATCTAGTATATCCGCACAACCATCTCAACATTCTCATTTCTGATACCATCATTTTATGTTCATGTCCACACTCAATCACCAACCCTCTGCTCCATAAGGCATCGCTAGTCTTAGCTGTCTTAAAAAACATTCCTTTCAATTTTAGCAGAACTTTACAATCACAAAATATGGGTGATGCACTTCTTCATTTTGCCTACCTGCTTGAATCCTATGTGTAACATCTTTATCTATTCCCTAACTTTCTTCAAGGATAGATCCTAAATACCTAGAGAACTTTTGAATGCTTTTGGTTCATACCCACCAATTTCCACACCTACCCAATTTTTACCTCTATGATTGCTAAAGTGACACTTCATATATTATGTTTTAACCCTACTTATCGTAAAACCTTTCAATTCTAATCCCTCCAATCTTCTAGCTTGGTATTTACTCCCTCGTCTCATCGATCAAAACTATATCGTTTGCAAACAACATACATTCAGGAATGGCTTTCTATAGATGTTCAACACTGGCCACATTATATCTTTATTAAGTCTATCAAATGCCTTTTCAAGATCAATAAATAACATATATAAATCTTGTTTTATCTCTTTATAATGTTTGCATAAACTTCTTATTAAATTTATAGGTTCCATTGTAGACCTCCCTGGCATAAAAACCAAATTAATTATATAATATCTTAGTCTCTTTTCACAACCTTGTTTCTATTACTCTTTCCCACAATTTCATAGTGTGACTCATTACTTAAATATCCCTATAATTTGCACAGTTTTGTATATCTCAATAAGGTAAAAAAATTTTAATTGTTTCAACTAGAGCACAGCCTAAACAAATTGTAGAAAGCAGGACCTAGATTAAACAAAACAGAGACAAAGGTTTAGTTGGTAATCTATATCTTGTGCATTTTACACACCTATCATTGTTAGATTTCAAAGCTTAAACTTATTTTAGGAATCTTCGTTGGATATAAAAATATGACAGTACCCACACAAAACCAAAAAAAAAAAAAAAAAAAACGAAAGACAAAGAAAAAGACCCCTCATGCTTCACATTCAGTCAACTCATGATGACAACAATCATAATGGCATAAGAGTCCAAACCGGGGAATTAAAACCCTCATATGAGTTTCCACCAAATGAAGGGTTGCTGAATCTGCTTCCACTGGCCCACTCCTGTCATAATCAACAAAAAGGACATATAATCATCTTCAAAATCATTTGCCTAGTCCTATTCACATAATAACTAATTCCTTCAGCAATGTTCCATCAAGCTTCTAGAGATCCATAAGCTGATTCCATGGCATAAACAAACTAAAATCAGAAGGCATCAAAAGAATCCAGTTCACATTGCTTGCTTTTTCCTCAAAAGATACTGGAAGCCATAAAATCATTTTCCTTATTTTGGTCCATTTACTTCCCCAATCTGCCAAACTGCCTACTTGAGGTACTAATCAGATAACCTGCTTAAGGTACTCTTTAACTACATTTACATTATGGGATGAGAGTGTGAAACTTAAATAAGATCACAGCACACTAGTGACTGAATCAGTGTCCTTGCAATTCTTTCTTGACCAGATAAGTCTAGCAAACTGACCCATTCAGGCTATGAGTGAGTACGGGACATTGAACGAAACAAATAATACACAGTCCAGAAAGTTAAATAGCCGATTACAATGAAATTGTGATGCTACATGAGTAGTGGTTAAATGATAGAATAAAATGCAACTCAGGTTCTGAGTAAGTATAGGGCCATTAAGGAAAAGACAATAAATGGTCCAGAAAGTCCCAAGTTGCATAGCTGATTACAACAAAATTGTGCTGCTATACGAATAGTGGTCAAACAATAGAATAAAATGCTTGGTCAAAAGGACCTAAGTTACTATGCAACTGCAATCAAACTCAACAAATCTTAGTTAAGAAATCAATACCTTGGATTGTGAAGACCCATAAGTGGTAGGCTTCGAACTGAACAATGATGGGTAGTTCATTCCACCAAAGTGGGATGATATGGATGTCTCAACTGATCCAACTGAGTCAGGTGAAGAAGACCCAGAAGACCTTGCATCTTCCTGTGACAACAAAAGTATAATCAGAGAAAAATAATCATAATGTAAGTGAAGCCTAATATCCAATATTCAAGTGAATTATGCCCAAAAGAAAAACAATCACTGAAATGGATGTGCACAACTGAAAAAAAAGAAGGTTCTTACCTCCATTTCTGTGGTCTCTAGAAGTGTCTTTGCCCACATATCATCGTAACTCATGGAAGGTCTTGAAGCAATATTCTCCTCAACATCAGGAGCATCGGTGCCAGCACCAGAAAGAAATTCATTTACCTAAGACAATGTGCAGGTCAAACAATTTTCAATTAAACATGGAAGTTTAAGGCCACATTTATAATCATTTACATTCCTGGAATAGGTCACTTTCAGGTCTAGCTGATGAAAGATCCTGAAACAACACTTTTGCTTTCAAAGATTTGTGACAACTGAAATGCCAACATTTTGAATCCATACAGGAGACACAGATACAAGGGCTTGCAGAAGGAGCTCACCCATCTTCTCAATCATTATACAACTGATAATGAGACAGTGCATATGCTTAGACAGAAATTCAAAGGGAAATAACCTCATCTGGTAATAATAATAGCTGTTATATAGAGATCCTAAAGTATGGTGACTGGCAACCCTTATTGCACAACACACTGCTTATCTCTATCACTGAAAGATTATCTGCCTAATTAAACTAACCAAGAAAAAGCACACCTAAATGGTGGACAGCTTACTATTGTCCAAGAACAAGTGACAGAAGCTAATAGAATGTGTGGTTAGTGATTTTTGATTCCTCAATTTGGAACGGTAAGGTTTTTTCCCCCCATATAATGCTAAGACTTCATCTTGAATATGTGCAGAATGAGGAGTCCTCCTAATAGAATTCTTTTTAAAAAGTGAAACAGACAGTAGATTAGCTAATTTCATACCCTACTCATAGCCGGAGCATTATTTCCCAACAAACCATCATCTCCAAGGTTAGCAGCCCAAGCATTCACCAGGTCATCATCAAGTGTGTCAGGCTCAGCAGGTGTTGGTTTAGCTGTTTCATATATAAGATCAGAAATCCCTGTTGCAACAGCTGGATCACTGAGGCCCGTTGATGCACTTATATTATGCCGAGTGCGGTAGATGTCAATAAGTTTGGCACTGTTGTGTGTTAAAATATGAAAAACAAAAAGGATACATGAGGCCAATGCACGTGGAAGAAAATAAAATTACAACTAATATTTTTCAGTAACCACAAAATATTGTTTTGGAAGCTATGTCAACTTTCAATTTTTATTTTCCATAATGATGTCTGAAATATTTAAAGTGGACATGAATATGTGGCTAAGCAATTCAACACACCAAAAGAAATAAAACAGATATTGGGAACAATGTGTCAGATAAACTCGTATAAACTTGCCATCTAAGAAAGATTTGAAAAAGAAAAAAGCAATCAAGCTGCAAAACATATTTACACAGGATCATGGAATTTCAGGGGAAACAACAACTATCCAGAAGGGATAAAAAAAAAGGGTAAATTAATTGAGGTCAGTCATTGATCATAAGTAAAGGAGGTAACTGCAAATTACTTTAAAAAAAATGATGTACCTTGTTGGCCCTAAAGGAAGATACTTGGCTCGTGGTACATAACAGAACAATGAAACAAGATCCAATAGTCTCTCATGAGTTTCATATAGTTTCTTCAGTTCCTCATCTGTCCACTCCTTTTTGGCATTGTCATGATTCCGCATCTCCCTGATGTACAGGCCCAAGATTTATGTTAGAAACCAGAGAAGTGCAACAATCCCAAAATTTAATATTTATATTCTTGCTAGAAGCAGGCTGAAGGAAAATCCTAATCTTACTTTATCAGCTCATCTTGTGCACCATACATTTCGTCAAGCACTTTCAACATAGGACTTATTAAAGATCCAAGGCCAGTACCACTGGCTCCCTGATCTTCTCCATTACTAATATGAATATCTGCAAGTTGAGATTGCAGACCGCCCTGTGCTAAAGCATGTAAAAATTCATAGATTTGTAGCCTGTAAGGCTCTCCAGATCTAATTGCCATTGTTGTAAGAGCCTGAGCAGCAATTATGCGTACCTGGAATAAAGAGAGAACACAATGAAAAATGATAAACCACATCCAAAGCACCAAATCATTTAGGTTTCAGATTTCGTGGATAAGATGTAATTATATGCTATTTGTAGCCAAGGAGAAGTACTTCTGTACAGGCGGTAAGGGGCTATGTTACATGGACTTGGGTACGGGAGAATGTGGGCAGAGGTATGAATGAAGAGTCCGACACAGGTACGGCTAGGAAAAGTTTCAGCTAATATATGCCATATCCATACCCATATCCATATCATATTTGACACGACATGACATGGGTACGGTGGGGTGAGTGAAGAGTCCATGTAACATAGGAAAGGGGAAAGATTCACATTGATCCTTTCATGTGGAAAATTAGGATGCTTTAAGAATGTGTCTATAGTTATGCACATTATGCACTGACAAGCCATTGCTCTAACTCTCTAAGCCCCAGAGGGAACCGCACAAAGAGTTGCTGTCCTTTGAAAGTAGGCTTTACATGACCCAAAAGTCATGTTTTTTACCTCAAAAAAAGTAACCCACTGCCCTCCAATATGTCAAATGATGGCATCCTCAGTAGGCCAATACAGATGTAGACAGATCTAAGTCAGTCAGTATGGAGAGCTAACTTCTACAGGTAGGCTAGTGCTACTTGGCAAGTCTCCTACAAAAAGTACGCATAATCTTAGAAGTGCCTGTGTTAAATTACAACCTGCCCCAACTGGCAAAAAGAAGATTGGATAAAGGCCGTCTCTCAAACCTGGCTGACACATATCTAATGGTGGTGGTATTTGTTAATGATCAATTGGATTAGTAAGCCTCATATAAAAAATAAATGGACTGGTACACCACCCAACATTTGGAATTAAGTTGCAACTGATATATGTCCAAAAAAGTTGTTTACTATTTAACAGTCATTGTTGGATAAGATGTTATACCTCCCAGCTACCACTGAAAGCACATCTTTGTAGGCGAGTCAGAGCACCAGCAAGAGTGGGGTTCCGAGAACTTGCAGCAGCAACCATTTTGTCTGCATCTAACATCATTAATGCGGTACCAGGAGGGGTTGCAGATTCCCACGCATACTCAGAGGCAGCATAATTTGCATTTTCACCAAGGAACCAAACCTGAAATTGCATAACAAAGGATTACAAAATGAGGAAGGTCAGTGAGTCATAGCTTTTCGAAACCGATGACACTAATTATCGCTTATATCCCATTAAGTAAAAAATAATTCTTACCGCTGCTTGAACTAAACGTTGCAAAGCCAAAGCAGATTTTGGATTGGATGCAGATACCCTATCAACTGAGGTAAGCTCAAACATTGAGCCAGGCTGAGGTGGTGGTAAATCAAGTACGATTGTGACTGCCTCCAAAGCTGTGTGTTTTCCATCAGGACCAGCTCCGACAAGACAAGTCTACAATCACGAGCACTATAAATACCAATCTACTACCAAACACTGAGAAATAAAACAAACAGGTACATGAACAATAGGAAATACAGCTTTCAAGGTAAAAGAAATGCATAAAATATCAAGCTAATATAACATGAAATAAATAGGGGTGAATACGAACTGCGTTGCTTGGACTATTCGGCACCGAGCTCGAACAGTTCGCTTGCTCAACGATCCCGAATTCAAGCATGAAATAATAGTTCTTGAGCTTCTCACGAGCAGCTCGAAAATAAATATATAAATATATATGTGTTTGTGTGTGTGTAATTACAATTTTGTCCATACTTATGAAAAATTATAACTTTCATCTCAATAAATTTTAAACAATTTATGGTAATTTTGTAAATTGCAATTTATCATATTGCTAAATAAAAAAATAATGTAAAAACAACAGACAACCAAACCTATTCACATTCACATTGACTTTCAGATTTCAGCAAAGAACAAAAACAAAGAAACCCTAACGGCTGCCTCCCTCACAGCTCCTCCTCCTCCCCATTTGAGCTGCTCCACCTCCGTCGCCCCATCACCAAATCTTGTTGCTGTCAGGGTGCTGCAAATCACCTGAAGTTTGGCTTCTGCCGCTGCAAATCACTGCCGATCGCTGCTCTGTTCCTCTGTCGTCTCTGAAGTCAATGCACTGACCAGCAGTCGCAGGTCAGTCTGAGATCCAGATCAGATCTGTGCTCCAGTCCCCTCAGATCAGAAATCTTAGAGCGAAATCTTCCACTCAAGTTTGCAACCATTGATATTTTTTCATCCATCTTCTATTTTTCGTTTTTTCACTACCTGTTTTTTTATGGTGCCTGATGTATGAGGTTGTGTGAGCTGGATGTTGCTGTTTGCTTTTTTAACATATGAGAATGGATTTTTTTTGGTGAAATGTCTTCCTAATATTCATAAAGGAAAAGACTCGTGATTCGAGGGTGTAGTCACTGTTGATAATTTCCCACATATTTGACAAAATCTCTTAGGCCAAGTCCCTTAGCTGGATTCATTAGTCTCCAAAACAACTAGTGGAGTGAGAGTTCTTTAGTAAGCAGTTATGATGTAACTTAGACTTCTGACTTTTTATTAGGCAAAGAGTTCTGAATCTCTCACAGAGCCATATTATTACCATTTCCTTTTTACTCCTATCATTAAACTCTTGAGACTTGAGTCTTTTTGGTCATATGAAAATAACACATTCTGCACATCAGCACTCCTTCAGCTTAAGTATTAACTATTAGCTGTCTTCTTCTGATTATGGCATCAACATCTTGTATTAACAATCTTGTTCATGCCCCCTAAGTTGATAACTGAATGTGCTGATGAGGGTTTTACGTGTCAAATTTGTTAGCTTCTTCAATTAAAATTGAATTGTCTTGTTTTTCAGCTGGTTTTGGTCAATGTTACCCAGAATCGGGTACGGGGTGTCGGATACGATACGTGTATGAGGGTTGGATACGTTATTTTCTAAAATTAAGGATAAGGGGACACCGCTAAAGTGTCGTAGTGTCGTATACGGATACGGGGATACGGTTATGGTATATATAATGCTCCACCATTTCCAAAAAGTTCTTTAGTTTTTTTTTTTTTTTCCAAGAAATAATCCATCAAAAATTTTGTTTAAAAAAATTGGGAATATGGCATCTGATAAATAGATATTAAAAAAAAAAGAAAAAAAAAGTAGAAGAAAAATCTTAACTAGTTTAATTTAATTTTTATTGAATTTTTTTGAAATTTAACCATCCATAGAATTTCTATCAAATGTTGGAAATTTAAATTCTGAACAAACCTTGTTAATATAATAATAAGTAATATAATAATGAGTAATAATAAGTATTTAGTTTTGGGTATTTAGTTTTGGGTTAGCAGGGCTTTGGGCCTTAACATTCAAAACATAGACCTACCAAAATTTGAGCTTGTGAATACGGAATTCCATACTGCTGCCAGTTAGGCTTGAGGTAAATCCAAAAGGCTTACAGAGCCCAATTATTTCATGAGAACCAGAAAGCCCATCTAAGTCAAACAGAACCCATAAAAACCCTCTTCCCAGGCAGGTATTGCTGGTATCATTGACGGTGGAGGAGGTGGAGACGAAGGAAGCAATGCCGAAGGATTGGAATTTTGCGAGCAGGAGAGGGCGATCCTTGGCCTCTCCTTCATTCTCATTGTCAAACTGACAGGTAGTGAGATTAAGGGAGGAGCAGCGCTTGAGCAATCGAAGAATGCATAAGCCGTGCTCATCCGGAACTACCTGGCCAGGCCATCCATCTGCTTCCTCTGCTCCTCATCTTCTTCCTCTACTCCTCTTCTTCCTTGCTGAATTTTTTTTTTTTTCCCGCCATGTGAAGGTCAACAGATACGATTGAAATTGACCGTATCTGACAAGGATCCCATACCAGCACCCAAGTTGTGTTGCGTCATCACGGGTGCAGTAGGGGAACCTGTCGAGTCCATGTAACATAGGTTTTGGTAGTAATACTGTTTGATTGAGTCAACCCTCCATTTTCTGAAAGAATTTGAGTCTCAAACCACTGAAGCAGAGAATTTTGATCTGCCAATGGTATTTATTTTATGCTTATTTATTTGATTTGAGATATGGTTATGTAGCAAAATTCTGATAGTGCCAAAAGCCAAGTGAAGTTTCCTTGTAAGTAATTCTTGGTTTACTAGTACTACTTGTTTCAGTTTTCTCATAGTTTTACTCCCCTAATACTTTTGGGTTTTTGGTTCGTTTTCTCATACTTGTCCAGATTTTTTTTGGTTTGTTTTTGGATGTCAAAAGCTCAAAATGAATTGAATGACAGGAAAATTAACTTTTACATGCAGTGGGAAAAATGTGCCCCAACTATTATAGTGCTGGGCAAAAAGATACTCTTAGTGCTGCCAGCACTGATAATACCATTCCTCATATCAGACCACGAAGAGTTTGATTTAAAGTTATTTGCAAGTTCTTGAAAATTTTTTGGTAGTAATTGAGGTAATAATAAAGCTATTTTCTTTCACTATATTTGTGTTTGGTTCAAAGCAAGGCTGATTAAATGATAAGTATGATTCAGGGCTATTTTTAAATTCTTGAATAATTGCGGTAATTAAGCAGTTTGATTGCTAATAAATTCTGGATTCTTTGCAGATTGTTTATTTTTTCTGTTATGTTGTTGAATTTGTATTTTTTGTGTCAAAGCCAGGTTGACGAGTTTGAGCTTGTTTTGAGCCTTTTGGCATCGTAATTGAGGTGATTAAGCACTTCAATTGTTATTGAATTCTGGATCTTTTGCATAATATTTGTATTTTTCGCATTTGGTTGTGGAATTTGTACTTTCTTCATGTTAAAGCAAAGTTGATATTCAAGGTATTTTTGTCAAAGCAAGGATGGCGTGGGCTCTCATGAAGGCATAGAATGCTGCTTGTAATTACATCGGACCAAGAACAAGGGTGTGTGTTCCTTCAGGGCTGGATGTCTTTTGAAGGTGTAGATGGCTTGATAATTACTACCATCAACGACCAATGCCAGAATGTATGGAAGTACAATGACTGCATAGATAACGCTGGTTATGATATTTACCAGCTGTAAGAAAATATTTCTGGGATATTATAGTTAAGGGATTTAATCATCGATATGAGTACTTATTGACCCTCAATTTTGTTTCTCTTAAAGTTTGTTAACATTCTTTTGGGGTGTAGAATTCAAATTTGTTTAAAAATTATGTTTATATAGGTTCCAAATTAGTTGTTGGATTTTAAAAAAAAAAATATGGATTTGAAAATGTTATATAAGCGAGCTTGGCTCGAATTCGAGCTCAAGTTTAAGCCAAAGTGAGCATGGCTCGAATTCCAACTCGAGTTTGAGTTCAAGTTCGGGTTCAAGGTCTATCACGTGTTCACGAGCGATCCCCAATTGATCTCAAGCTCTCCCTAAATTTGACAAGTCAAGATCGAGCTCTAAATTCTAAATTCGATTGAGCTCCACCTCGATTTTGAGCAGTATCAATATTATCGAGCTCGAGCTCAAGCATAGTGGTATTCGGGCTCAGCTTGGCTCATTTACACCCCTAGAAATAAATGCACCAACAGCTATAAACAAATGACAACATATATTACAACACCACAAAAACTTAGTGCTAAAACCCCACTTTTACCGTAAACAAGAATCGCATCCTATTAATTTTCTTTAACTAAAAAAATTACCCAATCAACTTCTAGCTCATGGCTTCTTCCATTTTAATAGACCACGAAATAAACAGTCAACCATCTACCAAATCCACAGGGTCAAACTTAATGACTAATCAAACAATACATGAAAAAGCTGAAAACAAGAAGACATCCATAGAAAGATTTATCATACCTAACACAAAGACACATAACATTCAGATAGTCCAAATATAGCAAAGCCATTCTTCAAAGATATCCTATTAAATCATCCTGCACTAGTAATCTTGCTTTATATAAATGACTGGCACGTTTTGACTAAGACAAATCAAAGGACAGAGTTCGGAATGAAAACCCTTATTTTGTCTCAGTTCAAAAAATTTGCACATCTCATGTACAATTTAACTAATTGTAGTGCAAGTCCAAAGTGTTCTCTTAACCAAAACTGAAAAGATTTCAAGCAGCACCAAAATACTAAATTGCTTCAAGGAACCAAGCAAGCTTCCAATTTCCAGCAGCTTCCAGACTGTGATATTATATATAAGGACTTTACTCTCCTAACTCACATTCCCATAGATAGTTAAATGCCTAAATACTTCAGAAGTAAACGGATAAGGACCATCAGTAAAAACCAACTCAACAAGGGAAATAAACAATTTATTGGATTATGAAAAGGAAATAAAAGTACAACTTTCACTGTAATGGCAACAAGTGTTATTCTGCATCAGATACTTGGAGAGTAGTAGACTAGTGTGACGTGCAAGGCTTAGGGTAATCTGGTATTCGAAACTTTATTTCAATCATTTTGAACCAAAAGTTTGGGCCCCAGAAAGTTCCTTAGCCAATGCAATCAACCATGGTGATCCTACAAGGCATTTTATCAGCCAAAAAAGTGTGAACTAAATGCTACATGTGAACAGCTTGGGACTGTTAGTTTGTAATTTGTATCTTACTACATTTCTAGATCCTGGCCCAAAGCGATTAATCATCAGCTCCTACAAAAATAATCCAGCTCTGGATTAATTGGATAAGCAAGATAGGATTTGTGTCTTGCTGCCTTTATGCGATACAAAACACCCCCCCCCCCCCCCCAAAACAAAAAAAAATTCCAATTTCACAACTAGTTTGGATTAACTAATTTGCATAGAAACAAAGAAGAGAAATGTGAAGTTTTCATGTGTTTGGGAGTTAGACGTAGGAAGAAAAGAAAAGAAATGGGGAGAAAAGAAAGGATTGAATAATTAAATAATTTAATACACCTTCTATACCTTTAATAACACCATTTTGCCAACAAAAGACTGCAAAATAGAATTTCAAAGTTAAAAATAATCCCATTTCTTTCCTAAGCTTCAAAACAAAAGAAGAAAACTTACCCAACTTTTTCCCTTTTTTTTACCTTTTCTCTCATAACTTGTCTCTCCTCTTCTGTCTTTCCCAAACTCCCAAACAAGATTTCTAAATGAATAACTTTTATTGTGGCTAGGAAAATCTTTATTAAAAAAGTGTAAATAAAATGTGGAATAATAGTGGCTCCGTTTGGATATGATTATTTGGGAGAATTATTGGAACAAATTATTTGGAGAATTTTTGTTGACTTTTAGAAAAAGTTAAAAAGTGATTGATTTGTGAAAACTTTTTGAAATTGTTGTTTGGATAGTGAATAATTTTTTTGTTGACTTTTTTGAAAAGGTGAAAAAATATTTGAATTATGAAAAAGATTTTGGTTTGTTAAAAAAATTTGTAACAACTTTAGGGATTTTTTACACAATTTTTAACAAAAGCAAGCACGTTTCTATTCAAGATCTGCTTAGAAAATTTGAAAAAATCACGAGTAACAAAATGAGATCCATTGTCGATGGGTTTTGTGATAGGTTTTGTGGAACGAGCACTGATGTCGGATGCTCGTAAAATTACCAGTGTCCGATATCAATGCTCGATCTACAAAACCAATCACAAAACCCACCAACAATGGATCTCATTTTGTTAGTCGTGATTTTTCTAATTTTTCTAAATAAATTTTGAACATAAACGTGCTTGCTTTTATGAATAATTGTGTAAAAAGTCCCTACAGTTGTTACAAAGTTGAAAAAAAATTTGAAATTTAGAATGAAAAAATTTGGTAGGAAAAATTTGAACAATTGTTTTTGATAAAGTGGCAAAAAATCAACTTCAAAAATTCTTGACTTTTGGCCAAATAATTTTCCAACTAACCAAACACATTTTGGAAAAAGTTTCTCAAAAAATCCCAAAAAAAAAACATCCAAACACACCCAGTGTTATATGTCTACCTAATAGTTATAATATGATTTGGGATCTAATTGATTACAAATAATAAGGCCTAACACCAGTCAATCTAAATTAATACTTAATGTAATGGATCTAGCATTCAGGTCTACACATATTTCTATCATGACTAGACAAGTATGGAGCGGATCCGGTCTAGAATTTTTCCAAGGACAGACAGGCATTAAATGCAACAAGAAGTACAGAACCTTACATAATAGGAGTCAACCCCAAGATCTAATTACTGACAGTGTGTTAAAGCTGTGGACCAATTTAGTTAGACACCAATTGACAATGTGAAGGCTTTGATGCAAGGAGATTCTAGCCATCCAAATTGCTGCCCAATATTTGATATGTGAAGATTGTAAGTTTGAAATATGAGACTACAGATTGTCAACCAAGTCATGTGCTCCAATATCAATTCTCATTTCATAACCTCAGAAAGAGCTTCAAGAGACTTTCACTAAAGAGTTAAAATAAGATAAATGGAAAGCATACAGTAAACAATACCATTTTCATTCTTACTTGTTATCATCCAAATGGGCTTAGATTTTAATTCACAGGTGACATTCAAGTCATCATTGTGAATGAACCAATTCTAGCCAGTACAGAAAATCTCACAACCTTGCACTTTGAATCCCTTACATCCATGAGCACTACAAGGACCCAAAGCTCGATTGAGTAGTTTGTTTTCACAAGTTGTACAAATTCCAGTCATCAAGGTAAGTTATGGCGAGAGATTATAGTTTATGCATGAGAGAGAAAATTCTAAATATCAGAAAGCTAAATAATAAAAGAATATAAATCCAAGAAATAATTTTCTTCAGAAAGGATTGAGTGAAAACCTACTTTCCATAGCAGTTGTAGCACATCAGCATCAATCTTCCCAGGAACTTTAGTGGCAAAAATCCTTGCTATTTCAAGAAGAGTAACCGCCATATCTGGTGTAGCCTGGTAAGCCAATAATGGAAGTGGTAAATATAAAATATGATGCCAAATAAAGAAAGGAAACTACAAATAAACACAATCTACACGTCAGGCACACTGAATTAATAATTTATGTACTGCACATGAATGATGAATTAAAAAATCAATTATTTATGTAATTTAGTGCTATATGACAACATCCAACATCAAGAAGAGCAATGGCTGCATATGGCGTACATTCCTAATCCAATGAAATCAAATTGAAGCATTATCATTATATAAGAATTCTAGAACTTAACCTATTGAACACCATGCAATCATGCAATCACTAGATTGTAAAATTAGAGAATGATCAGAAGGATTTCAAGAGTGAAATCAGAGAAAATTTCAAAGAGCTGCCACGCACTGGACAATATAAAGGTATCACAAAGCTATTAGTAGGTATAGAGTCTAAACAATGAAGTATAAATATTTTCTACCCATTCAGATCGATTCAAAAAAGCAACAGAACCAAAATTGAGTTTAAAGGGGATAGGAAACATGTACCATGATGTACATGAGTTTAAAGGGGATAGGATGATTTTACTTAATTCACATTCTTTTCCTTTGCAAAATGAATGTCCTCTACTACACTTAGGACGTCTTAAAAAAAGCCCAATTTTTTGAAAATGAAAAATTTAATTTACAACTTATAACTATTCTAAACCTACTTTATACGACATATGATGGTGACTTGACATGCTCCGCACATGCAATTGAAATTTGATTAGGTTAACAAGTTGCCCCATATTATTTCAACTATACAATTGAAACTATAATATTTCCACAAGCTTCCTCGACAATTATGCCCACTATACTTCACCGTTCAATTTTAAACGATAAGAAAATGTCTTTTCCTTTTTTCCTTTCATTTTGCCAAAACACATGCAAAAGAATTTTAAGAATGTCTAACAATAATACTCACATAAATATTTTGGTTTCGAAAATGCAAGCCCACCTTTTTCCACCACAAGATGATTTTTTTAAGGGAAAATTAGTATGCTGATATATAAAAATTTAAATTATCAAAGGAAAGTAAAGTCTTGAACAATAGGTTCTGATAAATAAAGATGACTAAGCTGCTTGACTTTCCTTTCTCTCTTCCCCCATCTCTGAAAAAAGAGGACCAAAATGAAACCTTATTCATATTTTATCCTGAAAATTTTTATGTCATTCTATTTCACATATAAATGAATTCATAACCTAAATTTCAAAGACCTATTATTATGTATGTTCCATTTTGTATTTCTGCAAGAGGATTTTTAAAAGATTCCCATATCATTTGTCCAAGCTGAGGAGGTAGAATTGTGTAACTTTAGTACTTGGTAGCCTTGCTGACAGATTAAGAAATAAAATATGTAATTTAGAAGCCTAAATAGTTGAATTCTTAAGTGCAAAGAAAAGAGTAGAAAACTTAAGTGGCATACAAACTAAAATAACAATGACAATTTGTAGCAGTTAGACAATCAAATTCAATGAACAAGATTTTGTTTCCCATCACGTTTAAAGTTGAGGAAATCATTGACATATTTCAAAGGCAAAATTCAGAGAACAGACTGGTGTAAATTTAACAATAGTTTTATGGAAGCAGAAGAAATATTATCAAAAATTAAAAGTGAGGTGATGGGATTCCAAAGTGTCAGCCAGCCAACCACCCACATTCTTTTTCCATCCACCACCGGTTGAAAGTAGACTGGAATGAGCCTTCAAAATATACACAAGGGCCGAAAAGCTCACAACTAAAATTCTCAAAAGAAAAAGAAATTGCGGTTGTTTTAGTAAAGCATCAAATATCCAATTGAGTCAAAAAAAAAAGGGGGGCTTGACATCAATTATTTGATTATGGATGAAAGAAATTCAACTCCAAAGCACATTCTAGTCCTACATAAATCATGAGAACTCAATGCCCAGAACAAAAATGAAGAATCTTCCATGCAAATCTTCTCACAAGATAAAGAGGAGAAGAAAGAATATCTCCTGAGAATAAACAGCACTTCTATATTACAAAGCTTTAAACCTTTTTCTCCCATTAGGAAAAAGGCATGCAAGGAAATTGACAAACAAGAGCTAAAAAATTAGAAACCGTGGTAAACCTAAAATGCAGAAGAAGACCAAGCTCCACTAAAATTAAAAACAGGATAGTTCCAAACAAAGCCAGTGACAATCAAAATCTAGAAGATGTCAGAAATTGCTTGAAAATATATGCCCCACAAACAGAGGTGGGACATGAGGCAAAGAAAAGATAGAACCCAGCTAGAAATAGGACAAAGATCAATTAAAAGTTTTGCATGAAAAAGCCCTACGAAATCTAGCTATTCCATAAGATAAATATGAAAAAGGAAAGGCAAAAAATTCCAACTACATAATTAAACCACAATTAGTAGTATCCTAACTCTTACAGCAACAGATCACCGAATCAGCAACAGCTTATACCAATTGGCAACACCCCGAAATACATACAAACAAACATGCGCACGCGCATATATGATTTAGGGCAATAAGAAGCACACAAATACCTTGCAGCTATACAATCTAGTTCCAAAAGGACAAAGTAAAATATACACTTTTCACTTTGTTATCTACTTATTTTGCTTACCTTAAAACGGGCATGCAGTGTGAGCAATATATCATTCAGTAAAGTCGCTGGCCAAGATGGATCAGAGAGCTCTGATGCAATGATGGATTCTAGTTCACCAAATGATTCATGAGGACTTTGCATCCATATCAGAGCTTTTATTACCATAGCACGAACATAAACACATTCACAAGCAATAGTTGTTCGTACCACCTCCATTAGGGAAGCTAACAGACTTGCAATTGTGTCCTTACCACTTGTTCCATTAGATACTGAGGAAACCTGACGAACGCCTAAACAGAAAGAAAATAAAGGTAAGGGTATTAGACTCTCAGAAGAGGAAACAAGAAAATTACCCCAAAAAAAAAAAAAAAAAGACAAGTCTAGAACACTACATAAACAATTCTTTCTGTATATAAGCTAGAATTACTATATAAACAACAAAAAATACGTTTATAAAAATATACAACCTTCAGTACTATTGCATTGATCATGTGTATTTTCTCTCTTTATCAGACACCAAAACCAGGGAGATCTTACAATGTTCAAATATCATAGAGACATTATATATGGAATCATTTCATCCCAACAAACATGGACTCCAATGTGTTTAGATCATAGAAAAGCTGCAAGCAAGGAAGAACAAAAAGAGAATTATAAAATTACTACAAAATTGCTACCTTCAGATGTCTCGTTCAGATCTTGATCATATGAATCATTACTCTCAGAGAAGGAATTAATATGAACTCCTTCATCAATATCCTGTAAACCAACAGCAAAAGCTGCCGCACGGCTTTTTCCCATCTCCTGAACAACTCTTGCTGCTGCATGGAGCACAGGACGAGAGAAACTACGGAAAGAACTTTCCAGCCTACAAAATAAGTGGAAGAAATTTGATATCATCATGGCATATGAACATCTCAATCCACAATAAATGAACAACCCACGAAATTAAGTCTATATAAGATTAGAGTAAACTAGAAACTCACAAACCTCCTCATTACAAGTTTTATCAGTAGTTGAGGACGCTTTGTCTTTGAAGATTTGTCTTTAGAGCTCTTCGAAGGAGCAGAATCTTGTGATTCAGACTTTGTCTCTTTGACAGAAGGTGCTTCAGGAAGTTTAAGAATCTCTCTTGTTAGACGATACCATCCAGCAGCTCGTTCCTCGGTCCTAAATTAAATCAAAGCCAAAGACAAAACAAAAGTATATTGAAGATAGGAAAACAAGATTTGATTTAAACAGAGCAGCAAATAATAAAAAATTGTATCAAGCAGAGCAATGATTAAAGTGAAATTTGGAGTACAGATATTACACCTCTCTGCATTATCATGTTTACCCAATACACAAAGGATAGCCTCAAAACAAACTCGTTCACTGGGGTCAAGAAGGAGCTGGTAGAGTGCAGAACTAAACTGAGATCTTATGTCTGGCCGATCTGCACAAAATATGTAAAAGCTTATTCACTTCATCTTTAAAGATAATCAACTTGCAAAACAAGAGAACTAAACAAAAGGATTTAAAAAAGGAAAGGAAAAACAAAATAATAAGAGATAATATGTGGTGTAGTGAAAATTACTCCCAATGACATACCATCAAGTGATCGAGCTCTGGAAATTGTATGGCACAACCTGGCCAGTGCAACTCTTGCTAGAACATCATGCAAACGAAGAACATCATGCAGAGCACCTGATTCATACAAATTCTCCTAACTCAGTACTGAACAGCTGAAACCAATCCCAGTTAATATAGAACATGGCAACAGAAGGGAAATTATCAAACATACCACCAGGTTGGACAACCTTTCCTGCAAAAAGAGAAATTTTAAACATATCACTTCAAAGCTTCAGGAGGAAACTAAACCACAACTAGGTTTTGAGGAAATCAAGAACGTCCTTAACTTTGCATGTCATTGTACAAAATAAATGAACACAGTGTCAGAGTGTGAGTGTGTGTGTGTGTGTGTATAACAGGTAATTATGCACACAACCCAAGGTTCCAAACAAATTACGACGCATATGATCCCATTCAATACCATGAATTACATATACCATAGCGAGCAATTGGTTAAGTGAAACTTTAGCATCCTTGCTAAATGAACTAAAAAAACTTGGGCCCTAAAACTGGAATATACATATAAAATTATCTCATCTAATAGTGCACATTTTCATATACCATGGAAACTAACAAGTTATAGAACATTTTCAATGTCCTTGATAAATGAAACAGAAAAAAGGTGGAGGCTAAAACTGGAACAGAGGTACAGGAAAAAGGAGAATTGAACAAAGGCATAAATTGTGTAAGAGCTAAAAACAAGAGCATGGAATTTGCAAAAGAAAACCCATTATAACAGCAACTTACTTAATATGTTAAGTGTTTGTTGGGAAAAGTTTTAAAATTTAATGAAGATCGTTAACATAGTTCAACGTCCTGTCTGTCTTCGCTGTGGACAATGTGAAGAATCAATTGAACATCTTTTCTTCGAATGTCATCTATCAAAGATCACTTGGAGGGTATCACCATTAGGACTAGATTTTGATTCTGATCAAAAAGAATCTTTTTATGATTGGGCAACAAAATGGTTTCAACAGATTACTGATGATACTATCACTATTCAAGTCACAGTTATATTGTGGAGTATCTGGATAGCAAGAAATAATTTAATCTGGAATCAAGAAGAGTTTAATCCAACTCAAGTGGTGCGACAGGCTCATATGCTCTACAATGATATTCTAAACTATGGAGGTAAAGAGAATTCTGGAATGCAAACCCAAGCACGGACAAGTACCAATCAAGCAGATAAATTTGACATGGTGAATTTACACAAGGATTTCTCAATATCTTCTAATGACCCAGCCATTATCACTATGATCTTTGATGGGTCATATAATCACAACACAGGAAAATCTGCAATTGGTGTAGTATGCAAGAACTATGTGGGAACGCTTTTATTTGAAATTTCTCTTCAATTGGAGGCATCTACAGCTTTACAAAGTGAGTTAATGGCCTGTCTACATGCAATTCTGATAGCATTGGATAAAGGTTTCCAGCATCTGCTATTCAAAACAGATTGTCTGCAGC
The DNA here is from genome assembly GCA_024721245.1 of Mitragyna speciosa. Taxonomy (NCBI): domain Eukaryota; kingdom Viridiplantae; phylum Streptophyta; class Magnoliopsida; order Gentianales; family Rubiaceae; genus Mitragyna; species Mitragyna speciosa. The sequence goes on along the minus strand of CM045553.1, from coordinate 12,686,667 downwards.
TTATACAAGGTCTACAGAATTCATCTACTATTCCGCCTTGTCTAGATACAATATTTATAGATCTTTCAATATTAGTATCTTATTTTTCCTCTTGTTGTATTATAAATGTGGATAGATCAGAGATTAGACAAGCTCACAATCTTGCTGTATCCCTAAAAAATATGTAGTTATTTATAATGGAATGCTATGTTTTCAAAAAAAAAAAAAAAAAGATATCACCAAAGACCATTTAACACAGATTCTACTCTGGAGTTTTTATTTCCATTATTATCTTTTCCAGTAATTCATCCTTCATGAAGTTCAAAGACTAATCTATTTCAAATTATATGGAAATGGGAGAGTTTTTAAACAACAATTTTCAACTCAAAAAAAAAAAAAATTCCATTACTAAAGATATTAAGTTTCATTTACCCAGTGCCATTGCAACAGCATATGGATCACTTGAAGCCAGTTCAGAGAGAATTTCCAAAGAATGTCTAATGGCAACTGGATCACCAAATGAAACTCTGCAATAACATAGGAGAATAACATTATAAAGATCATCTACAGCTGCAAAAAGTGATTGATAAAACGTCACTCAAAATTCCCACCATTAAGGTGAGGAATAAATTCCTGAACCAAAAGAGATGTAGACTGAAATTTGTTTCAATAGTACTGATCCATCAACATACCATATGTAGAAGTAAAAAATGCAGGTGAATATCCACCCTCTCACTCCCCAAAAAGAGAATAGGCAGGGAATGAAGCATCCGAATCAACAAGAAATTGTAGAATGAAATCAATAGACAGCATACATGAACTCGTGCAATTATGAGGTAATGCTTTGAGAGTAATACCAAGTACATGAAAAGGCATAACATGGCTATTTTTTTTTTTTTTTTGGGGTGGTGGGGGGGAATCAACTAGTGATTTCCTTAATGGAATTAAAATGTATGATGTACAGGAGCTAGTTGCCTGAACCAGTGAAGACAGCAGTTTTACTTCTTATAGTGATTTTTGGTTCAGGAACAGAGATAAAAAAATAATAGACAAAACCACCTATATTAGGTGGATTAAGTGTAAGATTCGTTATTTTTTTCAAGACATCGACCCTTGGCCAAACTGTCGATAAGGGTACAAGATGGGTACAGAGTGACACTAGTGAATATGATTTGGTAGTATTTTACCATATGAAAAGGAAAAACTCCTACAGCTCATAGTTTTTTTTTTTTTTTTTTTTGGAAGTATTATAGTGGCAAAAGCCATCATCGAATAATTAATAAGCTTCAAGTGTTGAAAAACAGAAAAATTATCTAAAATAAAGGTTTATCCAGAGAGCTTTTGAAATCACTATCATTTCCTGTGATGCTTTAGACATCACCAACAGGTGATCAAACTAAATTACACTCAACATCCTTATCTCCATCCTAGCAAAAGCTTATCCATCTGTCAAATACAGTGCATATCCCAGATACGGTGAACAGGTGACCAGATATGGTGCATATCCCACATCTGCACCCGCATCATATAATGTCACCTGGGTGCTCCATGGTCAAATATGAGTCCATGTAAAACTACTAAAACTCATCTTATGTGGCATCTGGATACTGACAATAGTTAAGTCCTGCCAACTTGTCAGGTGATCATAATCAGAAGAGGCATCTAATTACATCTTCTGAGCCATATCCTTAAAGAAAAGTTGGTGCAGGAAATGAAACAACTGATTCCTTCAGTCTTCAAAAAAAAATTTGAAATGACATGAGATCAATTAGGCCTTGAAGATAATTTTCAGATCAGAAGAAGTTTCACAGCCAGAATTTTAAATATGAAATCTATCAGAAGAGGAGGGGAAAAAGGGAAAAAGGGAAAAAGGGAAAAAGGGAAAAAAAAAAAAAGGAAAAAATTTCTGAGAACTCCATCGGCCACCAGGTTGCTCAAGTTTAACCTCCCAACATAAGGTTACTCCCATATCCAGAGAAAGTTCCAAAAGCATCATGAAACTCCTTGAACCCAACTAATATTATTCTCCAGTCTATCGCTGGATGGATACATCAATATTTACAAGAACTAATCTGCCTTAATACTTTAAAAAATTACTCAAATAAAAGTTCATCAAATGACTTCGAATTTAATTCAATATTTTCCTAAACAACTAGTCATACTTAACCCACAATTATTAATTAATTATGCTATATTTGAAAATTGTTTTAGAACATCCACAAATTACCAAAGATAAGCATAAAACTACAATGATGATATCATGGCCTACAATTTACTCCTGTCAGAATATTATTATGTAAGGTTTTCAAAAAGTCTCCTGTGCAAGTGCATCAACTTTGAAAGATTTTTCCTTGTGTTAGCCCTAAACAAATTGGAAGGATGTCCTAGCTTGACACGTCAGAAAGTTTCAGGAGAGGGTCCACATACATTAATTAAAGATGAATGAGGATATTTCTCAGATCACAATTTGGTCAATCCACATTTTCGGATGTTCTAGTATCCAACTACCCTAAATTTAGAATTAGAGAGAGAGAGAAAAAAAAAAAAAAAAAAGGACGGCTGTTTTCATTTCCTAATTACTTCACTATAGAAGAGTCAACACTCAACATTGTTCTAGGACACCAAAAAGATAAGGCTTCCAAGGAAAGAGTAATTTTTGTTGATTGTAAAATAACAGTAATCATTAACAAGATGAAAAAGCTCCCTGATTTCATTCTCTTTTGTAAAAAAATAGCAGCAGCACCAAAAGCAATAAGAAGCTAAGTAGAAATGCCGCCGCAGTATAACAAGCAATAAAGAACAACATGACAGTCAACTTACCCTTGTACTGCCCGATGAAGAAATGCTGGATTTCCTGGATCAAGAGGAAGTCTTCTCAAAGCACTTATGGCAGCATATTGCAAATTACTCCGAAGGATAGACTGATACAATTGTCAACAAAGAAAACAAGAAAAGGGAAAATGACAATTAGTAATGTAATTAATCCATCAAATATAGATATGTACCACAATAAACAATGTGAAAGATTTCTTGATATATTCATCGAGTGTACCTGTAATTTATTAAGCAGTCTAAATAGTAGCTATTTAGTTTCACTAGAATTAACGTGAGTTTAACAATGGAGTGCAGATAATTAACTTTTTCTGAATAACTCCAAAATAGGTCATACTTCCTTACAGCATTATCCATAATCATGAAGCTGTGAGTGAAAAATCGTTCCACTTCTATAGCATGCCATAAATATTCCATTCTTTTTAAATGAATTCAAGGAAAATGAGCCAATATTTTCCAGATCAAATCCTATTTAATTCCATAAAAACTTCTTTTCCTTTTCCTTCACAGAGGATGAAAGTACCACAACAAATCTTATGCTTATCCATTTAGCCTGTTGCCCTCTTAATCTCATAGAACTACAGAATATTAAGTGACAGCACAATCTCAATTAGCACCCAAAAAAAAAAATTCAGAAGCTGATTTTGAATGGATGCAATGCAAATCCAACTAAGAACCCGTGTAAAGTATTAAAAAAAAAAAACCCTAAAGACGTAGTTCAAAAGCCATCCTGGAAAACTATTCGTAACCCATACAAGGAATTAACGAGTAACATGAAATTTAACTACTTCCATTAGGCAGAATGGTCTTAAGAAAGAAAATACTAGGGGAAAACCAAAAATCAAATGTGGAAAATATACAAAGAGTGCATGACAAGTGATTGATACCTCTTTGTCACCTCCTTTTGCCCCAAAGATGCCTTTCTTGCGTTTCTGTGGGTCAGCAACCTAAATAACAAGTAACGTATTGCAACCTTATAGGATTTTATTTAACTTATCCAACCATACGGCATATTTACTCATCAACAACCATAACAAGAGACATGAATGCACAAAAAATCAAAATATAAGTACTTGTTCATTAAAATAAAATATGTTTCCAACACGAAATTTAGGAATCCATGACCTGTCTGACTGTCTGCTCTAGCTACCAAAACAGGAGGCAGCTGGGGCTTGATTTGCTTGTCTTTCTCTGGCATGTGTAACAAAGTCTAGTGTAGCTACCATCATATTGATTAGGGTTAATAACACTTTGCCCCCCTGAACTTAGGGGGTAGTCACACTTTACCCCCCTGAACTTCAAATATATACACTTTGCCCCCCAAGACTAGTCAAAGTTAGGAATTCAAAAAAAAAGTGAGTGTTATGACATTATTGCCCTTTTATTAATGAATATATTTATAACTTAATATCATTTCTTTTCATTTTTAAAAGATTTATATCTTCTCTATTGTATTAATTATATAAAAATATCAAACTAAAAATTTAAAGAAAGTTAATATTTAGTTTATATCTTTGAACTTTTCCTCTTAGATTAATATGTACTTCTATATATGTTTTGTTTAATTTATTATACTTTAAGTCAAACAAAACTGATAAATAACACGACATTAAAATACATTTAATTGTTAAATTTTGTATAAAAATGGTATTACCAAACTCATTTATTTGAACTAAATTTTTATCATTTTAATTTAATTAAACTTTTAGACTAATATCATTGTCATTTTTTATATTTATCAAATTATTCCAATATGAAATTCTTAATTAAAGAATATTTTGGGAAAAAAGAAGAGTTAGCCCATTATACAGTACTAGGGTAAACAAGAATAAATAAGTCAAACAAAAAAATATAATATTTTGGGAAAAAAGAAGAGTTAGCCCATTATACAGTACTAGGGTAAACAAGAATAAATAAGTCAAATAAAAAAATATAATATTTTGTCCAAAACAATAAATGATTAGAAATTCTTTGATTAAAAATTTCATATTGGACTAATTTGATAAATATAAAAATGACTATGATATTAGTCCAAAAGTTTAAATAATTTAAAATGATAAAAATTTAGTTCAAATAAATGAGTTTGGAATTACCATTTTTATACAAAATTTGACAATTAAATTTATTTTAGTGTCGTGTTATTTATCGGTTTTGTTTGACTTAAAGGATAATAAATTAAACAAAACATATATAGAAGTACATATTAATCTAAGAGGAAAATTTCAAAGATATAAACTAAATATTAACTTTCTTTAAATTTTTAGTTTGATATTTTTATATAATTAATATAATAGAGAAGATATAAATCTTTTAAAAATGAAAAGAAATGATATTAAGTTATAAATATATTCATTAGTAAAAGGGCAATAATGTCATAACACTCACTTTTTTTTTGAATTCCTAACTTTGACTAGTTTTTGGGAGGCAAAGTGTATATATTTGAAGTTCAGGGGGGTAAAGTGTGACTACCCCCTAAGTTCAGGGGGGCAAAGTGTTATTAACCCTATTGATTATTAGCAAGTATTTACAAGTGATATCATAAAATCAGGCCCAAAGAGGTTTAAGGCCTCAGTATTCAGCATTTATTTACAAGTGATATCATACAAATGTCAATTTACTTCAAACATAAAATCCAAATAAGGAAATATCCCCACTTCGAACTCAAGAAAAGCATGTAAAATATCGTATTCCTCCGGATAAAATCGAATTTGTCTCCAAAGAAAAAATATTTAGGTTGCAACTTGAGAAAAAAACTTTGTCTGCCGCAACAGAAGGCTAACCTTTAGTAAGATTATAAAAGAATATGTCCACCCTTCTAGGGCATCACAAGCAGCAATTATCCGAACTTTTTGTCCTCATTCTCTCATTTTTTTAACAACAGTAGATGTTTGGTACTAATTTCTTTTTCTAATCAAACCTTATCCACCTAACTGGTAAGACAAAATTTTGTGTGCATACAACATTCTAGCAACATATTAGTTCCAATTATGAGATTGCTTAATAGTTTTAGACTAAATTAGGTAATTTTAATTATTTATCTCCCACTTTCCAGAAATCCTACAATTGGTCAGCTAATTACAAGTTCCAAATTAGTATTACAGAATGCAGATGTTTATTAGAGGCAAAATTTGACATCAAAAGGTAATTGAAAAGGATGAATAGAAAACTTAAAAAACTTCACCTAAAGCAACAATAAATAAAGGATGACCATCAGTTTAACAGTTTTACTTTAAAGCATCAATGACTTGGTCTTCATTTATGATGTCACTTTGAAAAGCTCACTTCAACTCAAACCCCATACCATTCTAGAGCACAATCTGAGGATGGTGAAAGACTAATAGACATCCTAATTGGACTGCTCCACCTTCAAATCCACTCTTTTAAGAGAATAATATGGGATTACATGAAATATAACTCTTATTCAATTTCAGAGCATTTATTTTTTCCCCTTTTTTAACATCTCTATCATCTCTTTTGTCTAAATGTTAGCTCACAACTTTTGAAGTGCATCAGCCACCCACCACTATGCCCAACCGCAGATACTATACTAACATCCATGTCATGTTTGGCCAGATTAATGATGCAATTCTATGTAAGTTGAATCTAAAAAAGCCCTTTCCTTTTACATCTCCTTCAGCAAAATCAAAAGGTCATTCCAACTTTTGTTTTCTGTTTGTTATTTATTATGTATGTGCAATATCAGTGAAGCAAAGCACAGATTCAATTATGTCATTAGCTCCACTCTTCAAGTTTTCTGAGCAGAAACTTTAAAAGTCTACACCAGTAATTGCAGGGAAAACCACAGACCCAAAACACAACCAATCTAAACAAGTTCACAACAATATAGAAGCAAGACTAGTGACGAGGAACTACCGAAAGAGGAAAAAATCCTCATCCTTTCCAATGTACAACAGAGAGAAAAAAAGAATGAAATTTATTCGCAAACCATGGAGTACAAAGCATATACCACAGTATTAAGACTAACCTTATCTAGAATACCAAATACAATCTCGTACAACTTGGACAAAATTTCAGAACTGCTCGAAGGAGCATAAGTGAGAGCCTTTATAGCTTGAAGCCTTCGCGGATGAACTTCACGAGAATAAAACAAGCAATCAACAATGTATGAACTGTGACAATTGACTCAATAGGGAGATAGATCAATGTAACTATAACTGACTCAATGATGCTAACAAGATGGCCTTTTATATAAGGTCTTAATGCTCAAGGCTAGTAACCGTTTCTATCTTGATAATTGCTGTCATGCAAAAAAGACATGCCATATTTCCTCTAATTACTTGTGTTTCTGTTGAGCAGTAGAATTATCCACCTTTCTAATGGAAGCAAAAAATAGGTTGTTAGTTCATAAAAGCATGATACAATGTGATTAACGCACTTATTATCATCGTCAACTAAAACCAAAAGCAAATAATCACTATTTCTAGTCTAATTTACCACACATAAGATTGATCAGGCACCCCAAAATGGAACTTATCACAGGTAACTACATTGAAGAATTGTGAGATTGATATGCTCATTCAAAGATCATCAGATCTTACATCAGTTTATATGCGACATCAGCAATACCATCTAAGATTATAAGGCACAATCAAAAGGAACATAATTTTATTTAAAAGATGATAGCTAAAAAATAAGGTAAGAAAGAGAACAAGTGTCACTTTACATTCAACATCAGCATTCAAGGCTTCTGAAGTAAGCCGATCAACAATTCTAGGTACAACATCAGCTCGTGTAACTCCTCCTACTGCATCAATGTCGGCTAAAGCATCCCAATTTGGAGTAGGAATCCCACCACCTGGACTCAAACCTTGTGAACCAGTATCTGAAAGAATTCTGGCCAAGTAATAATAAACATAACGTAGAACGGTCCTATCCTCACACTGCTGATCAAGCTGCAACTCGAAAGAAGATAGATAAGAGAAAGAAGTCAATTGACATTGTCATTGACTTCATATGTATTAAATATTATAAAATCTAACAGCTCATCCTGTTCGACTGAAATTTTTAACATTCAATTTTTGGATCGTGCAGAAGTTGGCTGTGTGAGGAAGGAACATTTAACTGTCATATATTATGTATAACACAACCACATAATAATTTATTCACGACACTCAGGGAAGAGAAAAGGAGGGGGGAAATAGAGCAAGCTTCAACATCCAACAGTAAATCTGTAACAGGTGAAAAGTTTTCTGAATACCATTCAACCACCTTTTCTTCTAACTATCTACGATGTTCTTAAGGCATAAGAACGTAATTATCAAATCAATTTTCTAAAAGACTCAAAAAACAACAAATTGTTCAAATTTTTTATATTGCCAGGTGAAACATGATAAAAGTACTGATGATATACAGCTAAAAAATTAGATGACTGCAGAGCCAAAAGAAGAGGTACATCTAAAACCATCCAAAACTCTCCTCAACTCCTACATTTGGCAAACATTATTTAAACAACCATCTTATGCACATTAACTTCCTAATAAGCAGAGAACTTGTATTTCTCATTACTGTATTTCAAGTATTGCATGGTACCATATCCAAAACGTGTTACAATATGTTGAGCGCCAAACGTCCACTGAAAAAACAGTCAGATGATTCTGAAAACATAAATTATGAGATTTTCCCCAAATACAGCCGAAATGAATATACATGTATATGTGTGTGTGTGTGTGTGTGTGTGTGTACATATATGTATATACATATATGTACACACACACACATATATACACACACACACAACACGCATATACATATATAAAACAGACACACCACCCAGCTCTGAACTCAAACAAAACAGACCAAAAAGAACAAAATAAAAAAAAAATAAAAAAAAGCTTCAGGAAAATGCCCACTGAATGCAAATGCACATGCACATGCAAAATGAACTATCAAGAATAGTTACACCAGACAAATGAAAAACCAAGCAAATATGAACAATATACAAGAATCACTTCCCCTTGATGTTATTCCCATTTCTTATTCTCATTCCAACCAGTATAGTCACTGAAATCTGCAATTTACATATACTTCACTGTCAGCATGCATTTTCAATTTCTTTCTGCACCATTTTACTTAGTATTGCATTTCCTCCGTATGTTCTTCTTCGTTTGTCATCGGCCTCCTAAACTTTTGCTTACAAAACCAAATAAAAGCCAAAAAAATCCCCATACCCTTTTCCTTATTCAATTATTTGTTCTCACCTTAAATGCTCCACAAAGGTTAAGAGGTGCCTCCCACGAGATTAAGATAGCCACAGCAATTGACAGAACCAACAACAACAACTAAGCCTTCATCCCACTATGTGGGGCTGGCTATATGAATCACATGTCTCCATTGTGCTCGATCGAGGCACATGTTCTTATTGATGTTTAAATAAAACATGTCTTTTTTAACAGTTTCTTTCCAATTCTTTTTAGGTCTTCCCCTTTCCCTTTTAATCTGAGTCAAGACTTCTCTATTTTCTACACTACATACTAGGGTGTCTAGAGGTCTCCTATGCATATGTCCAACCCATCTTAAGCATGATTCACTCATCTTCTCATTTATTGGTGCTACCCCTACTTTCCTTCTAATGCACTCATTTCTTATTCGATCTAGTCTAATGTGTCCACACATCCACCTCAACATTCTCATTTCTGTTACCCTCATTTTTCATGTTCATAATTAGTCACCCAACACTCTGATCCATAAAGCATCACTGGTCTTATAGCTGTCTTATAAAATTTTCCTTTTAATTTTAGCGGAATTTTACGATCACAAAGTATGGATGATGCACTTCTCCATTTGTTCCAACCTGTATGTGTAACATCTTTATCTATTCTCCCATTTTCTTCAAAGATAGATCCTAAGTACTTAGAAATATTAGATGCCTTTAGTTCATGTCCACCAATTTCTACACTTACCCTATTTCTACTTCCATGATGACTAAAGCGGCACTCCATATATTTTATTTTTACCCAACTTATGGTAAAACCTTTCTAATGCATCCCTCCAATCTTCTAGCTTGGCATTTACTCCCTCCCTTATCTCATCGATTAAAACTATACCGTCTACAAACAACATAAATTCAGGAATGACTTTCTATGGCAAATACAGGCTCAAAGCTAATTAGACCTATAGTATTCGGAAATTCACCTAATATTCCTACTGTTATCCTAACATATGTTGTTACATCTTGATATACATCTTTCATAACTCCTATATAATCTACCCTTACCCCTCTCTTTTCCAGTACTCGCCACATTATATCTCGATTAACTCTATCATGTGCCTTTTCAAGATCATTAAATACCATATATTAATCTTGTTTTCTCTCCTTACAATGCTCGCATAAGCTTCTTATTAAATGTATAGCTTCCATCGTAGACATCTCAGGCATAAAACCAAATAGTTGACAACACCAAACTCTCCTAAAATGTTTAACTTCTTAAGGCTCGGCAAAGGCAAGCTTGAGTTAATTTGTATTGTTACTATCCAAGTCATTGTCCTTAATTAATCTAGATTCCTACCAAAACCCAACCTCTCTTGCTCTAGACTATAATAAGTTCAGTTCGTGATGTTATTCCACCAGCATGAACTGCTTTCAGAAACATGATCTATTTACCATACACTCAACTCAAGTAATGCGGAATCAACTTTAGTTACCTACAATCTAAAGCAAGGTAATTTAGCTCTCACTCCAATTGGAGAATTTTGACAGTGACAAGAATTTAAGCACAACAAAATAGAAGATAACTCAAAAACTTTTAACACTATGTTTCATTCTTAACACAAACATTTTTAGTTAGCTTTACTTTTTCAAAAAGAAATACACACAACAAAGTCAATTCACAGAAATTGAACAATGTGTCCTGAGAAAGCTCATCAAGTTTATGAAATCCATTGTATATCACCAATATAGAAATGCAAACTAACTATCCATCTTGCTCTCCAACTCTCTGCATTATTTTCTTAAATGAAAACCTCAATGCATAATTATGAAAAGCGAAACCTATCCTGCCACTTTAAAGTATTAGAAAACTCAATTTCATGCATCATTGTTTGTGTTTAATTATTCTAAGCTCATGAAGTGCACCACTCAACCATAATAATCTATTTGCTAGTATCAGTAATCACATCCACGTCTTCTGGTGTATGGCATCTGATCTACTCAAAAAACTTAATACAAATACATAGATATGCTGAAATTTGCAATCCAAAAATTCATTTCACAATTAGTAGCATTAAAAAAATCAAAAATTAGTCACACGATATGAACCTAAGTTAATGCTCAAAAATCTTATCACTCCCTAAACCTATTGTCCAATTGAATCAATCCTATGTTAACAATCTATATCCAATCTGTAATTTTAATAATTAAGCACCTTCTACTTGGTTCTGACATAATCTCCCATATAGATATATCAACAACAGACCAATTTAGTTCTAAATTCTAATGCACCTATTTTTAATATAAAGGATTGTGCGGATATCAATTGCTTCTCTTTTTTCAACAAGTTTTGAGAAGCCCTGAGAAATCATCTAAGAGCACTGAAGAATGAACGGAGCAAGGCACATGGAACAAAAAAAATGATGTTTTCTCTATTGCCATTGAATGCTACAGATCATAATTCTGAAAACATATAGCATTTTTGTCCACAAAAATTCAAAAGTTTTCTAATTTATACAGTCACAAAAGTATATCATGCTTGACTGCTCAAAATTAAACTGCAAATGGGAATTCTACCATTTTCAGTTACAAACATCAGAATATGGATCCATACCATAAGAAGAGATGGTGCCAAAGATGGATCAACAGAGTTGTAGACAGCAAGCTTGGGAAACACATGATGAATCAATTGCTTTTGGGAACTTTTCTACAGACAATCACAACAAAAAGAAAACTTTTCCATTAATTTAACTCAAAACAAAAAAATCAAAACTACATCTCAAAAAAACAAAGAAAATGAATAAAAGATGATAAGCAAGCTTACATACTTGATCAGATGTCGCTGCTAATTCATGAATACTTCTTGCAAGTTGTGCATAAGATACTGGCTGAAAAGAAAGACGAAAAAAAGGGAGGCACCGAGGGATTTGCATCAGTATCAACTATAAGAAGGATTTGCATCAAATGCATAAGAACATTATACAAGCAAAATTAAAATATGAACTTTTATTTCCTGTTCCCGGATAAAATTTTCACAAACTGCAAATAAAAGCGTGAGAAATTTAACCTACCCATTTTCATAAACAATCAAGCTAAATTTAAACCACAGAGTAAAAATCAGCTATATTATACTCTGATCTCAAAGTTGCAACAAGTCAAAATTCACAAAATATAAAATTCAACTCCATAATCAACTGGGCCTAAAAGCACTAATAGAGAAGTTCAATGCTTCATTTTCAAGTAAAATTGCAACTAGTGAAATTTGATTCACAAATAAAAGAAACAAAAAAAAAAGACTAACAATTCTAAAAACAAACATTTCCATACCCTTTTCTTTTGTTTTTGCGGCATAATGTTAGCCCGAACAGGATTAAGAGCAGCTTTCGCGGCGGAAATCGTATCGCTTTGGATCTGCATTAACGTTCCTTTCTTCGATTTCTTATCCACAACCATCGGAATCGGCGGCCCGACAGTCGACGACGTAGTCGGAGGCGGCGGTGCGGTTGATGTGGCAGTAGTTGACGCCGCCGCCGATGTAGGTGTCGACGACGGCTGGTCCGACGTAATCAGATCCATCAGCGTCGTCCCCGACGAATCCTGCACACATTTTTTCACCAATTCAAAATCAAAAACTAAATTCAGAAATTGCTAAAAAAAATTAGTGAAGTTTGAAGTAGAATTCAGTTTCAAAGTTTAATTTATTAAGGAAAAAACGAAAGAACAAAAAGGATTGGATAATTTTACCGCCATGATTGGGGTTTATGAGAAGAGAACAGAAGAGATCAAATATAAGAAGAAAGGGAGCGATCGAAAGCTGGATTTTTTGCCTTTACTGCTTGTTGCTGAAGTAGAACGGTTCAATTTTTCTTTTTTTCTTGTTTTGTATATAACAAGTATAGTTGATTTAAAAATCGTCTTCATTTTCTTCATTTGGGGTTAATTGCATTAAACCCCTATCAATTATTACACTAGTGCACTCTGCACCCTTTGAAAATTTGTTTAGGCACTTTGCCCCCAAAATTCCATTATAAGATAAAAGAAAAATTAATTCTGTCGATTTTGTTAATGAAATGACCAATGTACCCCCGATTAAAGCTTAAGTGAGAAAAATATTACTTTTTGTTAAAAAATATTTTGTTTTGTTTTACTTTTTCTATCAATTAAATTTTGCTTGCATTTTCTCGATCCAACTATAAAATTATTATAAATTTTTATTCTTTCGCTTGATACTTTATGTTAGATTTATAGAAAATACTTACATGCATTTTACCTTTTTTTTAATAAGTGGTTTAAATAATTTGTATTAATGATAAATGGTTTTAAAAATTGCATTGCTAATCTGTGTATATTGTTAATGTGTTGTTTATTAAAAGTATTTTTAGAACATTATATTGTACTATGAGAATTGTCATGTGATTAAGGCATTCAAAAAATTTTCTTCCTGAGATTTTAATTTTCCATGATATGTATAATGACAATTTTTTTTCCATACTTACAATTGAGGTTTTCTTTTTCAAGTGCATAACTTGAGATAGAACTTTTTTTTTTTTTCTATATGTCCCATATTATTGTGAAAGTATAAACTAATTAAAGAAAATAAGAGAAAATGAAATAAAGTTTTCGAACCCTAGATTTTTACAATAAATGCCCATCAATCATGAGAGGCAATCTCCACCAATATTTTTAATAGTGAAATGAGGGTCTAATGAAAAGCAGTCCAAGCATATCCATATTTTAGGATATGACTTTTTCTAATAAATAGAACTTGTAATATGCAATAAAAGAATGAAATTTAAAAATATTTTATAGTCAAATCGAGAAAATAAAAGCAAGATTTAATTAAAGAAAAAAGACGAATTAGACTAATGCAAAACGTTCTTTAGTGAAAATATTATTTTTCTCACATAAACTTTGAAGGGCATATTGGTCATTTCATCAAAAAAGGGTAGAATTATCTTTTGTCTTTGCAATATGATGGGTTTAGGGGCAAAGTACCTATAAAAATCTTTAAGGGGGGCAAACTGCAACTGGGTTAGTAATTGATGGGGGTTTTCTGCAATAAACCCTTTTCATTTCCAATAAAACTTTTCATTAAAAAAAAGATAATTATTTAGATAGATAACTCACAAACTAGTGTTTGGTTTAGGGGAATCAGGGAGGGAAGTAGGTGTATCCATTGTTAATATTTGAAAAATAATTATCACTATCATTCAATCAGAATGAAAGTAATTAACTAGAAACTTTAAGATTCTCCAAAATATTATTACGTTAAGCTATTAACCTTTTTGACTAAGGGGCATAAAGCAATATTTCATCCACTCAAGAACATGCGTATTTTGAGCTATCCACCCTTTTTTCCACCAAATACTCTTTTTTTTTCTCTCTCTTGACTCATGACTCTCACTTCTCTCTTCTCCCAATTCTCTCCTTCACACCTCCACCGCTATCTCCACCTCTCTCTAAGTCCATTCACTTCTCATTCTAGATTTATCATTCAATCATCCATAAATATAAATACAAAGAAGAAATAAAAAGGAGTATGAGAAAGAAAAAAGGTGTAAAATTTTTGTTTTCTTTGCATGTATATCATATAGCATAGGTTAGGGTTTATTTTACTGTATTAGTATTATTATGAAAAAAAATTCAAATTTGAGCATTTATATTCAAATTTTGATGGATTCGACGATATTGGCAAGCCCTCTAGTGAGGAAGAATTGAAGAATAATACGCACTTATTGGTGACCTGCAACAAGCATCAAAGGGAGATTTCCACCTCGCAAAGTATTACTTGGAAGAATTTTGATAGGTTTTTACTTTTGACAAGGTGATTTGGCCCCAGTTGGTTTCTAATTTAGTTCATCTGAAACCATGAAATAGTTGTCATTGTGTACTATAATTTATCTAATTTTGAAAGAAGTTAGGTAAATATTTTGTAGATTATTTGGGGATTTGTCGTTGGATATTTGTGAGAGGATAGGTATTCTAGATGAAGAGTTTGAAATTTAAGAAAAGCAAGTTAAAGGACTCTTTTGTTTTTAGATATAGGAATTTTAACTTTTTTCAATGTGTTATAATTCTATTTTTATATTGTATTTCAATTTCCCTTATAGTAATTTTTAAATTATAAAAAAAGAAAACATGAACTGTTGATCTAGAAATATATGGATTTGACTACTAAAAATATCATATATGGATTTGACTAAAAAAATAACAACTATAAGATGTTTGTTGGATCTGAAAAATTGTGTCTTACATATATTTAGCATATTTACATGTAACAATTATCAGTACTTCCAAATAACTTTTGAATTTTGATGTTGCTCTCTTTGGTTAACACATATTTTAGGTAGTGAAAAGTCTAAGAAAGGTGTTTTCTGATTATCAAAAATAAATGCTTTTGGTGTTGTAGGGTAAGTACAATTATGGAAGTTGAGTCATTTAAAAACGCTCTTTGATTATTAAAAGTTAAGTTATTTACAAATGTGTCTTACTAGAGATAAGCAAAGAAACTATGATGGTTGTTATTGAGCCTTTGTTACATCAACAAATGGTCTACATAAATTATTAATACATCAGCTCAAAAGTTCTTTGCACTTATTTTTTGGTTTTCCTTGGATAAGTATTCAGTGAGCAAAAGACGAAACCTATAGATTTCAATGGCATTTATATACTTGCATGTTATTCTTGGTCTTCATTTTAAGATGAATACCGCAGATGAATCAAGTGCGACATATAAGGGTCGAGGTAAAACTAAGTGTTTTTTGACTGACAATGAGGCTGATGCCATTATCCAAGCCCTGTAAGAGATGCCAGACTTTTTTTATGGAAGACTAGGGTTGTTTGCGATTCGAGCGAGCAACTCGGTCAAAAGATCAGCTCGAGCTCGAGTTAACCGAGCTCGAGCTGGATCTCGAGCGGCTCACAAGTAGTATAAATCGAGCTCAGGTTATTAAGTATTCAACTCAAAAAGCTCGACGAGCTTTTTGAGCTCGGTAATATATATATATATATATATATTATTTTTTTATAGATATGTATTATTACTAAACAACCTATACACTTCACATGAATTACATGTTTTACCTTCTTAATTTTAAAAGGTACTTGGGCATACTTGTAATTTCACTTTTTCAATAGGAAAAAAAAGGAAGAAAATTCTTCAAAATCTCATTATATTTCTCCCAAGCTCCAAATTGCCAATTTCTCAAATCCTATTTGACGAAGAGACGATTTCTTCTTCAAATCGTTCTCCCTTCATTGCCGACGGGCCACTGCAACTTCTTCTCAGCAAGTCACTCCATCTTCTTCTTCTCAAACCTTCAATGGTCTACTCTTCTTCTAAAAAACCTCAGTCAATCCTTCATAGTTCACACAAAGTCTAAGCCCTAAATTAATAAAGTGAAACTCTAAAGTCAAAAGATTGGGCAAATCAACTTGTGAATATGCAAAGTGACAACTCAAGAGTACAAAGAAAAGGTAATTTTTGCTATTTCACTTTAGATTATTGTTAAAGCAATGGTGGTTTGCTAGATGCTGCACAGTGGTTTAATACTAAACAAGTTTGAATTTATTTTGAAGGATTGAATCATTATTTTCCCTTTCTTTTTGTTGTTGTGTCGTTTTGGTTTTTTTTTTTTTTTTGTTCTTTTTGTTTTTGTTTTCTTAGCTGGGTGGGGTGGGGTTTTTGGGCCAGGAGACGGGAGGTCGAAAGTTTGATTCCTGCAGGAGGCCGAAAGTTTGACTCCTATTTAAGTGATATGGGGGAGTGGTACATGGGAACGATTCTAATCAAAGAAACCTCCACAAGACAGGTGGTACTAATAGATTCTTTTCTTTCGAAGGAATAGAAATTTGATGGGAGAAGTTGTTTTCTGGATGGAGGAAGTTCTTTTCTGACTGGGGTTGGTGAGACTGTGATTTTGTAGCCATCTTCTTTGGGCCTTAAAATGGTTCGAGTAATACTATCTCAAAGACTAAAGGGTTCAATAAAGAAGAATGAAATTAGTTTCACCTCACATTTTCACGGATTGTAGTCATGTCGCTAGTATCTGCTGTTGGTTTCCAATGCTTTAGATATCACATTAGCATAATAGATAACAAAATGTGGCACTTAATCATTGACCATTTCCTCAATCTTATCTAGTGATATTTTAGTGCAATTTGAGTGGTTTATGTAATACTCCATATTGACTACCAATACAAAATTGCTGCTTGAAATCTTAGAATTTCATCTAGTTTGTCTATTGGGATCAATTCGGAGACTATTTTAATTTTTTTTCACTTTTAAAAATTCTAAGGCACGTACTCAAATTCAAGCCACATCAAAACAAAAATAAAATGTAACATCTTTACAAAGATATATAATTTTGCTCTTATCACTATCAAATATTTTTGTACAAATCATTTGTCAATGAAAATAACAGCTAATATCACTAGGAATACTCTAGTGACAGTTTAATGACTAATAATTTCAGTTTGCCCAATTCTTTGTTTTTAAAAGTTTGTGCTTTATTCCATTCAAATGGCTAGTATCGCTAGGAACGCTTTTGTTTTTAAACGGGTAAATCTTTTTCATACTACTGTATTTTTTGGCTATGAAATTTTAATGGTGTAATTAATTTCTTTTAACAGATAGGATTAGTCCTATATAAATTTCATCTACTCCGATTATGTCTACAAGAGATTCATCTACCCCGATCATGTTAAGTAACCCAATTCAAGTGAGTTGTGAAAATGAACCTAGGGGATTGCAAAATACTACTGATGAGGATATTCACACTGCATCGCAAGCTGATTACCTGAGGGACCAAGTCAAGTATAGGATGATTTTAAGGATGTGACCTTAAATAGTGTCAATAGGGTAGAATGCATTTATTGCAAAGCTAAATTACTAAAGAATGCAACTGGGAGCACCTCAATTATGGTTAGACACCGAGACACTTGTGTGATTCAAAAGATGAATTAGAAACAGATAAAACAACAAATGAAGCTGAATTTCTAGCCAGCTAATGCACTTACTCTTCCCATACCTCCTCTACATTCCGAAAAGTTTGATATGGAAAAAGTGAGAGAGGCAACTGCACATTGGATACTAATGCACAAGCATCCATTTAGCATTTTAGAGGAAAAGGGTTTCAATTTAATGTAAAAACTTGGTATGCTTGAATGGAAGACTATATCAGGCAACACAAGCAAAAATGATTGTGCAGAAGTTTATGAGCTTGAGAAAAAGAAGTTGAAGAATGCTATGAAGAATGTGAACAAAATAAGCTTAATAATTGATTTGTGGAAATCTAAAAATCAGAATTCTTCAGGGAGGTTATAAAAGCAAGTTTTAAGCTTTGTCCATATTCCACCGCCTTGACGAGGCATCGAGATTATCGATGCTATTTTCAAGTGTTTGAAAGAATTAGGTATTAAGAACAAGATTTTCACAATCTTTGTGGATAATGCTTCAAACAATAATGTAGCGATAAGATTAGTGAAGAAGAAATTTGCAAGGAGTAAAAGCTTAGTATGTGGTGGAAAATTGTTTCATGTGCAGTGTTGTGCACATGTGTTGAACTTTATGGTTCAAGATGGCTTCAATAATATTGTAGACATCATGGAGAAGATAAGAGAAAGTGTTGAGTTTTTGAATCGCTCAGATGCAAGAATTTTGCTATTTGCACAGATTGTTCAACAAACGCAATTGCCTGGAAAAAAAGTTGATTCATGATTGCAGGACAAGATAGAACTCGACATTTGAGATGTTGAATTGTACAGTCAAGTTTAGAAATATTTTTCCACAATTTGAAGATCGAGAGTCACACTATGATTGCTATCCATTTCCAGAGAATTGGACTAAAGTGAAAAAAGTTTGCTCAATTTTAGAAATATTTTGGGCAATCACGAAAATTATGTCAGAAAGTGACTATCCTACATTAAATTTATTCCTACAAGAAGTTAAAAGAGTGAAATTGGTGTTAGATAGTAAGGAAAATGACGAGGATGACTTCATAAGAGCAATGGTCAGTAAGATAAAACAAAAATTTAACAAATATTGGGGCGAGTGTAATCTTTTGATGGTCATGGCTGCTATTTTGGATCCAAGACAGAAGATGAGGCTATAGAGTATTATTTTTTTAAACTTTTTCCACTTGACAAGGCCTAAAAAAACATTGCAACAGTTCAGGAAACTATTTTTGCTCTATATGATGTATATGTAGCATCATACAATTGTAATGAACTTGGAAAAGGAATTGGATCTCAAGGTGGTGATTCTTCACATGGTGCCGATTCATCTAACAAAGCTGAAACTAATGCTTTTGCTTCTAGTTGGGATGATTTTGACAACTATATAAGAGAAATGGAGACATGTGAGCCTAAAAAATCTAAGTTGGTTGACTATTTGGATAAGCTTCATCAAAAGAATGCACCAAATACAGACCCTTCACATTTTGATTGTTTAGAATGGTGAAAAATGAATTGATTAGCATATCTAGTAATGTCTAGAATAGCTTGTGACATCTTGGCTATACCTATCAACACAGTTGCTTCAAAGGCTACATTAAGTGTTGGAACAAGAGTAATTGATGTATATAAAGCCTCATTATCTCCCCAAACGATGCAGGTGTTGATGTGTGGAGGAGATTGGTATCGCAACCTTCATGGAATAAAAAAGAAGATGACCGTAAGATTACCTTCAAAATTTATAATTCTTATTAAAAGATTTGTTTTTATTGATTCATTTATTTTTTTAGTGCAGCGTGTGAAAACAACAAAGGAAATTATACTTCCTATCCCGTGAATCATCTAACTAGAAAATAGTAAAATTTGTGTGTTTTACTTAATTAGAAAAGATGAGTCTACTTCCTTACTCTAGTTTATATTTTCTTGGCAGTAATTGGCACTTGGAAGACATCTTGTTTGGTTGGTTCAATATTTGGATAGTTTTGGCTACTTGATGAATCCTGTCATTTGATTTGTTGTTTATGTACGTTGTAATTAAATAGTTATATTTCAGGCCTGTTTATGGTTTTTTGGACTGATTTTGACCAATTGAATAGTTGTAGCTGAATGACTATTTGGATAGATTTTTTCTAGTTGAATATTCAGATGATTTTAGCTTGTTAAACAATTGTAGTTGGTTGACTATTTGGGCTGATTTTATATGCAAATATAGCTGTGTTTTAGCTTTGTTTTTTTTATGTTTATTGCTCAAAATTTGTGAAATAATAGGTCTTTTTTTTGTTTTATGTTTATGCCAGCATGTGAGTTCTGTGTTTGGAGTATGTGTAGGTGAATATGTGTGTGTGTGTGTTTTGCAAGAAATGTGTGCTATGCTATGTGTGATGTAAGTCAGCATGTAAGTGAGTGTTTGTGTTTGCAGGAGTGCGTGAGTATAGGTTCCTGATTAATGAATGTGTGTAGAGGGATATGTATGTGCAGGTTATAGGTTGGTGATGCTTTGTGTGTGGTTCGTATGTGTGCAGGTTAGGGAATGCGCACAAATGAGTGTGAATGTGAGGTATACAGGTGAGTGAGTGTATGTTTGAATGAAGTGTGTACTGTGTTGTATGTGCTTGTAGGTGTCCAATGAATGAGTGTATGTTTACAGATATATGTGAGTGTAGATTGCATGCTAGCAAATGTGTGGTTTGCTCGAGCTATATTTTTAACTAGTTTTGTGTTGTTTGAACTCGAGCTCAAGTTCGAATCATATTCGAGTTCGAGTTCGACTAAGATTCCTAATCTAGAAATCGATTCGAGCTCAAGATTGAGCTTGAGTTCGAATTCGACAACTTTCGAGCGAGTTCGAATTGAGCTCGAGTTTATCTAATTCTCTACGAGTCAAGCTCAAGCACCAGTTTTGATATTCGATCGATCTTGAGCTTACAGAAAGTTGTCTAGCTCAAATTCGAGTACGCCACTATTCGGGCTCGACTTGGCTCGTTTACAACCCTATAGAAGACTGATGGCAATTTTAAGAACGGGTACATGACTAAGATGATCAAGATGATTTAACAAAAGATTCCTAATTTCACAAAGTATGTTGATCCACATATCGACTCAAAATTAAAGTGGTTAAAAAGCAAATATAATACAATTTGTAAAATGTTAAAAGAAATTAGCTGCAAATGGAATAATGCAAAAAAAAAAATGATTAGACGTGAGAAGGAATAGTATGCCAATTAGATTCAGGTAATAATATATTTTTAATTAGAAGTGTATTATTTTTTTGGATGATTTCATGTAAAGTTGGTACGATTCTTATAAATGTATTGTCGTTCTGGATGCCAACAAGAAATATTTTTTTCTTTCGACATCATGTGCAACTTATACTGTGTTATGTATGTTGTGCTATAATCTTCTAGTTGAATGTTACTTGACGTGGAAGTACATCTTATGTTGTGCTATAATTTTTAACAGGTTGAGCATCACATACTAAATGTTGTTTTTATATTAGGGATAATTTCACATACCTCCCCTATGGTTTGCCATAATTGTACTTACCTCCACTTAAGTTTTAAAAATTACACTTACACCCTGTTTATATTTTTATACAAAATAAGCTCATTTTGATAACGTAATCCAAAAACACCAACTAAACACCTTAAAATATCTCTAATTACTTTTAAAAAGATAAATAAATTTTAAAAATTAATTAATTAGTCATAAAAAATGTTAGAAGGACTTATACATCAATTTTCAATTTTTACCAAATACTACTTCTCCAAAATTCAGTTGTTTGACTAATTTAAATGAATTTACTTTATCCATCAAAATTTTATAAATAAATATATTAACAAAAAAGAGATGGACAATTTAAAAGCAATTAAAGATATTTTAAGGTGTTTGATTGGTGTTTTTGGGTTACATTATCAAAATGGACTTGTTTTGTTATAAAAATATAAACATAGGGGGTGTAAGTGTAATTTCTAAAACCTAAGGAGAGATAAGTGTAATTATGACAAACCTCATGCGAGGTATGTGAAATTATTTATATTATGTTGAGAGTTTCTTGCAAGTATCCTTTAGCTCTAACTGTTTCTTTAGATTGAAACGTTTGACACATGATGGATTAGTACATATAAGGAAGTACTTCAATTTTATGTTGAAGAAAACCAAAAGGCAATTTGTGTTTTTTAGAGAAATAACTTTTCCAACTTTGTTGGATGTAGTTGCATTCTTATTAGCATGTTGATAAATATAAAATGTATTTATTTTATTATATACTTTATTATATGCTTGTAGCATGTTTTTAATGCATTTTAAGTGAATCTGGCTTCAAATACATTAAATTCCAAAAATTAGGGCTTTTTCCTAGATTTTAAGATTTTGAGGTAGAATTGTAATTTTGAGCTAATTTATGCAAAATTTTTGTACATTTTTGTAGGTTCATGATATTTAATCGAATTAAATTAATTGGAGGGAGAAGAAATTAAAACTATAGTGAATTCAGGTGATTGAGTTGAATGAATTTTGAAAGAATTGTTGAAATCTTAATTATGCAAAACTTGAGAGATTGAAATTTATAACGAAAATACAAGGAATTGCATGAAAAATGTCTGAACACATATGGAATGCCAGATCAACAATGAAACAAGTCAAGTGGGCCATGCTAGTGGTGGATCCACATGTCATGATCGTAAACCAGTTACCTGTAGATCTGATTCCGGCTAGGGTTTTGTGGAGGCTTCAACTTGTATCACTTTACAGCTGAATTTGGAGCCTTTATAGATGAAATAGGATTTTTGGCTACTCAATAATTTATTGAGAATACAAACATTGGCTCAAGAAAACATCTGTATCATTTCATGCATTAAATGTATTTTGCAACTTAGAATATGACTTGAAGTCTCATTGTTTTATAAATATAAGTTGTTTGTAATTTATTTGAGATGTTAGCATAGAGTATTGTTAAGAGAATTAATATAATTCTCTCATTCTTTACACTTTGTTTGCAGTTTTGAGAGAAATTCTTGTAGTTGAACTCTTGTATCATTGGCTCCGTTTGGATGTCATTTTTTGGAGATTTTTGGAAAAAATTTTTGGAATTGTATTTGGCATGCAAAATTTTTTGGTAAAAAAAGTACAAAATTTTTTGGTCAAATTTTTTTCATCAAATTTTCCCACCAAATTTTCATTTGAAATTTTAAATGCACTTTAGAGATTTTTTTTGTAATTATTCACAAAAACAAGCATGTTTGTGTTCAAAATTTGTTTAGAAAAACTGAAAAAATCGTGAGTAACAAAATGAGATTCATTTTTGGTAGGTTTTGAGCTCGGACAATAAAGTGGACGACGTAGCGGATGACGAAGCGTTCGTCCGCTTCTTTAAGCGAACAACGAAACGGACATCTGCTCGTTTCGTCCACTTCTTTAAGCAAACGTTCGCTAAGACTCAAAAATGTCTTAGCGGACACTCGCTTCTTTAAGCGGATAACGAAGCGGACGTCCGCTTCTTTAAGCAGACAATGAAGCGGACGTCCGCTTCTTTAAATCACAATTATGTCACATCAAAAAAAATTTCACATTCAAACACTTTTTCACATTTTTCAAAAAGTTAACAAAAAACAATCCAAATAATTTTTTCAAATAATATTCAAAAAACACTCCAAATAATGATATTCAAACGGAGCCATTATTTTGTAAAGAATAATAGAAATTCTTGAATCCATTTTCATATTGAATAAGCTTCTCCCAACTCTTTCTCTTATTTTCAATATGATTGCAATAATTTCTTACTTTTAAGATGATTGTTTAGTTGTTTCATTAACTATGTTGAACTAAACACTTCATCAAAAAATTAGATGAAGCTAATGAACCTTAAATCATAAATTAAGTTGTTTAAACTTACTAAGCTTGCACTTGTTTGTTTTTATTCAAGGTTTAACACTTATTTTTACTTGACCAACATAAACAAGTCATCCAATTATTATTTGACATTAAAAAATATGTAATAATGGAAAATGAATGAATAATGCTTAATTTGTTCATATAAGAACAATGAATTCATGTATTTCGTAAGATTTTATCACGAGAACAATTGAATCTAGTCATTTTATTGTGAGAACAGGTTATGATTTCATATGAAATTAGATTCTAAATAGGGTAAGATAAATTTAGCAAACTTTTAATTGAATTAAGACAAAAGGTTCATTAGTGGATTCTAACTCATCGATATCTTGAATCATATTGCTTCTACAAGTTATTTTCTTTTATTCTACAAATATTTCTTTATTATAATCTTATTAAGTAATCATTTAGATAATAAAGCAAGTAAGCTTTAATAGTTGCAAGGATTCAATTCATTGTGGGATACAATACCTAATACTCTCAATAATATAACCGACCTGTATATTTGCAGATAAATAAAATATTAGATTTTTATTACTTGATTAGTGTTATGTTTATTGCATATTTTGATATACTTAATCTACATTCGTCACACATTTTCAAATATTTTTTGCGACCATGGTAGGAGGTGATAAGTTAGAATTCTAGATTGAGTTGTTCTTGGCAATGCTGGGTATTGATCTAATTTCATTTCCTGCTAGATGTTGTACATTTGATTCTTCAACTGATTTTCTTGATATCCCTTTTACTTGATATATAAAAATTACCTTTTTAGATCAATACTTGCTATTGTGGATTCATAGTTTAATTCATTTTGATGTCCTACTCCATTTCATTGGAGTGCTTTGTTATGCTCTATAAATGGCATGCATCTCAATTTTTCCAAAGTCCACAATGTATACTATTGGGATTGCTATTAGGACACGCAGTCTGCGATTTCTTTTTATTAAGATGTATTGGGGTTATAAGGTTAGCAGGATGTGATTTTCATTGCACAAGTCCAACTGTAAATTAACTTTTTGCAAGATGGATTAGATGAAAAATATAGAGCAAATAGAAGTAAACTATTTTGTAATACCAAATTGTTGATGGAGCTTGAAAGATAGTTCATGCATTGGAACCATACAAAATTGGATTGATTGTATAAAATATGAAATACATGCAGTGCATTCTTTATATTCTGATTATTGGTGGACTATATTGAATGTAAATTGAGTATGCTTGAGTTAATTAGGAAGAATTATAGTTTATTGGATTTACTCATTCCTTATCTTGCCAAAAATACAAGTATTTAGTTTGTTTTACATCTCTTCCTGACAATCATGAGTTTGGAGAACTCAAATAAGTTCATTTAAATCCTAAATGTGAATTATGTAAAACAAGCTTGATAAATGATAAATTTATCTATTTTAATATGTATTCTATTATGTGTTTTTAGTATATTTTTAATACATTTTTCATAAATTTGGCTCCAATTATATCAATTTTTAAAATCTAGGATTTTTTCCAGGTGATTAGAGTTTTAATGCAATATTGATATTTGGAGTAAATTAATGTGCAATTTTTGTACAATCTTGCAGGTTTTCAATATTCATTCATAACTTGGATCAATTAAAATATAATTCATCATATTTTTAGTAGATTTTACAAAGGATTGGATTAGAATTTCGATGCATAACAACTTAGATGATTGTTTTACTCAACTTTTAATAAGAATTTCTTCATCAAAATTTCAAAAGTAAGTCAATAATTACACGTGGAATAATCAAATGACACTTGGAATTACAATTCAGTAGTAAATGGACCATGTAGGGCCACTATAGGTAGATTTGTAGGTCGGTAGAACCAACCCACAGATCTGCACCGCCATTGCCTTTTCAGTTGCTTTCAACTTGCTACTTGTTTATAATTTCTTTTCAGATAAATTCAATGTATAGCTGCACTTTGGCTACTCAAGAAAATGGCAAAACTCAAGATAGACTTTCGTATGCAAAGGAATCAAATTTTCATCGTTTCATTCTTCAACTTGGACAATGACATTGAGCTTGAATTTTTTATAAATAGGAAGCTTGTAAGATGTATTAGGTAGACTTGGAATGCTTGAAATAAGCTTCCTAGTGGAGAAAAGAGTACTCTTAAGTAGTTTATAGTGTAGAAAATTTTCAAAATTTGTAAGCAAACTCTTGGAATTTTTATTTGTACAACTCATATTCAAGGAAGAAAATGAAAGATTAAAACCATTTAAATGAGAATTTCTCTTTCTATCTATTAAATTTCTTAATTATTATAAATTTGTGTTATGATTTTTTATGCTTTCATGTTATGTTCTATATGTTAAGCTAAATATATGTTTTAGGATTAGATAAAACTAGTTGTATGAATTGAATGTTATTTTACTAACTATAACTTGTATTTACTTATTTATTTGTCAAGGTTTAACATTTGTAGCAGTTTGATCATCGATTGCAAATTATTTAAATGTTATTTGACATTGTGAAATGTTTTTGACATTGGATAATAGTAGATGAAACCCATGATTTATACACATGGAAATAGTAATAAAAGTAGGTGGAGTGAGGTTGTTTAAAACCACAATTCATGCATTTCATAAGAGCTCATTATGAAAATAATTGAATCCTAGTTACTTTATTATGAGAAACAAGTTTTGATTTCATACGAAATTACATAACCTAAGCACGACAATTTTTTTTTACCAATAAAATAATATGGATTCACCAGTTGTGACAAAAACATCACGGGCATAAGCGTATAGAACTAATATTTGTAGTTGAAATTAACAATTAAATGCAGTCCTATATCTTTAAATTTTCATCATTAAAAATGAGAGAAACATAAGCCAATCGCAGAAACTTCAAAAAATGGAGTACACAGCATAAATCTAATCTGAAAACATGATAAAACAAAGGTTTTTTTGGCACATACTTGCTAAACCACATTGCCACAGCCACCACAGCAAGAGTAGTGACCAGATTCATTGATCTATGAGTGTGACTTGTTTTTCTTCAAGATCAGCTTATCTTTTCTTAATCTTCTCGCTTTGCAAAATGAGATGAGATATATCCATCGTATTGCCTTTCGGCAACTTTGATTTGTTCTCCAACTCCGTGGTCATAGCTTTGAGTTTTATTGCCAGCTTAGAACTCTCCTTCCCCACTGGAAAGTAAGATTTGATCATGTCATACCCGATACCCATAGCACCAAAAATCAATGCCCCAATCAGAACCTTAATTATGTCATTTTTATCAATCACGGTGATTCGATGGGGAGGGTTTTGGTGGTGGTGCGAGAGGCAGAGGTAGGGTTTAGTGGCGGCGAGAGGGATGGAGGTAGGGCATGTGGTATGTTAATAGAAACACGCATACCCGATACAACTCTTGCGGATCATTGGACCTTTCTGAAATGAGCTCAACATTTGATTGACAAATGAGCTAAAACTTTGAAGATCTTTACATTTTTTTATTAACATATCTAAGCAAGACAAGTTGAAAATAGCAAGATGTTAACTTGTTCTATCATATAAGTGACAATTAGTAGATTCTATGCTCTAATAATTGAATTTGTGTACTTCAGTGTTTGAATTTTCCTTAGTTCGTTTAATTCTCTACTCATTCAATGATTGTTTAGATAATAGAGTGAATGATAAAGCCTTGGTGATTGCGACAATATTGTTTCCTCGCGGAATCGATCATAATACTTCTTCTACTACAATTGACTCGTGAACATGCAATTAAGGGGTATGAGGTTATTTTTATTATTGTTTGTATGTGTTATTTCATGATGTTATTGCATATCATATTGTCCTAATATCACCACATTAAAACGAATAAGTTCATTTAAATCCTAAATTTGAATTCTACAAAAGAAGCGTTAATTGGATTAAGCTTTGTTGATGGTTTTGACATATATACTTAGTTTCATGCCTTATGTTGATTTATGTTTATAATTTCTTTCCCTCCTCCTCTCCTGCAGGGTGACATTTGAGTAAATTTGTGTTTTTGTCTATTGTTAACTCAAGTATTTAGGAATTGAAGTTTATTCTAAACTTGTAATATGTTAGTTGTAATTGTATTTCCTAGATTGCCATCAAATTTCACTATTTCTTTCCACTATTAACTTTTTTTAAATTTGATTTTAAAGAGACACAAGGAAGCAAAGGCCTTTTGAAACATGAAGTTTTCTTACTTGGATGATCTAGAAATTATTTATGGAAAAGACAAAGCAATTAGTGCAGCAGTGGAAGATTTTGAAAATGCTATTAATAAGTTGGAGGCTGAGGAAAATGCCGAAGCTGCATTTGTTAATGTTGAAACTGATGAAGAAATCACATCAAGAAAGCAAAAGAAACAAGAATATCATGTAAAAAACGAAACCAGGAAGTTGAAAACATCTATACCCTTACCTGTGAAAGCACAATTTGAAATGATAACTAACAAATTTGTTGTTTCGATTAACGAAATTTCTTATCATTTTTTTAGTATAGCAACAACTATAACCAATGAAGATAAGATAGAGTACCTAGCATTTGATAGAAGTAATTATGTGGTAACAGAACTTGTGAAACTTTGCTTTTCAAATATAGAAAGCTCAAGAGCAGCGGTTATTTTAACTGCTATGCCTACCAAAATCACTATATTCTTCCAACTTTTAGCTCATTCGAGGAAGCAATACATTATGACTTTATGCAATCCTAGTGCTAATAGTCATTCAGGTTCTAGTTACTGGGGGTTAGTGAACTAACTTTTGAAATATTGTGGTTGGTTGCGGGGAAAATATGATCGTGTTTGAGATATTTTCTACCTGACAATTGACATATGGTAGTGAAATGCAATATTTATAAATAGCATTTTAAATATTGATGTATTCTTGATCAACTAAGTGTTCTATAATTATTGTTGCGATATTTTTTCTCTCACTTGACATTCATATGTCCTAGCGAATTTTTGAAAATTTTTGAATTGGAAATCAAAGATATATGAGAATCTATATTAATACAATAAAAATGGCTTTTTTTCTTTTTTGTTTTTGAGGTTACCATTTGCATAAAACTCAAATTAGAGCATGGTTTTATATAAAATTGAACAAACCTTTTTAGAAATTGAAGAAACCTCTTTAAAATTTTCTTTAAAAAATACAAAATAAGAAATCTAAAAAATATTTATATTATAAAAAAGATTTAAAAATTTTTAAAATTTACTTGAAAGTCATTCCTCATCATAAGAAAACCAAACATATGGTATTATAATGATAAGTATTCCAATACTAAATCAAATATGTTGGGAGGAATCTTCAAAACTCATACATATAGTGGAGTTAATGATGTTCATAGTGATATTAATTGAGAATTTGAACCAAATAGCTCCTAAGTCTTTATTTGCAATAGTTGCTTGTTAATATTGGTTTTTGCAAAATTGATTTCTATGAAGTTGATTTCAATTAGAATTAATTTATACAAAATTAATTTTTTAAGGTGTGGAATACTTTTAAAATTGATATTCTAAATATTGATTTTTGACTTGCCAAAATGATTTTAAAGTTGTTTATCAAATTACAGAATTTAAAATCAAAATTTACAAATTTAATTTCATTATTTTACAAATAGAATAAATGGAACAATATTTTTATATTTTAACTAAAAAGATAAATATTGAAACGAATGATGTAATCGTTTGCTACACTTTGGCTCCATATTTTTAAAGTCAATCAAACTCTCTGTATTGAGAATGAAACATCTATTGTATTTTGGTCACAAATTTCATTTTAATTCTATTTTTCGCTTCAAAAGCATACAGATATATCACTTGGAAAATCATTTACAGTCAAAAATAAAAACATAATAGGAGAATAGAATATTGATCACAATTTACATGTTTATTCATTTTTTATGAGAATAATTGTTTTTTCTTTTTTGCCCTTTTGAAAGTTAGTCATACTTCCTCCAATTTTCATGTGAAAATAAACCAAAAATTGTCTTTTGGAACAATATACGGTGTATATATAATATTAAAAAACTAAATATTTTATTTCAAATATAGAATACTAAAAATGTATAAAATAAACATGTGAGGACTGCCTGAGCAATCTGATCTATCTTGTCGCATCCGAAAAAATGTAAAGGTAAAAGGGTGTTAGTGGGGTCGTTGACTGTTGCGTCCCGAAAAGACGGTCCGGTCTCAATGACCCTTTCAAAAATAAAAGTTTTTGGAAAAATCGTGCGTGTGTGAGAAAAATCAAATTTTAGTAAAAAAAGTGTATTTTAAGAAAAATGATATTTTAAAAGAAAACAAGGCCAGGACTAGAAAGTGCGACAGGTTTGGCCAAATAATTTTTGAAAAAGGGTTTTATTTTAGAAAATGGAATCGCCACTTGGTACTGAGTTAGGGTGTACCAAGTCACCCAAAAAAATCGTTTTAGCAAAACAAAACAAAAAGAAAAAAATTAAAAAAAATCAGTTAAAACCCTTTTTCGACTTCGGTCTACAAAAAAAAAATGAGAGAAAAAGGTCCGGGAGTCACATTTGAAGAAGGGGAAGGCAAAGGCTCACGCCTAAGGCACTCTTTCAACCTAGCCAAGGCTAGTTGCGAGGTTTAATCAAATTTTCCTGAATTAACACTAAGTTCTATTGCGTTCGGATGTATCTAAATGAATGCAAGTCCTAAGTCTAAATCTGGGTATCGGGAGGGTTGGAATGTTCTGTCGAGGCTTGGTCGGAATTATCGCATTAATTGCGAAACCCGAGTCGAGACCTCGAGGGAGTCACGAGTGTGAATGCAAAAATGAAATGCAAAAAGAAAAAAAAATAATAATATAGATAATAAATGGCCGAAGAAAGTGGAAATGCAACATGACGGGTACGGGGGACTAACAACTCGTGACTGGATGTTTCTACTCACGGAGGGGGGAACGGCATGTACGCCACCGCTTCCCACGTGAGTAGGCGACTATTTCTAGTCGAATCACACAAATGTCCTAATTTCTAAGTGAGATGCATCCTAAATGTCATACATTTGAAGACGTGTCAAAATAAATAAATAAATAAATAATAGTAATAAAAAATCATGCAAAATGGAAAGAAAACTACAAGTGTATGAAGTGAGATGTACAATGCACACAAGTGTACTTAACACTAAAATGTCCTAAGGGTCTAGCGTTGGACTAGCCCGTTCTAAAAAAATCCCACTAGCGTTGGACTAGCAGGAAAAGAATGAAGCCACAACTAGCGTTGGACTAGTGTGATGACGGAATACCATAAATTATGAATTAAATTTTAAAGCGTGAATTAAAAGGAAATTAAACATATAAAAAACATATAAGATCACATAGGAGCACATAACATATAAGCATAATATTCTAGATGCAAAAATCATAAGGAAAGCTGTAAAAGAAATAAACACACATAAGCACGCAAAAGCCAATAAATCCTAACTATTACACCGGGGGGCTTGATTTACAATTTAAGGAGGGAAATTTAAAATGCCCTATCTATTACATTTTCTATCTAATTACATAATTTTTGCTAAAATACGAGAAAAATAATCTAACTAATACATTAACTAACTAAATACAAAATATTATATTTTTCTAAAATAATAAAAATTCAAAATTAAACAAATTAACTATGTAAATACACAACAAATATATATAAAGTAGGAAATAAACAAATTAAAATAATACATAAAATCATATTGGAGCATATTGGAGCACATAAAGAGGAAAATAACAAGAAGTCGGGATACCTCTTTGAAGACCCGGTACTAATGCTTAAAAATGAATACATATGTTAAGGTACCACTATTTAATAACATAAATCACAAAAATATAAAAAATTCTAACAAATTGAACGTAAAATGCAAATACTATTAAACTAAGGGATTAAACAGACTTAAAAACCTAGGGCCAAATAATAATTGAAAGCATTATTCTTAAGCTAAAATTGCAAAATTTTACCAAATTGGGGAGCAAAGCATAAATTTCAGCAAGTAAGGGACTTAATTGCAATTAATAAAGACTTGATTGAAAGAAATTAGAATTAGGGGGGGTTAATTTATCAAAGGCAAGGACACAATTGCATAAAGTAATAAATCTGTGGGGCAATATTGACAATGCGAAAAGAAAATGAGGGCTTCAACATAATTATTGCTAAAGAGATCAGTCATCTAAAATTAAACCAAGTCATAATTAATTAGAAAATTCACTAAAACTAAACACCACTAAAAATTTCTTGGAAACAAAATAGAAATAAAAATGAAATTTCCTTTCCCAAAAAAAAAAATATTTTCCTTCCTTTTTCTAAAATCCCTTTTCTCTCACATTTCTCCAATTTCTCTATTTTTCTTCAATTTTTTCATTCCTTTTTTTTTTTCTCTTCTCCCTGAGGCTCACCGATTCTCTCCTCTCTACTGGTCTTCTTCTCCATTTTCTGGTTTCCCTTCTTCTTTCCCCTCTTCTTCTCTCTTTTCTTTCCCCTGAACACACCAGAATCGACTCCGCAGATGGAGGCGGTGGAAGACGCTGCGAGAAATGGGCAGTGGGTTCTACAACTTTACAAATTCGAATTTGTTTATTTTTTTTAATTTTTTATTTATTATCTCTTGGCTGTTGTTGGAAGGTTGTGATTGTGTATCCGTGAGTATGAATTTTGGTGGTGGAGTGGAATGAGACAGGGGAGGTGATGTTGTGGTTGTTATGATTACCAGTGGATTTGGGTAGTCGCTGTTTGGTGAGAATTTTGTATTGTTCCAGTGGGCTTTGGGTGATTAGTTTTGGATCGTGGGTGATTCTGTGGATGTTTTTGTTGGTAATTGCTGGATTTTTTACTGTTCGACGATGAATTTGTGTTTTGACTGGCAATGGTAATGGTGAAGACAGAGTGCGAGTGTAGGTAATTTGGCAGTGGAAGGCTGAGTTGGTTTCACTGTGTTGTTTCTTGACAGAGTGGTAGTATTTGAGAGGCGAATTGGTGGTGGTATTATTGGGTTGCAGTCATGGTTTAGTGGCAATGGTGGATTGGGTTGGTTGGAGGTGGATTTGGAGCTGCTGTCTTAGGTGTTCTTCTGCAGATTGTGGGCTTTATGGAGATTGAACTTGGATTAGTAGGGAAACTGGTTATGGCCAATTGATGGCTGTGGTGGTTCGGTGATGAGAGGGAATAGGCAGAGAGATTGTATCTAGTTGTTGTTGGCTTGGCAGAGAGAGGGAGGGAGAAGAGATGGTGGTGAGGCGGTGGAAATGAGGTGGCGGAAAAGGGAGGAGGGAGAGGCGGAGAGAGAGTGAAGATTCAAGAGAAAAATGAAAGAATTCAGAAATTACAAACACTAATTACAAACGCCAAAATAGTAAAACTAAAAAGAACAAAACAGATTCAACTAAAAAATTTCAATTTAACAATTAGATAAACAAGAAAAAATGCAAGAAATAAATGAATCAAAACAAAATGTAAGCTAAGAACTTACCTCTTCGAGGTTAAAGCCAAGATCTGATGATGAACAGTTAAATTTCAGGTTGAAGACGATGAACAGTACCAGATTTTGATGAACAGTAACCGGAAATCAAAAGAAAAAGGGAGTGTGTGTTTTTTTGTGTATATATGTGTGTGTTTGATATAAAAATCACAAAAAAGCAAAGTGTTTTAGGGTTTCTCTTTTTTTTTCCTGTTTTTTCTACTGATTAAAGAGGGTATTTATAGTCCGCTTGTCTTGTTGGCGAAGAATGTTGTAAAATAACGGAAATGCCACCGGTATTAAAAAATGCTAATTTTATTAAAAAAATATTTTTAACCCTAAAATTAAAAATTAATACAAGAAAAATGACAGCGATCTCTAAATTTTCAAAAAGAATTCACAGTAGATTTCAAAAATAAAAACTAGAGCTCAAAAACTGATAGAAACGCGCTCGGGGTGTAAAATGACGATTTCGTCCCTGGACAACGAAAATACACAAAAAATAGCTATTAACCTCAGAAAATTATCAAAAATTAAAATAAGCTTAAAACATTAGAAAATGCCTTTTTGACTCAAAATTTGGTAAAACATGAATTTAAACTGTAAAATGATGATTTTGCCCTTGGGCAATGAAAATTCACAGAAAAATAGTTATTGTCCTCAAAAAATTATCAACAATTACAAATAAGCTTAAAACACTGGAAAATGCATATGACTCAAAATTTGACAAAAAGTGAATTTAAACTGTAAAATGACGATTTTACCCTTAGAGAATGAAAATTTACATAAAAATAGCTATTGACCTTGAAAAATTACCAAAAATTAAAAATAAATTTAAAACACTAGAAAATGCATTTCTGACTCAAAATTGGTGAAAAATAAATTTAATTTATAAAATGATGATTTTGCCCTTGAGCAATGAAAATTCACAGGAAAAATATTAATCGTCTCTGAAAATATAAGAAAATTCAGAAACATGCCTAAAGAATTAGAAAAATGAATTTGGAACTTAAAAATAAGCTAAAGTGGTATGCGCGAAACGAAATTACGATTTTGCCCTTATGCTGGTACAAATATAAAGAATACCAATTAAATTCAGAAAAATCATAAGAAATTAACAAATTCGCCTAAAAGTAAAAATACGAATTTAAAACCCCCAAAAGCTGATAGAAAAATATTTACAGATAAAATTACTATTTTACCCCCTAGATTATTGAAAATTTATGATTTGTCCTAAAAAGTGCAAACATGCCCTTCCCATGTTTGAAAATAAATGGTGTGTCAAAATTTGGTATCTACATATCTTTTTTTTGGAGTTCCTACTCAATGAAAAAATTTAAATTGAATTTGGTAATAAAATTTATTTATTATAAAAAAAGTAGTAAAACCATTGTATTAGTCCATTTGATATTTATATGTTTTCACTACAATAATCACAAGAAGCAATATTTAATATACTACAAAATTTGGTCAATAACAAAATAGATTGAAGATATAAATGAGTACATAAATCATCAATGCAACTGAGGTTTTTATTTAATTCTCGTGGCCTTATCTGTTGGCAACATATCTTATATAATTTAAATATTTATGTGCTAAAACCTATTTTGTAATAAAATCTACACTTCATGATTGTAAAATAGCGGTTGAAAAACTTCTACAAAAACAAAATTGTAGATCTATTTAAAACTCTCATTACTTCAAATAATTTCTCAATAATTCAAGACCCCTAAATGCTAATAAGTAATGTCAAATTTTGTTTGTTATAAGTAGAATAGTTTGGATTTAAAATTGAAATGTAACATTCAATTGGAAGCTACAGAAGTATGTAATTTTGAGAAGACTTCATTAAATACTGTATTCTTCATGTAATTCCTTAATTTTCATCTATTACATTTTTTTCTATCTAGAACTTTTTGTCGTGCTTTGTAAATGTCCTTAAGATTAGACAATATATAATTTTACATGATTTGTAAGAAAAATGAAAAAATTACAAATTGTTTTCTTAATGATTTTGTTGATAGTCATTGTAGTACCAAAATGAACAAAAACTTGATTATATTGTAACATTTCAATATTAAGACTAGCATTTTCAGTTGTATTTAAAAGAATTAGAGATAAAAAATAGCTCTCATTCTCCTGATATATTAAGATAAAATTTTATAGAATCACCAACGCAAAAGCTTTATATTATTGGACAATCTAATCTTAAGATTAAAAGCCTATAGAAATACTACATCTTTTTATAATACCAACTTTCATGAAGGAAGATCACTAAGAATGACTGGATTCAAAAATTCACGTAACTATAAATTATGCGTCATCTAGTGCTAAGTTATCATCTTTTCACTTCTAAATAATTAAATAACTTTTCGTTGGGTTTATTTACATCATTTTTTCTAGAACTATTAAAACTCCAATGACTACTTAATTAGTAATATAGCATGGAATTCCAAATTTGAAAAGATACTGTAATTTAATTTTTTGATAGAATTGATGCAGCCGTTGGTTACAGAGACTTCTTTTTCATATTTTATTTCTTAGTAAGCTATTTTAAATAAGTAATAAAAATTGCAAAAAAATTATGATCAAATAGTGTTTCGTGCTTATTCAATTTAAAAATTATAGTATTTCTATATAAGTATATGCTGAAAACCATCGCCTAATACAATAACTTTACCATTAAATGAAAATACTAATCCTAGTAAATATCTAAAAATGTAATAGAAAGTTTCAAAAAAACCTACATTGTTATATATAATTTATTCATCCTCAAATCTGGTTTTAGCTAAAAGCTTTCTTTCTTCTCTCTATTACTGGAATCAGTACACGTACTATACAACAAAGAATCAATTCGCATAACTCATCTTACTTGTTAAATGTGCATATTAAAGTCAAATTTATTGAATTGATGCTTAAAACATGAAAAACGCATTTTTACCTCATGACAGAAGCATTGTCGTTTGCCTTAATACTCCTATGTCAATCATTATTTTTTCTTCATTTTTGAAATATGCTAATAATACATTATAAATATGTTTTACTACTATTTCTGAAAATAACAAAGAAGGGGACAACATTTTTTTATAAATATTATACTTTATTGTATCGAATGAAGATAATGGATCTTAAACTCTAACATTGAAATTCAAATTTTTATTGCATCACAATTGATAGCTTATCCGTATTATACTTGTAATATTTTGGAGTTTTTAGATTTCAAACACGTAATTGATTAGAGATTGATCAAATTTGAGATATTTTTATCATGTTATCTTTCGAAGATTATTTTTGTCATAAGCAAAAAGTCATTCAAAATAAATTGATTAGACGAGATGCTTGATACAATCATCGTCAATCATAATTTTTATCTCACAGCTGTATTTCATCATTAGGTTAACATTACAATAATATAATGAGAAAATTCCTATAAAGAGATAAAGACGTATGAATAATTTAAAATTCAGTCAAGCATTATCTAATATTGTTATTCTCCTTAAGCAATCCCAATTTTTCTACTGTCTGTTTAAATTGTAAACCATTTATTTATAAAAATGGTTAAAGGATTTTATACTTCTAACATGACATAAAAGAATGCAAAAATAAAGCTTTTTACTTTCAATTGAGGAGATAATATAAACTCTTCTAATAATTCTTAGATGTGATTATTGATTTCTCTAAACCTTATTTATGAAATTCATAAGTAGTACACCTAAAATTTCTATAATGAACATTTAGATTGTTTGTGGGCTTTTGTTTTCCATTTTAAAGATAATATTACTTTAAAATTTCTTTAATCAATAGCACATTTTTTGATTTGTTATACCTGTAGAAGTTTTTTTTTTTTTTTTTTTTGTTAGGAAGATAGATTTGTAACATTCTATAAAAGAATATAACCAGACTCATAGGGAATGTGAATACCGTCCATAAGACTATAGGAATATATCCATCTACTATAACAAATTGACGAATCTTATCAAAGTTTGATCTTAATAACACCTTAACTATAATAGAATCTTAGACCCTTGTATAAGTATTTGTATAAAATTCTTACAATATTAATGTTGTTAAAAGTTTTTATATAAATATCATACTCATACTTGAGGTACAACCAAGTATTGTATTGGACAATCACGTATTGTTCATTAAAACTCTCTAGTCATATCTAATATAACAAAGCAATTGTTTTCAAAATAATGATAAATTATGAAGAAATCATTTTCATGAACTATATGGCAAGCAAATTCCTTCAAATATCCTTTCTTACATTTTTTATTTTCATAAAAATTGAATTTAGATTAAGTTATTCACAAAATAGATGAATTGATATGTGTGTGTGTAATTTTACAAAATAAAAAGCCCTATAAAACTGAGTGATCTAACATTATTTGCTACATAAATATAGCAAAAAGTCCAAATTATGTATCGAGATAAATATTCAATCTTTATAACATGATAATCATAATTACTTAATGTATTTAACTTGCTATTTTTACGTAGAACTAGACATAATCCCATATAATGCATGAGTTATACTTTTCTTCTAAAACTGTGGTTATTAGTTAAAAATTTCAACTAAAAATTAAGTCCTTAAATAAATTAGCTTGTTTGCATAAAATATATAAATATTTTGAACTATTTTTTAAATAAATTTGATTATAATGAGTTTAATAAATTTAACAATATGTAGAATAATTTTCAAGAAAATGGCAAAAATCAAGCTAGACTTTTGTATGCAAAGGGATCAAATTTTCATCATTTCATTCTTCAACTTGGATAATGACATTGAGTTTAAATTTTCTATAAATAGGAAGCTTGTAAGATGTATGAGGTAGGCTTGGAATGCTTGAAATAAGCTTCCTAGTGGAGAAAGAAGTATTCCTAAGTAGTTTATAGTGTAAAAAATTTTCAATATTTGTAAGCAAACTCTTGGAATTTTCATTTGTACAATCTATATTCAAGAAAGAAAATGAAAGGTTAAAGCCACTAAAATGAGAATTTCTCTTTCTATCTCTTTAATTTCTTACCACTAAAATGAGAATTTCTCTTTCTATCTCTTTAATTTCTTATTTTATTATAAATTTGAGTTATGATTTTTTATGCTTTCATGTTATATTCTATATATGTCTTTGGATTAGACAAAACTAATTGTATGAATTGAATGTTATTTTATTAACTATAACTTGTAGTTGATTATTTATCTATCAAGGTTTAACATTTGTAGTAGTTGATCATCTATTGCAAATTATTTAAATGTTATTTGATATTGTGAAATGTTTTTAACAGTGGATAATAATAGATAAAACCTATGATTTACACACATGAAAATATTTGTATAAATATGTAGATTGAAATTGTTTAAAACCACAATTCATGCATTTCATAAGGGTTCATTATGAGAATAATTGAACCTTAGTTAATTCATTGTGAAAAACAAGTTTTGATTTCATATTGAACCCTAGTTAATTCATTGTGAGAAACAAGTTTTGATTTCATATGGAATTATAATCCTAAGTAAGAAATTTTTTTTTACCAATAAAATAATATGAATTTACTATTGTGACAAAAACATCATGGGCATAACCATATAGAACTAATGTTTCTAGTCAAAATTAACAATTAAATGCAGTCCTATATCTTTAAATCTTCATCATTAAATAAGAAAAACATAAGCCAATCACAGAAACTTCCGAAAATAAAATACATAGCACAAACCTAATCTGAAAACAGGATAAACTAAGGGTTTTTTTTGGCACATACTTGCTAAACCAAGTTGTCACAGCCATCGCAGCAAGAGCAGCTACCTTCAAACCAAACCAAATTCATTGCTCCATGAGTGTGACTTGTTTTTCTTAAGAATCAGCTAATCTTTTCTTGATCTTCTCGCTTTGCAAAATTAGATGAGATATATCCATCTTCATCTCCATCGTATCTTCTTTCAGCAACTTTGATTTGTTCTCAAATTTCATAGTCGTTGCCTTGAGTTTCATTGCCAGCTTAGAACTCTCCTTGCCCATTGGAAAGTAGGATTTGATCACGTCATACCTGATACCCACAGCACCATAAATCAAAGCCCCAATCAGAACCATAATCATGTCATTTTTATCAATCACGGCGATGGGATGGGGAGGGTTTTGGTGGTGGTGGAATGTTTAGGGTGCTAGTGCAACAAGCAGAGGTAGAGTTCAGTGGCGACGACAGGTTTGGGGTGGTGGAGAGAGGGACAGAGGTAGGGGTTATGGTACATTGATAGAAACATGCATACTCGGTACAGCTCTTATGGATCATTGGATCTTTCTGAAATGAGCTCAACATTCGATTGAAAAACGAGCTGAAACTTTGAAGATCTTTAGGGTTTTTTATTAACATATCTAAGTAAGACAAGTTGAAAATAGCAAGATGTTAATTTATTCGATCACATAAGTGACAATTAGTAGATTCTATACTCTAATAATTGTATTTCTGTACTTTAGTGTCTACATTTTTCTTAGTTTGTTTAATTCTCTAGTCATTTAATGATTGTTTAGATAATAGAATGAATGATAAAGCCTTGGTGATTGTGAAAATATTGTTTCCTCATGGAATTGATCGTAATACTTTTCCTACTACGAGTGACTCGTGAACATGCAATTAAGGGACATTAGGTTATTTTTATTATTGTTTGTGTGTGCTATTGCATGATTTTATTGCATATCCTATAGTCCTAATATCACCACATTAAAGCTAATAAGTTAATTTAAATCCTAAATTTGAATTTTATAAAACAAACTTTAATTGGATTAAGCTTTATTGGTGATTTTGACATATATACTTAGTTTCATGCCTTGTGTTGATTTATGTTTACAATTTTTCCCCCTCCTCCCCTCACAGGGTGACATTTGAGTAAATTTGTGTTTTGTTCTATTGGTAACTTAAGTATTTAGGAATTGAAGTTTATTCTAAACACGTACTTTGTTGGTTGTATTTGTATTTCCTAAATTGCAATCAAATTTCACTATTTCTTTCCACTATCAACTTTTTTCAAATTCGATTTTAAAGAGACACAAGGAAGCAAAGGGCTTTTGCAACATGAAGTTTCCTTACTTGGATGATCTAGAAATTGTTTACAGAAAAGATAAAGCAATTGGTGCAACAATGGAAGATTTTGAAAATGCTATGAATAAGTTGGAGGCTGAGGAAAATGTTGAAGCTGTATTTGTGAATGTTGAAACTGATGAAAAATCTTATAAAGAAAGCAAAAAAAAAAAAAAAAACAAGAATATCATGTAAAAAAGGAAACCAGGAAGTTGAAAACATCTTTACCCTTGCTTGTGAAAACATAATTTGAAATTATAATTAACAAATTTGTTGTTTCGATTAACGGGATTTCTTAAATTTTTTTTAGTATAGTTTAGTATAGCAACAACTATAACCAATGAAGATAAGATAGAGTAACTAGCATTTGATAGAAGTAACTATGTGGTAGCAGAACTTGTGAAACTTGGCTTTTCAGATACAAAAAGCTCAAGAGTAGAGAATATTTTAACTGTTACGCCCATCAAAATCACTGTATTCTTCCAACTTTCAGCTCATTCGAGGAAGTAATACATTATGACTTTACGCTATCCTAGTGTTAATAGTTATTCAGGTTCTAGTTACTAGGGGATTAGTGAACTAACTTTTGAAGTATTGTGCTTAGTTGTGGGGCAAATATGATCGTGTTTGAGATATTCTCTACCTAACAATGGACATATGATATTGAAATACAATATTTGTAAATGGCATTTTAAATATTGATGATATGCTAAAGTGTTCTATAATTATTGTTGCGATATTTTTTCTCTCACTTGACATTCGTATATCCTAGCAAATTTTTGGACAAATTTGAATTGGAAATAAGAGATATATGGGAATCTATATTAATAAAATAAAAATGACTTTTTTTTCTTTTCTGTTTTTTAAGATTACCATTTGTGTAAAACTCAGAGCATGGCTTTATATAAAATTGAACAAGCCTCTTTAGAAATTGGATAAACCTCTTTAGAAATTTTCTTTAAAAAAATACAAAATAAGAAATCTAAAAAATATTTATATCATAAAAAAGATTTTAAAATTTACTTGAAAGTCATTCCTCATCATAAGCAAATCAAACATGTAGTATTATAATGATAACTATTCCAATACTAAACCAAATATGTTAGGAGGAATCTTCAAAACTCATACATATAGTGGGGTTAGTGATGTTAATAGTGATACTAATTGAGAATTTAAACCAAACAGCTCCTAAGTCTTTATTTGCAATAGCTGCTTGTTAATATTGGTTTTTGCAAAATTGATTTCTATAAAGTTGATTTCAATTAGAATTAATTTATACAAAATAAACTTTTTTAGGTGTAGAATACTTTTAAACTTGATATCCTAAATAGTGATTTTTGACTTGCCAAAATGATTTCAAAGTTGTTTGTCAAATTACATACTTTAAAATCAAAATTTACAAATTTAATTTTGAGATATTTTTATCATGTTATTTTTCGAAAATTATTTTTGTCATAAGTAAAAAGTTATTCAAAATAAATTGAGTAGATGATGTGATGACCCAACCAGGATACTTACCACATCCTAACTGAGTGCCTGTCTAGCTCTCACCGTGGCTCACTAGTCACACTTTTGAAATAGATAAATTTAACATATGATTACAAAACCTCAAATAATTACAAGAGTGCGAGCCATCTAGGCTTCAAATTTACACCACCATAGTGAGCCTATGATATTACAATTACCCAATCTCGCCACTCTATCATGTGCTTAACCGCCTGTAAGGAAAACAAATACCGCAGGAGTGAACTAGAAGCCTAGTGAGGTCCATTTATAAAATCATTTCAAATACCTTGTCAAAATATTCATTTAAAAATGAGGTAACACGCAAGAGTAACAACTGGCTCATCCAGATATAGTAGTAACAAATTCAACAAATAAACAATGGAGGATACTGACGAATCAAGTCAAGCAATGCTCGAGAGTATTTCGAGCGTCATTTGAGAACTAGTCAAGTACTGTGCCATGGCAAAAGGTCCAATAATTCTCAAGTCTTGCACGCCAATATTTATTCCGTGGCTACGTCACACCGGTTGGTAAACTCGAGAGTTATCCAAGTACTTTCCCGTACACCTCCTTAACCTACAAAACTTCCTCGCACGCCGGTGGGTGCCGAGATGCCAAGGCAGCCAACAGTTGGTGACCAGGCCCGCTGCCGGCTCAGCCAAATTGGACATGCACAAGGTGG
The DNA here is from genome assembly GCA_024721245.1 of Mitragyna speciosa. Lineage (NCBI taxonomy): Eukaryota > Viridiplantae > Streptophyta > Magnoliopsida > Gentianales > Rubiaceae > Mitragyna > Mitragyna speciosa. The sequence continues at coordinate 12,644,129 of CM045553.1, read as the reverse complement.
GGCCCAAATCAAGCGCGCAAGCACAAGTACATTTTACAAGAGCAAGTACTTCCCAGTGTGATAAAGTACACAACTGGGTTCACAACAATTTCAAGCACAATTAACAAATTTAATATCTCGCCAAGTAATAACAAGTCATATCGTTGAGCTTTTTCACGTGATTTTCATAAAAAATCGATGTTAATAAATAAAATGATTTTAGGACACTCACAGGTATGTCAAGAATAGAGGTTCTCCAAATGCTCGCTATTGAGATTGCCCGAATCACCTATCATTAGGAGACAATATAATCAACCATCGACTTGAGGTGAATGAATAACTAACAAAATTTTGGGTTCCTCATAAGAGGAGCTTGTATACATATGAGTCTAACTCTATTTTTACTTCACTAAATTTCAGAAACTCAATACTCATGTAAACTAGACTCAATTTAAAACATTTTTCATGAGGATATCCAATTCTAAATTCAATTATAACCTAGTTAAACCTCACTCACAAAGTAATTCATCGATTGTCAATGTTCAGGTTTTAGTCATCCTAAGTGTCTAGTTTCAATCAAGCATAACTTTTGGTAGAAAACTTGAATTGCCTTCACAATTTATAGGTATGGAAACTAGTATTTAGGGACTATAACTTCATGAAGAAAACAAATTCAGATTCCCACAACAACAGGTGCAAACTTAAGGCACAACTTCACACATCATCAACCCTGTTACACAGGTTTGATTTTCTTAGTCTACTTTTATTGAATGCTGGGTTCAATCTACAAAGAATCAAGAGTAGTGGCTTATATAATTAGAAAATAGAGATTAAGGGCTACAACTTTTGTGAGAGTATCAGGTCAAATTCCAAGAGGAACAAGTTCAAAATTAGTCTACAAATTAGTGCTGCACCAATCCTGCTCATGCAGGTTGGATTTTCAGCCAAGTTTGTGTCACTGCTGGAGTTAATATACATTAGAATCAGATTCCTATAGTTTACATGGTTGAAAACTCCAGTTATACAATCTACAACTTTTGTGAAGAACATGAACCCAAACTCCAACAAGAACAAGTCCAAAATCTTCGCCTAAGTTTAGTCCTTCACCAAACCTATTCATGCAGAATCGAATTTTCAGTCCACTTTGCATAATTTCTGCGATTAATATATAAAGAAATTTGGTGCATTCTTTATACATGTTTAAATCCCTATGAATCTAGTTGCTAAATCAGCAAGAATCACTCAATTCTAAGCTTTCTACACCAAGTTATAGCTATGTTTCCAAAACTGCTGCATGAATGGCTGCACATACTAGTTTCTCAGTCATAGAAAAATCAAATCAAGATATCTCGAGCTACAGTCAATGAAAATTCATAATATTTGCACTCCTTGTAAACTAGATTCAATATGGAGCAAGTTTCTTAGAGGCATCATGTCCTGATTTTAATCATAACCAGTGTCAAAATTCTACCACAACCCATGTTACAGGTTACTAATTTCTAAGGGCACTCACGGTTCATGCTTACTATTTCAGTTTTCTTTTCCTTTTCTTGAAATTTACAATTATATTTTCACACTATCATCAAGTGTAGCAAGACTAGGACCTGTTGATTCATAATTAAACTCAAGAGTTCAAAAGGGTTTACCGGATTAATTGGCACAAGTTTCTTTCTCCTTTCTCCGGTGTGTATACGGTTTCATCCTCCTTTTTCACCTTGCACATAGCTTCTACCCATATTCAATCACCATTTTCTTTTACTAAATTGATTGCTTTCCCCGTGTTAAAAGAAGGAGATGACTCTCTCATTAGCCATCTAACTCCAGCTCCACCTCATGCTTGCTTTGACACTCACCTAAGCCGACATTCACATGTGCATCTTTCTTTCTCATTCTTGTGAGTTGTCCTCTGATTTTTCCCCAGATTGTACCATGCTCGTTTAGTCCTAAAAGAGCTTGGCTGAATCATATTATTGCTGTCCCTTTTGCTCGCTCTCCATTTTACACCTCCTACTAGCTTTGCTCCAAGATTTATATTTCCTTTTCGTCTCTCTCTCTCTCTCTCTCTCTCTCTCTCTCTCTCTATTTTTTTTTACATTACTTAGTTTAGGTATATGTTAGGTCTTGTTTAAGAGTAAATTAGGCGTCTAACTACATCATTTTAATTTGTATATACAAATGTTTTTATTTCCACAATTTTACAGCTAATGCAAGTTACACTATCATTTATGTGTTTTATGATTTCAAGTGTGCTAAATCTAAATACTATATTTTGTCAACTCAAGTATTATTACTATTACATAAATTAACCTTAAAAAGTGTATAAGTAATCATTTAGATATGAATAACGGGGACTTTTACAAGTTAATCACATTATTACCACTTTGACTTATGACTGGCAAGAGTAATAATTTTTTAGGAGTTAAGCTTAAATAGTTTGTTCACTATGAACACCTTGCTCAACCTTAGAAAGTACATAATCAACTAACGTAACCACTAATTATTTGCTACAGTAATTATGGGCCTTCACAAATGAGATACTTGATACAATCATAATTTTTATCTCATAGCTGTTTTACATCATTAGGTTAACATTACAATAATATAATGAGAAAATTCCTATAAAGAGATAAAGACGTACTAATAATTTAAAATTTAGTCAAGCATTATCTAATGTTGTTATCCTCCTCAAGCAATCCCAATTTTTCTACTGCATGTTTAAATTGTACACTAGTTATTTATAAAAATGGTTAAAGGATTTTAGACTTCTAACATGACTTAGAAGAATGCAAAAATAAAGCCTTCTACCTTCAATTGAGGAGATAATATAAACTCTTCTAATAACTCTTAGATGTGATTATTGATTTATCTAAACTTTATTTATGAAATTCATAAGTAGTACACTTGAAATTCCTATAATGAATATTTAGATTTTTTGTGGGTTTTTATTTTCCATTTTAAAGATAATATTGCTTTAAAATTTCTTTAATCAATAGCACATTTTTTGATTTGTTATACCTATAGAATTTTTTTTTTATTTTTTGTTAGGAAGATAGATTTGTAACATTCTATAAAAGAATATAAACATACTCATAGGGATTTTGAATACTGTCTTTATAAGACTATAGGAGTATATCCATCTACTATAACAAATTGGTGAATCTTATCAGAGTTTGATCTTAATAACACCTTAATTTTAATAGAATCTTAGCCCCTTGTGTAAGTATTTGTACAAAATTCTTACAATATTAATGTTGCTAAAAGTTTTTATATAAATATCATACGCACACTTGAGGTACAACCAAGTATTGCATTGCATAATCCACGTATTGTCCATTAAAACTCTCTAGTCATATCTAATATAACAAAGCGATTGTTTTCAAAATAATGATAAATTATGTAGAAATCATTTTATGAACTATATAGCAAGCAAATTCCTTCAAATATCCTTTCTTACATTTTTTTATTTTCATAAAAATTAGATTTAGATTAAGTTATTCACACAATAGGTGAATTGATATGTGTGTGTGTGTGTGTAATTTTACAAAATAAAATGCCCTATAAAAGTGAGTGATCTAACATTATTTGCTACATAAATATAGCAAAAAGTCCAAATTATGTATTTAGATAAATGTTCAATCTTTATAACATGATAATCATAATTATTTAATGTATTTAACTTACTATTTTTACCTAAAACTAGAGATAATCCCATGTGATGCATGAGTTATGATTTTCTTCTAAAACTGTGGTTATTAGTTAAAATTTTTAACTAAAAATTAAGTCCTTAAATAAATTAGCTTGTTTGCATAAAATATATAAATATTTTGAACTATTTTTTTAAATAAATTTGATTATAATGAGTTCAATAAATTTAAAAATATGTAGAATAATTATAAGAAAAAGTGTTATAAATAGTTCAACACATTACAACTTTTATTCAACGTGTAATGCCTGTGATGCTTTGATGTTAAAGTATACATACTTAAAGATACGATTTTCAAAAAATTAAAAAATGTATGAATATAATTTTAAATAAAATTTAAAATGTAACTATTTGTTTTAAAGGAAAATAAAATTATAATGACAGAAATAAACAAACACAATATGATAAAACACGTAAAAATTAATCTTTGCTACTATCTTAACACATAATTTTAAATGTATGTCTTAAAAAATAATTATTTTAAGTGTATGTTATAATTATTTGTGTGTGTGTATACACACATATAGACACACGCACATATATGCTTGGATGGCTAATAAGTACCAAAATTACATTGTAAAATATACTAATTTATAACTTATATTTTAATTAGCTGAATTTATAACTTATATTTTAAGTGTATGTTATAATTATTTTTGTGTGTGTGTACACACACATATATGCTTGGATGGCTAATAAGTACCAAAATTACATTGCAAAATATAGTAATTTATAACTTATATTTTAATTAGCTAAAATTTAAAAGAATGCATATGATACATTTAATTTCAAAAAAATTAAAATAATTCTTAACTTGTTTTGAAAATGTCATTTTCCCTTATTGCTTAACAATATCAATACCTATTTCTTTTACTTGTTTCTATTTCATCTCCTCCCTATCTTAACAAAAAATTTTACGAAGAAAACAAATATATTTAATGGGTAAAAACCTCAATGAACATCGATATTTTAAGTTTTTATACTTGTAATCCTCTAACTATTAAGAGCTTTACTAGTTGAACATCTAAAACTATATATTTATGGGCTGTCCTTTTTAAGTCATTAAGATCAAGAATTAGTTGCACGAATGACGCACAAGCTAAAGTCTAAGGGCTTGAATATCATAAAAAAAAAAAAGAGACAGACTCTATCTAAGAACGATATTGCAATGACAAGTACTTGCACTAATATTTTGGACATTTTTATAAATATTTTCCCTAAAATGAAATCAAGGATGAAATGAGTAGCCTTGGTTTCAAAATCAGAGTTGGGGTCTAGACAGGTTGCAAGAAATTATCCTGGGCCTAGCTGCTAATGAAATCCTTATTACTACTCGCTGAAAGGGGTGAAAATATAAGTATCGAATACCAAGAAAAATATAAGTACATATTAGCAATTAATACTTCAATCTTATTAAGGGATTTCAATATGGCTAAGGAATTAGTTCATACATACTCTATTTCCATACACTTGACTTGGAAGGTGTGAGCCTTAGGGCCATTAGCAAGAGAATAAGGCCATTGTGCAACAAGATGGCCTTGCAAATGAGGGCTCAGGTTGTCTAAATCTTGATTTGATTGACTTTTACTTTAGTACCTTTTTATCATTTCCAATAGAAAAATAAAAGCACCAAATATAAATAGCAGGATTGTCGATGCCAATTTTAAGAAGTACGAAGTAGTGATAATAGTGAATTTAGAGTTTAGGCCTTTATTTTGTACAAGTTCCACTATAATTACTATTTAATGAGAATAATATTAATTATTGTCTATACTTGTTAGAATTTTTGCAAAATATTTGCAAAAAAAAATTCTAGCTTAAAAAAATGTTCTAATTTTTTTGGCTTATTGCGGCAGTTCTCGTCTTCTAGTAGGATAAAATCTTCTAGATTGGTCCTACTAAATATGTGTTGGCTTTATTATAGAACAGTTAGAATTTCATATTAAAATCAAGATTCTAAAATTCAATTGGATCTTTAGGATAGTGACTTATAATATAGTTTCCTGTGCTCACTTAATCTTAGATCATATATTGGAACTCAAGTTCTACTATTGCATTTGTTCTCAAGCTAGTTTTCAGAATCAAAGTTCTAAGATAGTCGCTTCTTCTCAATAGATTTTAAAATTGGAGTTCATGTGGTAAAATTCAAATTATGCTGTAGGTTCCTTTTTGTACAATTTCTAGGGAACTAGCTATTTTAAGAAGTAACATTCAACTTCACAAACAATGTAATGTGTACCCTTAAAATGATTGGTTACTCATAATTTACCGTCAAAATGATGATTACTTAGTGTGCAACATTTTGTTCCTATATAGCCTCTATGGGTGATTGTAGTTGGTGGGCTAGAAAAATAATTGAACGAAAGGAAAAAAATTGGATCAAGTTGGACAAGACGGGACATGGAAGTCATTTGGAAGGAAATAAGAAGTTGGGGAATTGCTATATAATACCAATAGAGACTGAACAAAGAGTGAGTTATGGACTAAACTTCCAGGCATGTTTAATAGATAGGGTTTGAGCTAAAACAACTAAATGGGGTATCGGTTGGTAGGGTTTAGGCTAAACCCAAACCCGAATTTATTAAAGAAAAAGAACTTTAATGAAACATATATAAGACTGGGTATATCCAATGGATGCTTATAATTGATACTATATATTGTAGTTTTAGAACTCTTAAAGCTAAAAGTATTGATACATATAAAATTCAATTCAACATAGTCTAATGGAGTATAACTAGATGTAGTTAAGTTAAACTAGCCTTGAGAGCATGCAATATACAAGTAACACTTTTCTTTAAAGATAGTGATTATTGAAGAATAATTTTAAATAAAAATAAATTCTCAAATAAGTTAATATTTTTTTATTGAATTTAGAAAAAATTTTAAGTAATTTAATTAGGATGAATTCAATCCATTTAATCATATTGGCCAATTTTGTTAAAAGATAAATAATAAATAGTTTAATACCATGTATAATATGAAAAACATTTATTTTTCATGCAAATGCTCCTGAAATACTTTATAGCTAAATTTTAACACGTAATTGATTGTAGCTGTCCATAATCTAAGATATAATTAAAGTACATAATTAAAGGAATAAGATATAACAATAGGAGCAGAAAAGGAAAGATAATTAATTAATGTAGTAACCTAGTTAAATAAGAAAGAAATAATAATTAAGAAATTTTAGCTAAGTATTTATATTATTATAAAAATAAAATATACAAAAAATTAAAAAAAGAAAAAGGAGGAGAAACTATCAAAGTTAGCACCATGTGAAGGTTGTCTTGAATTGTGTGCGTATGTTTGTAGGTATTTACTTCAAACTATAGGACATACAAAAACATAGCTATTGTACGAGGTATGCAAACATTTAGCAACATCTATGTATGGTAAATTATATCTCTCAGCTAATGTCAAAGTCAGATATTTTTTTATATAGAGAAAATGTAAATCCTATCTATTAGGAATCAATAAGAACTACAAACTCTTGCTGAGAAGTATCTTTAGGTAAAGTATAGGTAAAGTGTCGTATCTATCTAATTAATTGTCACCTAAGCTCTACCATCCATTCCAAGTTTAAGAATCTAGGTGACAGCATCCCAATAAAACAACAAGAGATTGTACCCAAGTAATAGGTTGCCCATACCTTATATTTGAAATGTCTTGTATATATGTGCGTGTGCGCGAGTGCTTGCGCACATGCGCAATAACCTTTCACTTGGGTATGATCTCTTGTTATTTGATCCAGATATTATTGCCTAGGTATGAATTGATACACAATAGATTGGTTAATTAATGCAATAAAATAAGATATAATTTTCAATATATACATAGAGCTTTTCAACATATACACTTAATAGGTCATGGTTAGTGTAAGGTCTAAATTGCATAGTCTCTGACTTTACCCAAATCAATAATTCACTTGCAAAATCTAGAATTGGGCATGATATATGCTTAAAAAATAACTTTTAAAACCACAAAATTATGATATGATGAGTTTGGCTAAAACACGTCCTAATAACATGCCTATTTGATAAATGTGTGCACACACACAAAATGAATATCACAACAAAATCTTAATACAAATGTACAAAACTATAATCATATGATAAATGTGTGGAGGTACCTTCGCAGGACATAATATGCTTGGGACATAACATAGTTTATATACGTCTATTAATAATATATTATTTTGTATCTCATTCTAGATGCATTTTATATGTATACTTAATATAAAGCTTTATGTCAAATAGAGACATTTTCAAATGTTTGCGTTATAGATATTTTTGTCGTACGATTCCTTATAATATACAGATTTTTTCGTTAAAGGACAATTTATTATACATTTTACTCTTATTTACATAATAAAAACACCTTTAATTACATATAATTTAGAAAACTTTTTTCTTGGTCAAAAGACAATAATACTAGTGTAGTCTTATCTACTTGATGTAGAATTTGTATTATATAAAGATATTTTTACATATGGCGACAATGTTATCTTGCTACTCGTACGCACAACTGCTATAAGTGAACCCAATTGAACATTGTCAATTAGAAGGAAAGAAACTCCATCCTCAATTGCAAAAAATTCTTACATGGACGTGGTCCAAGTTTTATCTGTGCACCTTATGGTGTAAAAGGAGCAACATGAGTAATCCTATATCACTTTCTTATATCAGCATGTTGTATTATAATTATGTGACTTTTTTTATACCACAAGAACTACAACTTGGCTGTATTTTGGTTAATGTAAAATTTTCCATCAATTGTTGCTAGGATTTCTTTTTATCACAATGTTGTAACAAGAGACAAGCTAATGTTCTATTTTAGAATCTCTACGGTTGAGCCTTAACTGACATAATAAGAGGAGGAAATTGAAGGAATATTCAAAACCAATCTCAAGACAAGAAAGGCACAAACAAGAACCAAGGGTTGAGCTCGAACAGGGGCCTATTTCAGCATCTAAAGACGAGTAAGCAGAAGTGACATCTAAAAATAAAAAAACCTCATAAGAGGTAATTTAATAAAAAATCAAAGCTAAAAAGAAAAAACCTCATAAGAGATAATTTAATAAAAAATCAATCTTTTTTCTATAGTTATGAACAATATAATTATAAATGTCAGTTTTGATAAAAAAATACGCTCCATGCAATATTAAGTATTAACTAACTACTAACTATCTTTTTTTTTTAGTCGTGCTCTCTTTTTTAACAACACATTTGATAAACAATTTGTCAGAATTACTAAAACATATTGACGAAAACAATATGTTAAATTTTTAAAATTTGAAGTTATGTTGTTGATAATGGCACTTCACATTTAGACGTATAAAAAAAAAGAATATGTTGTCAATAATAAAATTTGATTTCCAAAATCGTTACCTCAAGTAATTAGTCACCGTTACTTGTTAGGAGACCATAACAAAATTCTTTTTCAACCCTCCTCCCAAAAAAAAAAAAATAAAAAAGGAAAAAATTAAAGAGGAAAAATATTTTCTCGCCAGGCGACGGTCCCACATCAAAACATCCCCCACACTACTATTCGGCGGCCAGCGCTGAATCAGCAAACACCAAAAAATAGTGAAAATTACCCATATATCGGACGGTCCAATTTCACCCCAAATGGACCCCACAAAACGAAATGATAAGACAATAGAACTCGTATGAGTCACTACACCGTAGGTCTTCCCCGAGTAGTAGTGAAAAGAAAAAAAAAAAAAATACAAAAACCAAAGACGAAGACCAGTTAGAAGAATAGTTCTCTCTCTCTTTCTTTTTATCTCTCTGTCAAAAACTTACATTTATTTCTCTCTCTCTCTCTCTGCGTGTATTTGTGTGTGAGAAACTGCGTGAGAAAAAGAGTAATAGTAGTACAAGACTATTTGCTCTCTTCTAGACGTCGTCGTTTCTCCTCCAGCTAAGGTAAGCTAGACGAAGAAGAGAAGAGAAGAGCTGTGATTGGAAGGGTAAAATTGTAACTTCCCTTCACTCTCGTGGAACCGATCCTTTTATCATCGGAATTGCAAAGTCAAGCCGTCTCGATCGAGGTATTTTTTCGGGTTATTTGTTCGGTTTTGACCTTGGATCATGGAAATTTCATCAATTTGTTGTCCTTTGTGTATGTTGTTTTTCATTTCGGTGTTAATTTTGCATTTTGTGGTTTAATTTTAAAAGGGTTTTAGAGTTGGGTATTTTTTTTTCTTTGGTTTAATTGATAGGGTTTTGAGGTTTATACTAGCTTTAATATGTTGCAGTTTCTGTTGAATAAATGTAGGAGAGCTTTAGGTTAAGAGTTTTTAGCCGTTGAAAATGGAAATTTATACTTAATTAACTTAGCAAAAAGGGGGGGGGGGGAAGCAAACTTTTAGCGGGTGAAGAAGAGGAGTTTTGAGTTTTTGGTTGTTATGAATTAGTTAGATTTTAACTGATTTTTGAAAAGGCAATTTTAGGCAAGAAGTTAACACAACCGTAATTAATCCGCCTTGGGTTTTTTATGGTATATTTTGACCTTAAAAGAAATGAATTCTAGTATTTTGTGGACCACCTATGAATAAAAATTAATTTTTCTTTCGTTTGAAGATTTAATTTTACTACGAAAATGTATTTTACATTGATCACTTGTAATCGGTTATTCATGAAATCAAAACTTGGTTGTCAAAATTGATCTTTTATTTTGCAGTTTAGGCATGTAATAGAGTTTGGTTCCTGCTGGACAACCAAGATCAAGATTCGGTTTTTTTTTTTTTAAGCCTTTTTTATTGATTATTGCTTTTATTGCAGGGTTTTGCCGAGTGAAAATTTGAGCTAGAAGTTCCTCATGCAGAACAATCAAAGCTTCTAAAGTCAAAATCTTGTACCATAATTCTTGTGCCACGAATTTGACTTTGAAGGATGTTGGAGGCTCCAAAATTTACTGGAATCATAGGCCTAAATAATAACCATGATGATTATGGCCTGTCACAAAATTTTTACCATAAGCTCAATGAGGGCTCAAACATGTCAATCGATAGCTATGGGAGCTTGCAGATGAGCAATGGGGGAGGATCTGTTGCTATGTCAATGGACAACAGCAGTGTAGGGTCAAATGATTCCCACACTCGCATGTTAAACCATCAGGGCCTCAAGCGAGTCAACAACAACTACTCTGTTGCAGCTAGTGTCAATCGTGGAAGAGTGTCTCATGGATTGAGTGATGATGCACTGGCTCAGGCATTGATGGACCCTAGGTTCCCTACTGAGGGGCTTGAGAATTATGATGAGTGGACCATTGATTTGAGGAAGCTTAATATGGGAGCGGCATTTGCCCAAGGGGCATTTGGAAAGCTCTATAAGGGAACTTACAATGGTGAGGATGTGGCTATTAAGCTTCTGGAGAGGCCCGAGAATGATCTCGAGAGGGCACATTTGATGGAGCAACAATTTCAGCAGGAGGTTATGATGTTGGCAAGGTTAAAGCATCCTAACATTGTTCGCTTCATCGGTGCATGTCGAAAACCAATGGTGTGGTGTATTGTTACTGAATATGCAAAAGGGGGGTCAGTTCGACAGTTTTTGACCAAGCGTCAGAACAGATCTGTTCCGTTGAAATTGGCAGTAAAGCAGGCCTTGGATGTGGCAAGGGGAATGGAATATGTGCATGGCCTAAACCTTATTCATCGCGACCTGAAATCTGACAATCTTCTAATTGCTGCTGATAAATCTATCAAGATTGCAGATTTTGGTGTTGCTCGTATTGAAGTGCAGACTGAGGGAATGACACCAGAAACAGGGACATACCGCTGGATGGCACCGTAAGTGTCTTAATCTTAATTTTTTATGTCCTTAAATTACCTTTCCCTTGCTTTAATTACTTATTGTTTATGGTTGCATCTTTTTTATTGTGCGTCTACCACTGTTTAAACAACCCTGGGAAGTTTTACGAAAGTAGTGTTGAAGATGGTCAGAGTATTAATATTTTTGTCATGTTGAAGACATTAGAAGTCAGCAGAGATTAGACTTTGTATTGTGACAAGCGTAACACCGGGAAGGATGGCTGTCATTGTTCTAACAACTACATTTTCTGAGTAGATTTTTTTTTTTTTGTCTATATCTTGTGTTATAGATTGCATCTATTCTCTTCCACCACAGAAAATAAGAGAAAGGGAGTTGACGAAAAGAAAAGCACCCCGGTGGCGATTATGAGTGGGGGAAATATCCGCTGGATGAAAATTTATGAATCACTATGTTCGATCTCCATTTTAATAGTTTTGAATTTTTTAAAATTCTTTAGCATCTTGTATGGCAGCATTTTAAAATTATATTATAGCATATAGTTGCCTCTTAGACATGGATACTTTTAATACAGAAATGGGTATAAATGATGTGATGGAGGTTATCTAGCTGTCATTTTGAAAAGTTACAGACAAATGATTTTTCTTTTGAAGTGTTATTTGGATAGTTTACTCCAGTTCTTATTTGGAACTTTGGTTGATGGACATCTCTGGGCATTAGTTTTATGTGGTTGTCAAAGGATATCGCAACTTTCAAATTTGCCAATCAGTGGAGTTGGATCTGGGTAAATTGCAGTTTTTAAAATCAATGCTGAAAATTATGTGGATTGTAATTCCTAGATGTTTATATTCTCTTGTAACATTTGAAGTTCACGGATGAGATACATTGTTTAATTTGTTGGAACATTGGAAGTTCATGGATACAATTCGCTGCTTAATTTGTTGAGGTTCTTATTCTATTTGACATTTACTTAATAGGAGTATTCAGCTTTTGAGCTTTCTTCAACTATTAAATTACCTATGTTACTTTAGTGGGTGTAACATATTAATTCAAGTGATTTTCGTTTTTACTTAAATTAATTGGCATGCATTTATTTCCTAGAACTCCCTTCATTCGATGCTTTTGACTTGAGACTTTTTTAGTCTAATCTATTCCTGTTCTAACTGATATTTTTAGATTATTTGTTGAGTAATTTGTAAATTTGCTGAAATTAGATTCAGGAAAAACACCATCCTTAACGCATGTGTGTGTGTGTGTGTGTGTGTGTGTGTATAGCATGAGATGTAGGATCTACAGAAGAAAATTGCAGAATTTTGATAATTGATTCTATTGAAGTTTGACAATTGCTTTTATATCAAGATACCTTGTTGGGCTACAACTTTGAACATGTGCTTTTGTGCACTCAAATTAGTGGTCATGATGACATATGGCTAGCTAGGACAAATTGTACTATGGACTTCTCATAATTTAAAGATCCAAAAGACCAACATGAGTTGGCTAGTTATGATGAACTAAATAATGTTATTTCAGTTTCTCATTTACTTCTCTTTTTTTGTTTATGCCTAATAAAAAATACCAAGCTTTTGACTTACCTTTTCTTTCTAAGTTCTTTTGAGACTCGGCTTTATCACTTGGTTGTGGTGGTTCATTGATTTAACCCTTTGGACTTAAAGAATTTCGGAACCATATATGTTCTCAGATGGTTTAGAATTCAAAGATTATGATGGGCAGTCTCTACTGGTTTTTGGAAGACAATATTGAGTGTTTATTAATAGAATTTGGGTTGAACTTGGTTCTCTGATTTACCAAATTTCTTTTTGCAAAAAGTTTTGATTGGAATTGAATGTTAGTTGTGATTGTTAATTGTCGATCCCTTCACTTGCATTTACAACATTTAGCATGTGTACGTCGTCTTCTATGCTTTCCTTTGGACCTCCAAGTAGGGCAGGATTTAGATGCTTAAGGAATTAAATACAAAGCTTATAATTATTTGTAGTAGAAGGCAAATCGAGTGGAATTAGTGCTTTATATAATTATATTTTGAATGCATCATTTTTCGGCCTTTGTGTGGAGTTGATCAGGACCCAATTTGGAAAGAAGGTGGGTGAAAGGCTGCTCTACACAGTGCACTTGGAAAGGCATTTTCACTGCAAAATGCACTTGCCAATGCAGGTTTACATGGGGGCTTAGGTGAAATTGTCTTGTCTTCTAAGGGTCTGTTTGGTTCATGGTCTGGATTAGATTGGATGAGTCATCCTCAAATTAATTGTCACTATTGGCTAGTGTTTGGTTGATACTGGGTTTGAAGGGATATCTTAAGAAATAATTTTATAGTGTGTATGGTTGGAGATCAGAACTTGATTTTACTGACCAAAATATCTTTAACTTTACAATATTATTTTTATTTGATAATGGTAATGGTGATAGTAGTTGGTCATGTGGTGCTTGGTGGTAAAATTGTGGTGCTTCATGATGGGGGGTGGATGGTAGTGCTAGTGGTGGTGCTTGATGGTGGTGTGCTCTGGATGGTGGTGTTGCGTGGTAGTAGTGGTGGTGCTTGATGGTGGCACTGCTCTAGATGGTGGTGTTGCGTGGTAGTAGTGGTGGTTGTGCTCGATGGCAGTGGTGCATGGTGATAGATGGTGGTTCTTCCTTATGGTCGTGATTGTGGTAGTGGTGTTGTATGGTAGTGGTACTGGTGGTCTTCGCTGCTGGTGGTGGTGCAAGTGCTAGGTAGTGGTACTGGTGGTGTTCGCTGCTGGTGGTGGTGCAAGTGCAAGGTAGTGATAGTGGTATTGCGTGGTGGCGGTGTTGCTTGGTTGTGATGGTGGCAGTGGTGATGCATGGTGGTTGTGGTAGTCATGCTCGACGATTGTGATGGATGGTGGCGTAATTTGGTATGGTTAATGGTGCATCGTCGTGGTGGTGGTGGTGCATGATGGTGATGGTTATAGGGCATGGTGGTGATGGTAGTGGTAATCCACGTGGTGGTGGTGGTGGTAGGTCAAATTAGTGTAAAATTTTGTTATCCCATCTAGAATTCATCCCGGGATAACTAATCCCACCTTCCCCATGGGGTTATTTTATCGCATGTGAAAGGGATTATTTCGGTTAAATAGGATGACTAATCCCGTGCGTCAAAAGCAACCATGGTATTAGGTATCCAATGATCTATCATCCTATGAACCAAACGCACCCTAAGGGAATGGTTAGAGGAATCAAACCTGTGATTTATATGGTTATATGTTGTTCTACATGCTACTCAGGATGTTGATTGTTCACTGATCATGTTTGATGCAAATTAGATGGGTTTTTATGTTTCTTTCTCTAGTTTTATTTTTGCTTCAGTTGGCTGAAGATAGAGATTGCATTGAACTGTAATAAGTGTCAAATTTGCTTTTCCAGAGTGATTTTGGTTTTGCTAGTATCCCAAGTATAAGGGATAACTTTGTCAATTATAGCTCTTTGCTGTTATTGGTTTCACCCACAAAATGCGAGGATTTTCTAGATATCCATAGCATTTGACTTGGTTTGAAGATTAAGAGCATTATAATTCCTCATTGTCATCACATTTTATAGTCAATACAAAATAACCTCATGATATGAAGATTAGTTTCTAGTCGTCATGTATGTGACTTAGGCAAGGGATGATACTACAACTTTTTTCAATGCACTTTTATAGCTCAAAAGATACTGAATGATTAGGTAAGAGTGATAGTCTACCAACAAGGTGACAAAGATATCTTGCTTCATGATCATCCCTGTAGTTGAGAAATTTTTTTTTGAAAAGTGTCTTATTTTGGACAGCAGATTATATTGTGCCATACATGAAATACAGTGTTGATGGAAACATGAAGGTTTTGAAGAATTCTTGTGATGTTTTAGGCTGCAAACATCAAGAATGCTTTAGACCTTGCTCCGAGTAAACTTATATAAGAAACGAGCATAACAACAAAGGGAAGAATCAGGTCCTATAATTTTTATTGCGAGACTCGTTGTATCATGTGGTCGAACTTTAATGCTTCTGATCCTTTTTAGATAATTTTTATCTTTCTCTAGAAAAGTGCCAAAAAAATGTATTTAATAACTGTGACAAAGATCTCTTATTGTCATAAGTAATAGAGGTCTCTTTTGTGGTAACTAATAGAGATTTTTTTTAGTCTATGGAACTATTAGTGAAGAAGCTGGAACTCTTTTGCCACGTGAATAATTGTTATTTAACATTTCTATCCATTTAGCTTTGCTGAATTTGATTGTGATGCCATCGAATACAGATAAACATGTATAGAACACGTAAATGAGCTTTTTATATAGTTCCTCACGTAGCTGCATATTGAAAAAAGACAAACACTTGCAATCCTATGTTCCCGGGAGTGATATTTGTATTAGAACAGTCCTTTTTTTCTAAATTATTACATGTTCAGCTTATTATTCCTTCAGATAATCAAAGGTGATAATCAAAGGTGACGTTCTTGATTTTATCTCACTGTGGGCTGCTTGAGTGCACTTTTCTCTTTATATGCAGGGAGATGATCCAGCATAGGCCTTACACACAAAAAGTTGATGTCTATAGCTTTGGGATAGTGCTGTGGGAACTGATCACAGGGATGCTTCCATTCCAGAACATGACTGCTGTACAAGCGGCATTTGCTGTTGTAAACAAGGGTGTCCGCCCAAGCATTCCAAATGACTGTCTGCCTGTACTCAGTGAGATCATGACACGTTGTTGGGATGCTAATCCTGATGTCAGGCCGCCTTTCAGTGAGGTGGTTAGAATGCTTGAGGCTGCAGAGACAGAGATCATGACTACTGTCAGAAAGGCTCGTTTCAGGTGCTGCATGAGTCAACCTATGACTATGGATTAATGCAGAGAAGAAAGTTGTAGAAGTGGTAAGAACAGAGTAAAGCATTGAAAGGAAAAAAAGAAAAGGAAAAAAAGACTGATTCTATGTCAGTTTCTGTATGTATCAGGCTTAATTTCTTTCTTCAGATAGAAAAAGGGAGAAAATTTATGATAAGAACTGCTTGTTTTGTGTTTTTTTTGGGGCTCCCTTTACTGATGGATTTAATACGTTTAATTAGTGGTGATAGAGGATGTTTGATATGTATTTATACATGCCTATGTTGCTATGTTTATACATGCCTTGTTTAGCCATTTGCTTCCTATACAATGGCCCTCGAGTTTTATTAAGCTGTCAGTGCTCTTAAATATCTCTTAGCCTTTAGTCTAATGATTTGAGAAAACATGGGATTATATGGGGATCTGTATGTCTGGTGTGTGTGGCCGTATTTGTCTTCATGGTTATTTGATATATGGAATTAAAGAAAGTGACAATTATCAAATGAAAGGAAAGCCAAAGCATCAGCTGCTCGCTCCTTGTGTTGCATTTCTGGTTTGCCGGTGGAATTTGTTTGGGTTATTCACAGTAAGCAGAAGTGCCAAATTTGTCATATTTGCACGTACTGATACTAGTTGTTTGCATTCCGTAAGTGGGGCGTCTTCTGACTTTTTCATTTTGCAGATTACACATTCAAATCCAAACCTAAGGCATTCAGGTGGCCATGATCTAAACAGAGAAGGTTTGAGGAGAGAATTTTCCTGATCTTTTAATCTGTAACGGGTGTAGGATTGGTAATCCGTCTTTTAACATGTTTTTAGCAGCTGCCAATAGATACATTAAGTTGCAAGAAATATCCGACAGCATTTTGGAAAAGATCCTATTAACTTTTTCGCTTGGGTAATTAGAAACGTTCTGCTGATTTATGCGAGTGCGATTATGTTTCAACCAATTTATGGAGGATATTTTACGTCGATTTCTATTGAGGTTTGCTATTCTAGTTTTGAGAATTACTATGAAATCTCTTGATAGCTAATGAAGTTTGCTATTCTAGTTTTTAGACTTACTACGATATTTCTGGAAGACTCCTCCAAATTATTTTTTAGTAATTTGGCAAGGGAGAATCCAAGAAAATGTCTCTGTAAGCTGAGTTAGGTATTAGAACCTTGTTATAAAAGGTCTATTAGGAACATTGTTAGAAAAGGTCTATGTAATATGAGGAGAAAGCTTAAAGAATTTTCCGGATATAAATATTAATAGAACATAAGAGAAAGTCTAAACATCTCATTTAAATTAGTTCTGGTTGGATGAAGTGCTTTTTAAAAATACTTTTTATTTTTTTAGATTCTAGTCGTCCAAATATCTTTGTATCACACGCATATTTTTCTAAAAAGTTTAAAAATTCTGAAAACAAATATCTCGTATAAAATACTCAAAAAAAAAAAAAAAAAAAAGCCCCCATTCGAATGGAGTTAGAAAATGCATGATAATTCAGTCAAAATCCTCATGACTACCATACAATCCGTGCGAAATTTAATTGCCGGATGCCAACATCCAAGTCAGCCATTCTAACAAATGCATCCGTCCCACTGATCCTATTGGGTTTCTTTTTCCAATCAAAATTTTTAATTTTGAAGCCATAATAGGAATTGACCATCCATCCCCGTTCTAGCTTTTTTCTTAACTTGCTTTTATACTTTTGAAGCCACGTTCTAGCTTTTAGCAAAACAAGCAAAGGATAAAGGTGGATATTTAATTTTCATCTGTATTCTGTTAGATTTGATTCTCTTTAATCATTTTGATTCCAACTTTAGAATCACGCAAGGGTGCTTAGGCAGTTGGCATCACTTTTAATGAACGATTCTTAAGACGTAAGAAAGGCGAGCAATGTGATATTAAGTCAAACGCATCGTAAATAAAAAATCAATCAACTCAAGAATGTCGGTCTGAACTCAATCCATTCGGACCGACAAATTTTCGTTTAGTTTGAATGATTATTTTTAGGATTTTTTTTCTCAAAAAAATTACTACTAATAGTTTTGGAGATTTTTTCAAAATTATGTGTGTATGAGATAAAATAAATTTTTTTTCTAAAAAACACGTTTTTTGAAAATAATGCCAGATTGAATTTTTTCCCCCCAAGATATCTTCAAAAATCACTTTTTATTTAGTAAGTGCACAAAGTTAAAGTGTTTTGTAAGAATATATTTTTTGATAACTCTCTTATTTTTTTTGTTAAAGTCTAGTAATTCAAACAGGGTTACCTCTTCAAAAGATTAAAAAAAAAAAGAATGGGAAAGGATAATATGAAAAATAAAATTCCTACATATAATGAGATGCTGTTTGGAATCGAGTGTAAGAAATGCTTTTTAGACTATTATACTAGTACTAATTTAAACAAAAATCAAAATAGAAATATTTTTTAAATCTTAAAATCTGAATATTAATGAACAATGAAGGTGTACTTCTAAATAACATGCCAGGCACTTCCTTTAGAACTACTAGTAATAAAAGTACTTTTAAATGAGTCATTGCAATTCCAAACGAACCTTAAAATAATGACCTAGGTGTCTTGATAGCTGTGATTTTTTTTTTTGTTTTTTTTGCATTTAGAAGTGATTTCACAAGTAAAAAGACAAGAAAAACAGATTAAATTCTATAATAATTATATCCACATATGTCATGAATGATTATTTACTTCCCCTATCCCTTTTGTGTTCTCATTGATCGTAAATAAAAATCTTGTGTATCAAAAAAAATATATTTGTAATGAACTCCATTTGGGCATTTATCCTTGCTTTTGATAACACTTTGCCAAGTGAAAGATAAGTAACAGAAAATTTACAAAATGTATACTTACTAATCAGAAATTCATTTTCTTTTTTCTTTTGGGCAAATTCGCATATAGTAAAAACCAGTGTGAAGAATATACGCAAGATAATCTCTCTTTTCAGAGAAGTCATTCCAATTGAAGTGTTTTCTCGAAACATAGTGTCAATTCCAAGATTTTAAAAGTTGAACGAGAAAATATTATCAAGGTGCATGATTTATGTTGGATTTTAATGTCTGAAAATAATCATTCAACCTTGTTGATGAAACGAAAAAGGATAAATTTTTAAAAAGGGAGCAATTGGTATCTTATTTAACAAAGAGGGAATAATTTTTAACTATTTATTATTATATAAATTATTTATACTCTTTACATACGAAATATACTTTTTTTTTTCGTCAATAATAGTAGTACATTTTGCACAAAAGTACGTACAAATACCTTTTATAATAAATAGTAAAAAGTTATGCTATCTTTATTTATTTAGCTCCAAGTGCATCCTTCTAACTAATTTTTCACATGCAAAGTAATTATCCTAAGACAAGTTTAGAATTGGGTGCCACTACAAAGTTTATAGTTTCACGTGGGCATATTGACGTGACCTACATCGGAATTGCACATTTAAGGTGATCTAGATCGGAATTGTATATTCAAGATTTGTAGACCCACTGCAATTATTTAAGGTGATCTAGATTAAAATTGTACATTTAAGATGTATATAGACCCACAGCAATTCCAAAGATCCCCTATCTTGGAGATTCTTCATAAATCAAATTTACGATTTCACTTGTAAATCTTATGGTATAAAAAAATACTACAATATAAAGCATGATAATGTGTAATGATAAAGGGTGCTCATCTAACTCATTTTATAACTCCATTGGTAAAATGATAGACAAAATATATGTAAAAATCTTGTCCCTTATCCAAGTAGGCATGGTCACGGTTCTAGAACTGCCGGTTGTAGTTCCATAACAGATAGTTCTGCTTCTTTAAAAAAGGTAAAATCAAAACTGCACCATATAAGATGGTTCTTAGGATGGTCTTGGTTCTTTAAAAAGGTGGAACCATAATCACACCTTATAAAGGTTAGAAGTAGCAAACCTAGTAATTTATTGTTATTTTTGTCGATGTCATATTCTTGAGGATAACACTTTTTCATACGTTTGTGATACTTTCTATAGCCATCTCTCGTTTTATATTGATAACATATTTTATAATAATTGCATCTTACTTCAGTTTCACTGTTTATATCAACTTCTGTGGAGCACTTCATGAAGATCTCAAACTTAGGCGCTCTATTATTTTTTTTTTCTGGTATTAATTGTTTGCTCCTCAAGAATTGTCTTCATGTGTTCATTTTCTTAAATAGGAATATCAACATCATTAATATTGAATATTTCATTTAGGCTGATATTACGAAAAATATTTTGCTCTTGATTGTTGATTTTGATGACGAGCTACCACCACCAAAACTTCTATTTGACAATAAATGAGTAAAAAGAAAAAAATTTATAAATAATAATCTAATACTTAAAATTATATCATTGGATGAATTAAGTAAATAGTAGAATATAAATAAATTGAGAGCAAGCAAATTTGAAAAGAGTACAAAAATTAGAAAGTAAATGAAGTAATTGAGAGTATTAGAGATAGAAAAGAGAAGATAAATTTTGGTGTGGGAGAAAATAATAGTTAAGAAATATTTATAAAAAAAAATTAGTAACAAAATTGTAAATAAAGAAAAAAAGGCTGTTGCATTTGGAATGACACCATTACTTGCAACGACTTACAACAAAAGAGGTTATTTATCTTGCTGTTGCATTTTGCAAAGACTTAATCGTAGCTAAATTGCTGTTTCTTTTTAGAAAGAAATACTTTTGGTCTTGGTCTTCAAGTGAGCTTTGACTTTGACTGTTTTACTTTTCTATTTATTTTTAATGGATTCAAAATCGACAATTCTAGTTTCGGTCTATTTTTTGAGAACAAGAACCTTTACTTAAGGTTCCTTGACGGTTCTAGTTCTGGTTCTGATCCGGTTCAAATATGGTTTGGTCCGATCTAATTCCCGGTTCGAAATGGAACAATGGCATTGCCTACATCCAAGTCCGCCAGTGGTCACATTGGTATTTTTGCAAATTTCAGTGCAAATTAGAAGATCTCTGATTCCTCAGATATTCCCGTTCTAGAACCCATCCCCATAAAGCTACTCCCCACCCCACCTCCCAATTTGCTTCACTGTGACCATTCATAATTTACAGACGCAAGAATTGCATATAAGTACAAAAACCGTTGCAGTACTAAGATTATATGATGATGAATTTGGATCTTCCTGGTCGTAGTAGTGCTTCAACTATGACACTCAAAAGCTGCTTGTCATCCTCATTCTCCCTGTTTCCATTACCCAATAGTAGTGTCACTGATTCTATTCATTACTGCTCTTCTGTGATTAAGCAGAATAAGAACTTGAAGCCATGCAAGAATCACTTCTTGTATTCATGCTCACGTAATTTGAGGATCCCAGTTCTTCTTTGCAATGCTTCTGCTGCTCAGGTTGGTAAAAATCCAAAATTTTTGTCTGTTATAGACAGATCCCTTTTGAGATTTTTACAAATAAATGCATTTTTTTTTATTTGGTTGAAAACACACTTCGATTTTCTTTAGTTGTGAAGGGGAAAAAAAAAAGAGATTTTGTTGCTTTATTCTTGCCTGGTTTAAGAAGCAATTCACAATAAAATCTTGAGGCTTTTCCTTTTTTTGATTCGCCACACTAATTTATTGTTGGAAAGTTCGAAATGTGTTCGATATTTTTAATGAATACTTCTGTTAAAGTTGATAACATATTGGCTGCAAGCGTACTCTCCTTTGGCTTTAGTTCTCTAACAAATTCTTTTCCCTGAATAAAAGTTCAATATGGTTGATTTTGATAATTCTTGGATTTTAAATTAAAGCTTTAGCAGTTATGATTGTAATTTCTTGAGTTCAAATATCAACGTTGGCCTTTCATTGCGATAATTGCCTAAGAAAGAGGAGCATCTGGATGTTTCCGTGGATTATTGCCATCAGTTTCTGGTTGTGACCTTTGGAAAACAGGGAGGGGGAGAGGCAAATAGGTGAATTCGTGTTTACAGATATTACAATATATAAAGAAGAGGGTTGTGACCTGTGTTCAACCTTGATTCAATAATAACGTATAATGTAAATCAGTATTACTGACTAATGTCGTAATTTGGTCTTTGTTCTGGTCTTGATTTCTTTGACGATCTCTTAATCTTAGTCTGAGTCTTTCAGGTTGGTGCTGCAGACTTGGAAGATTCAACAAATAAATCGAAATTTGAAAATCTAGTCTGGCCTTCTCCTGATGATGATGTCCCATTTTGGCAAAAAAAATTCCCATCATGGGACATGAGATCTGACGATTCTGGTAATGTGGAGAAGGATCCTGATCTTCTTCACATTTTTCATGTGACAGCCGAAATGGCACCCATTGCAAAAGTTGGAGGTCTTGGCGATGTTGTAACTGGTCTTGCTCGCGCATGCTTGAAACGTGGTCATAAAGTGGATGTCATGCTTCCTTTCTATGAGTGCATACAGAGGCATTGTATCAATGATTTGGTGTTGATCAATACATATGATTCATTTTTCAGTGGAAACTGGGTACCTACAAATGCATATAGAGGGGAAGTTTCAGGCATCCCCGTGATTCTAATTGAGCCATCCAATCACTTCTTTAAGGGACGGAGTGTATATGGAGGATCATATGACGAGCTCGAGGCATATTTATTCTTCAGTCGTGCTTGTCTTGAATGGATGCAGGTTCAGTGCTGATAAGTAGAAATATAATGAGGATAAATAACCAGATTGAGATTTCCAATCAACCTTCTAAACTTAAAGCAAAAGAAGAGAAATATCTCTATAGACATACATAAACACTAAAAAACCTACACATACAAACAGGTTCACATGTTTATCCTCCTAGCTAGCCAATCTATGGTACATCATGCATAAGTATGTATCATGTACTCGTACACATTTTGAACACCCTAGCTAGTAAAATTATCTTGTGATGTACTCCTATGACAGAAAGCAAGGGAAAGTGTAGCTTGCACCAACTACTTGACTTGTAATAGGATGAGAATTAATTTAACCACCCATAACAACTGCATATAGTCCTTTCAAGTAGTTCAACAACTGTTTTTTCAATTGTTTTTATGTCAAAATGCTATCATTTGTCAGCTTTGAGTGCTGGCTGCCATCAAAATGAAAGATTAGAAGCTTCTTTTGCAGGTAACCAGAACACAACCTGATGTCATTCATGTCCACGAATGGCAGACTGGTGTGTTACCCCTCCTTTACTGGGACATGTACCATTATCTCTCACTCAAGGCATGAACTACAGCCCCTTGCTTGCTGTAGCAGTTACTTGATTATCTCTAGATATCGTGTTTTTACTCATGTTTATTCTTTTATTTGTAGAAACCAAGGATAGTGTTAACAATCCACAACATGGAGCACTACGGAGAATGCAGGTACTCTGCTTCCACTTTGTCCTTCCTCTACTTTTTTCTTTTTTCTTTCTTTGGTTTTGTGTCGCTTAAATTTTGGAATTTGACCAAGTAAATGTTTGAACCAATAAGCTTACTTTTCTTTACTTTTTCAAGTGCAAGAGCTACTCCACATTTAATGATGCTTTAGCAGAAGTTACTTATGTACGATTAATCACTTTTAAGATTTCCAGTAATTCTTTTTTCATTACTTAAGTAAATCCAGAAACATGTTTATCAAGTTTACCATAATCTCATTTATGGCGACCCCAAAGTATATACCTACTCTTCTTTATCATTAAGTATTGAGTCAACAATCTCACCTGCTCAACAGACAGCACAAAAGAAAAGCTCAAATTGAAGAGAAGAGGCAAGTAGTGGAAAATTTTGTAGGTACCTCTTATGTTTGTAGTTTCCTTGGCAGGCAAGAACAACTCAGCAAGTGTGGTCTTGATGGATCTGTATATGCAATTGAAGACAAGGTGAGATATTTAAACTGTTTATTTCTGTGTGTAGTTTGTTCAGTATGTAGTTTCATGTGTATATATAATCGTCCACTTTACCAGTTCTTTATCTACCGTGAAATTTTAATTTAAAGATACCCTTTCGGATAAAGTATGTTATTACCTTCCATGCAGGGAAATGCACCAAGCTGCAACATTAATGACTGTATAAACAGTAGCTGGTGTCAATGAATTTTAGTTGTAATTACATGTTTTTTATTCCAAAGACTAAGAAATAAAAGTCTGGAGCCTAAAAAATTACCTTTTAACTTACAAAATCGCAGGCTATTGATGATCGAACAATTGGCCATAATCCTGAGAGGCTAAGCTTATTGAAAGGCGGCATCGTCTACAGCAATGCTGCTGTGTATGTTGAGCTACATTTATGATCATTTTCCTGTTGGTATACATACATTTACTACTTGCACATATTAACACATCTGTGGGCTTACACATCTGAAGGCCACAGCTTTTGGGAAGTGAATCAAATTGCAGATAATATGTTGTAGTCTTTGTTGAGATTGACAAATCACAGACATAACAAACATGAAGAAACTGGAGACTAGATCTTGAATGAGATTAAGCATTGTAAAACAAAGTGAAAGGTGCTATATGCTTGTTTAAGGGGAAAAAAAAAATAGAAGACAATTTAAGGGCAAAAAGTGTCAGGTGCTACTGATTTTTTTCCCTTTTTCTTGGTGGAAGCAAAGTGGTCCGACGTAAAAAAGGTGCTGTTATTATGCTCTACAAAATTGCTAAGAAAGAAAATGAGAAAATGCAGATACAAGATGCTTAGGGAATAATGGAGTCAAATTCACTCGTAATAGTGAAATATTAACCAATTACTCCAATTAAAGTTGTCAGGTGAAAGTTTGATAGGTACTAAACAAAATGTAATATACTTCAATTATGTCTTAACGTTTGGAATAGTTCTTGATAAGGATAGATGTATCTAGAATATATCTATGGCCACTGATTAAGATGCAATCATGATGTCATTCCAAAAGTAGGAATTAATGAAAATAAGTTGACCATTGTGGAAAAGTCCTCCCACTTTGAAGACTAATGTTCAGGTTTGAGGATGCTTTGCTAGATTATATGATAAAGAATAAAGTGGAATACAATGTCAAGATGAGAGGACATAATCATGGGATGTTTTCCAAATCAGCGTTGGTCCTTCAAGAAAGATGAACTTGCAACTCTATCAGAGGGATAGAAAGCCTTTCTAAGAGAATATGTTGTGCATCTTTATTGGACTTGCTCTTGAGATATCAGGCACTTGAGGAAGTGATCTCCTTTTGTTATTTGGTGAATGTTACTAATTTTTATTTCTATAAGAGTATTAAATTGATGATGTTGAATCATCCTCCAACTTTACACAAGAGAGTAGGAAAGTTCAGTTGGCTCAGGTAGCTAGGAGAAAGTCTTTAATGAAGGTTTATTAGATAGGTATCCACTTGTATTTGTTCCATCAGTACCTTGTATGCATCTAGCGTGCTATAGGATTAGCATAGTATATAATGGTTAGGTGTAAATAACAAAAAAGCTGCGCTTTCTCAGCTAGTAGGCATCAAGGATAGAGGTCCGTAGCTTAGTTTGGAAAGACAGAAAGCCTACTGCTTTTCAAATGGTGTTAGTTGGATTCCGAATGTTTGAGAAAACTTGTGCTTGCTTTGGATTAAATAGCTATTTATATTCTCCGTGCTGTAGGTAGGATATTTGTTGTGGAAATCTTTCAATCGCGTACATCTTAATTTTAATAGATTTCCATTTTCTTAAGGAAGAAAAATGTTATGTCTGTACCTTCACATGTATCACATAAATTATGCACTTGGCCTGGATTGAACGGGCAGTGCCACAAGATATGTGTTTGGTATTCTGACTGGAGCTTTCTTGGATTAAATTGGGGATTTACTTAATTAACATAGAGCAAATACAGTTTCTGCAATGGCTTTTAAATTTTGCTATTGAATATGAAGTCTTCCAAATGTGGATTTTAACACGATGCACATTCTTCACATATAGATCTACTTCTTGTCTGTTATGCACGCTCATGTTTTTCTCTGTATACACACATGCCCACGTGAACTTGCTTTATTTCAACCAATTAATTCACCACATTTGACTTTCTTAATTAGGTTATGTTTTTGTCAGGGTACTGCTTTGTGTCCATTTCTTAACATGCGAGCCATTAAATCTGTCAAACTAAATTAACCAAGTATATTCATTAGTAACAAGGCTATTCTGATACAAGAAGTGTGCTTAGTAATACATGCAATTGATTACTACACGTTCTCAAAGTGAATAAAGGAAAATGGCTTATCTGATAGATATTTTATGTAGTTGCATCTCTAAAAGTTAAATGTTTTATGAATTTACTGTTCAATGCTTGATGAATGTGTGACCACTGCTCTAATTGATCTACTGATTTACTTGCGTGCAGATGCTTAAGCACCATGAGACCACATTGAATGTATGCTTGTGTATTTTCGACCACATGAAATCACATCCTTCTTTATATATAATGTTGATTATTGGATACAAAGTAATCATTGGACATGAAGGACAAACTACTACCGTGCAAATAGTATTTTAAGTGAAATGATTTTGAATGTTGCAGTTATCAATCATTATTCTTAGATTTTCTTTGGATATTAGAAACAACAATATTATAAGGAAAAATTGGGGCTCGATTTTGTACTCAGCAACTGGGTATTATTGCTTGCGTTGGAACTAAATTCGATGGTGTTTGTATTAGTTGCTCCAGAAAATCATGATGCTATTTTGCTTCGGATTAGTCCTTAACGAATTATTAGTTATTTTTTATTTATGGAATGTCATCTTTCTTGTACAAGAACTATGGATACCAGTTCATGACTGTTTATGTTGCCATTTACCTACATGAAAACTTTATTATGATTAAACTAGAGTTCTCTAGCCAGTATGAACAATATTAAGCTAGCTAGAGTCCTCTGGCCAGTATGAACAATATTAAGTTAGCCAGAATGATGAAGATAGCATATGGAGCTCCCTAGTCAACATCCCTGAAATTTGTGAGTAAAGTAATTGACGGAGATTAAAACCCACTGGGTGCAATAGCCCATTAAGAAGGAGGACTATTGAGGGTGTTTCTCTTAGTTTGTGATCTCAACATATTGCTGGGCTGTTGTTCGAATTATACATTGATTATTTCATGGCATTCTAGAAATGATTACTTAAATTTAAATGCAATCATGAAAATTTCCAGTTACAGTAACCACTGTTTGTTTGCAAAAAAATTGTAAGCCATTATCCATCAAGGGATAGGTTTATTATTGTAACACTCTGGCAAATACACGAGCATATACACACACAAGGATGTTAATCACTATTTTGAATTTGTTTCTTCTTTGAATTTTCAGCACAGTATCTCCGACATACCTAAAGGAAACACTTTGTTCTGGATGGCTTGCTAGTACATTGATAAGGAATCGTGACAAGTGAGTTTTCCTTTTGCATTTTTAGTAACTGCTGCGCTGGCTGCATGAAACTTCTTACTACTGTTCAATTACAGGATTATTAATACATTGTGATGTCCTTTCAATAATATATGTAATTTTTGTTAACTTTCTAGATTTCTTTTTTCCTGTTACAAATTGCTTGCACTAATCTGTATGCGTAGTTTTTGTTAAATTTCTAGATTTCTTCTTTTTTGACCCAATGCTTTATTTTTGTTAAATTTCTAGATATTCTTCTTTTATTATCCAATGCTTTATTTTTGTCCTAGTTGATCCGAATTTGACTTTAGAAGTATATTGAATTTTCCTTAATAACCGAGTGGTTTTGTTTGTAAACAATGTATAATCGATTCCATCCAGAAATCTATTTTCTTCAGTCTTAGTAAGAACGCTAGTTATCAGTGTTCATATATTATAATATGAATATAGCACATCAATTCATTATGTATGGATGATAAGATTCAACTTATATACAGCCAATTCCAACGAATGTATTGGAGGTCCTATTGGTATGCATCTAGTAGGAATTGAACCAATGAATTCGCCAATTATGATTGGATGCTATAGCCATTCACCCGTGGATGCTTAGAGGGGATCCTCGTACATGGTGAATAACCAAGTTTCAATTGAAATAAATTCTTTGAAGTAAACCAATGCAATTTAGGAGGAACCAATTAGAGGACCTCAATTCGAATCCTTGACTTTCGAATTGAGAAAGATATTGAGAGTGATCACATATTCTCACATTTTTTTCGATTAATGGACCCAATTCAATTTAGCGGGATCTTTCATTTGCGTTATGAATTAGTACTTTATGTGCATAAGAATATTTTAGTCATTTTGCTTATTTTGTAAACCCCAAACACATGTATATAATAGGCATGCCTTACACAACATTGTGTACGGCTCTGTTAGACATTACTTTCTATTTCTCTCTCAATGTGGTGTCAAAGCTAGGTTAACCTATCAAAGGGGAAAAAAAAATCTCAAAATATATTTCTACTCTCTTTGATCCTTCTCTTCTTCTTTACTTCTTTAGTCATGCAGATTGAAGACTTTGAACAATTATCCGTGTCTTTCCACTTTCTTCTTCTAGTGCAACCAAGGTGGTTGTTGCAGGTATATGCAAGGATACGACCTAGATATGGTCGTGAATGTTTGTGGGATGCAAGCCAGGGGTGATTTGCACTAGATAGAGAGTTGATCACACAGTCATTGGTCACGCAAGCATAGTTCATGGGGCAATATTCACACGGCACTATTCACTGGCGCTATTCATGGGAATAAGTGTTCATGTGTGCTGCTCATTGATATTGTGGTGTGCCATTTATCGAATCACTTCATTAGTGGATATTTTGCTATTGTATGAGATGGCTGAGAGTAATAGTGAGAAGAAGATAGTTATAGAAGTCATTGCATCTTCATCTAGAATCACACATAGATTATTATTTGGGTGGGAGAATTATTTTCTATAGGTAAGGACAATTATGAGATATTTGACAAGTGCAAGATTTATTGGATCATCTAACTAAAGATCCACTTGCTAAAATTGAGGTTAGATCATGAAAAAAATGGCGAAGTATAAACTCTTCAACCAGATTGAAAGGATTTCAGATAATTTAGTAGCCATGATATTTAATCATTGTAATACAATGAAATAATTGTGGAAGTATGCTGAGCTTTTGTATGGAAGCAAGCAGGATATATCTCTTATGCATAACTTGATGCAAAGTGTTTTATAGTGCTGATCAAAAGGGAAGATCTCCTTTTGAATAGTATAGGGATGTGAAACAAGCTTTTGATGAGAAAAGAACATTGTCTCCTATAACTAGTGATGTTAAAAAGATGCAGGAAAGAAGGGGAACAGTATTTTCTTGCAGGGTTAGACTTGAAGTATGAAGTGATTCATACTCAATTGTATATTTGTGCTCGCTTTCTTCATGTGAATAGGGATTCTGCTGTTGAATCTTCAAAGAGAGCTATGTCAAGTGATGCTTCAGTATTGATAGGTGCAACCTCAAGGCGTGAGAGTATCCGAAGTGGTTGAAGTGGTACTAGGGGTGGTAGAGGAGGTGCTGAGATGGCGGGACTCGTGTTTGCTTTGGCTGCGGAGAATTAGGTCACTTAAAGAAAAACTATTGAAAGTTGCAATGAAAACCTTCACAAACATCTTGTCAGAGAGATACTAATGTTGCTACCCAAGACGGTCTTCTATCTACTCCAATGTGTTACTATCTGAGCCTCAAATTACAATCTGAGCCTCAGATTACTATTTTAGCTAATGAGTATGCTCATCTTACTAGGGTTTTTGCTTCCCAAACTCCTACTACATATTATATTGCTACATTGGTTTAGACATGTTTATAATAGACATGCCTTACACAATGTTGTGTATGGCTTTGTCAAACATTATATTCTATCTCTCTCAACAATTCACATTTTTTTCCACCAAGAATGTAATAAAAAACTCTTTTACTTCCGCATTTTAAGTATGTTACTTTCATGCAATTCACTAGGTCTAATAAGCAATCGACATTTAACAACCCAAGGGTGTAATAATTTGTGTAGTAGTGGTCCTTATATATCGAATTAACAACCGAAATTTGGTCAAAAGTAGAAATCTCTATTTGATAGGATTTCTTCTGGTACCTATAAAATCCATTGGACTCAGAAATGATACATTGGAAGAATCCATTGGATCATCCAAAATCAATCGGTTGAATTGTTCCAAAAGGAAATTGATCTATGAAAGTTGTTTCTAAATCCGAAGAGAGTACTCGGGTTCTTCCACTAACTAAAAGGTGTAGCATCCTTAATATGGGATTCACGTTGGTGGAGGAAAGAGATCGGAAAGAGGGATTCTAGTTGTAATAGAATATATCTGATGAAACTGTACTGGATTGAGATCTTATTTAAAAAGAAAATCTCCAATATTTGTAGTTTTTTTTTTCTTTTTGATATATTATATAGATGATCTGACCTGCAAGAATCATGATTGGAAATTGTGGGATCATATTCTTTGACGAAGAGGCAAAATACAATCAACTTTAATTTATGTCCGCTATTCAAAATCTTAGTGAACACTAGATTTGAGATCGTATTAAAAATGGGGATTCGAGTTTTAATATATCTAATGAAGCTGTCATTAGAATTGAGATCTTATGCAAAGAGAAAGATCTCAAATATCTGTTTTTTTAATATTATATGGATGGTCTGAGCCACAAGAAGCGTGATTTGGAATTGTTTGATTGTATTTGTGGGAGGAAGAGGCAAAATACAATCAACAATTCGGGACCGCTAGTCAAATTTTTAGTGAAACACTGGATTTCTTATCGCACGTCTGTTTTTTGTGAAAAAAATACCAACTGAAGTGGAGGGTTTCTCAAACAACAAGAGGCTGGGTTTTTTGTGGAAAAAATACCACCTGAAGAAGTTTGGGGTTTTTTTCAAACAACAAGGACTAGGTCAACTATTCAATCAAATGATATAAGCATGTTTCCCATCTCCTATTGAGAAACAAGGCTATTTCTTTGCAAAATTGTGCTCACTTTCATGTGTAGCAATTCTACCAAGTTCTCTTCATATTGTATTTTTTTAGGAATGTATTGAGAGAGAATTTGATTTGGTTGGACAATGGGTGGTTGGTAAACAAGGATCAGTTTATTAGCTAGGTATAGAATGTATAGTCAAATATTTAATATGATATCACAAGATCCAGTTTCGTTCAACCAACGGATTCTAGCCAACTAAAAGGATCTTCTAATCAATCTAGAGATCATTTGGATTCCATTAGTGATGAGGATGCCTTAAAGTAAGAAAGAAACTGCAAACCACCCTAATCAGGTCGTTTTCCAAAATCTTCCAGCAGTAAGAAAAAGACCAAGAATTTGTTAATTTAAAGGACAGGGAAGGCACAGCACCCAAATAAGGGAGTGGTTGCATCCAGTCTGTCCTCTCTTATTCCCAACATGCTATGATGGCTTGGTGCTGTCTTGGAAAGATCGCACACCCTTCACATCTACTTTCTTTGAGAGTATGAACCACACTTTTGCTTTCGCAAGAATACAGCGATCAAAGAGCTATAGCTCAGCTGCTTCGTGTATTACATTGTATTTGCCCCGAAAAGACCACTCTGCAAGAGATATGCAGTTTGAGGTGGATCGAGAAGAAGGATCTCGATATTCGGTAGTTCTTGACTCTTTGAATTTAAAGGTAGCAAAGGTTGCAAAGTAGGTAGCTAGCAAATGAAATCAGGACACCTTCTGCTTAGATTGAAAATGTTGCTAAAGCTTTAGAAACAAGGCCTGAAACTGAGACTGGTCCAGGCATAAGTTTGGACTCTCGATCTATTAGGCCTCTGTTGGAACTGCACTTTATATTAAAAGTAGAAAAGACTGGTGATTTTGGAGTTGTATTCTGTAGCATGGGGCGACTTTTCTATGCTTATACTTTTCATGAATGCTTTGGATGCTACAAATTCATTGGATGCTTTTATTACTAACCTCTTTTTGCTTAAATCCATCCACTTGTGTTTACCAGATTTCACTGTCTAAATTGTTCTTGCCATCTTTGCACTGAACAACCTTCACAGGTTGGTTAATCTCAATTGATGCTTAGGTTCTATCTTAGTAGCTGTTGACTCCGAAGCTGTAATTGATATGATCATTATCGTCTTGCCATTAACAGATGCCTAACCCAATAGGCTCATTACGGGGGGTTCTTGCAGATTTCCATTAGTTCGTTTGATGATCTTTGATGGGTTGGCATAGAGAAAGCTCTCTCATTGGTCATTCAGAGAATGTAGGACAACCAAAGTAGTGATGGTCCTCACCTACCGTCACTTGTTTTGTGCGAATAGCTCCAAACGGTCACTTGTGTGTAGAGCTTTTAATGAACCGAGCCGTTCTCGAACACAAGTTGATTTGGCTCGTGAAGGCTTGAATTCGGCTCGCTCGAATAGTTAAACGCGTCGAACTCGAATAAGGATTTGAGCTTGTTTATTAAACGAATGAACTCGAATACTGTTCGCGAACACTTGTTTGCGTTCGTGAACATGGTTAATAATGTCTTTTCACATTATTTCCAAAATAAAAACATTTGACCTCAATCAAACTTGGTTTGATTGTGTAAAAATCGAGTTCGATCGAGCTTGGTTTGTTTGTGTAAACGAACCAAGCTCAATCGAACTCTATTTGTTTGTGTTAAACGCGCCGAGCTCCTTTGAGCTTATTCGAGCTCGGTTCGTTTGTGTTAAACGAGCCGAATTCAAATTCGATCTTAAGCTTATTGTTTTTTTGACAAGTCGAGCTTGAACACAAATATTAGCTCGTTTAATAATCGAGCCGAGCCGAGCTTATTCGTTTATTAAACGAACAGAATTTGAACAAGGAATATTTTGCTTGATTCGGCTCGTTAAAAGCTCTACTTGTGTGGCAGAATTCTCTAGGGCTTCCATTAGTTTTCGGAACTCTTGTAACTCAGCAGAGACAATCAGTCTTTTTGGCCTCTTGAAACTTTCAACAAAGATATATTTTTAGGTCATCCCTATCTATTGTTTTTAGGGTCAGTGACCCTCTTTTCTTTTCTTTTGAAATCAAAACTACCAATAAAGGAAAAGGTTTATTGCCTATTATCCCTTGTTCTAGGTGATCAGTACCTAACTATTTTTTCCCCCAAAAGCATGAAAACTTTGCAACAAAGAAAAGGGGATGATAGCCTACCAATCTCGTGTGCTTGGCGACCAGTTTCTCCCCGCCCTTCTCCCCCCCCAAAAAAAAAAAAAAAAAAAAGAGAACCTTTTTTTTACAGCAATATGTGACTTATTCAGGGTGTTTGTTGTTTCAAGTTTTAATGCTGGTTCAAGATTTCTTATACTGCTAGGATTCTTAATGTGAACTGTCTATTCAATTATTATGGACTTCGATTTTGATACTGAGGAAAACTGGTGAACTTTGGAGGTTTGAAGCTGGAACTTGAAAAGCTGCTTGTCTCATTTGGGATTCCAAAATGTGCATTTTCTCATTTTAAACTCTGGAGACGTGACTGTTTAAGGGGGTAATTGCAATATAGCGGAATCTTACTCATTTAGCTATTTAATCTGCTAGTTTAAACCTGCAATTGAAGGATAGTGGTGTCTTACTCGTTAGCTATTTAGTCTGCTAGTTCAAACCTGTCTTAGCTTGCCATCTACGTAACACATTCTAATGGCATATGCAGAAGTTCAATTATTATTTTTACGAACCATGTATATTGCTTTGTACTCCTGTAGGTACTATGGCATCTTAAATGGGATAGACACTGCAATGTGGAATCCTGCCACTGATGTTTTCTTGCCTGTTAAATTTGATGGTAACTATTCTGTTCCTAGGAAATCATTTAGGTGCTTATCATTCTAATTTTATTAATCAGCTCAGAGAAGGTGAGGAAAGCCATCAGTTTGCTATTTTTTTTTTTTGTGTGTGTGTGTGTGTGTATGTGCACGTGTGTGTTACACACGTACAATTCTATCCATCTCTTTAACTTTTATCATCAGGTGCGAGCGATTCTTGTGATCTTGCTCCAAGTCCAAGAGCTTGTTATTGTTGATTGTTGTTTATATTTCCAGCCATCTGTGATAAGAGGGTATACACACACGCAAAATTCTATCCATCTCTTGATTTTTTCCATTAGGTGTAAGCAATTCTTGTGATCTGACTCCAAGTCCGAGCATGGATCGTTGTTTATATATCCAGCCATGTGTGATGATCATCCAGCCACTAGATATATAAACAGCAATCAATAATAACAAGCTCTTGGACTTGGAGCGAGATCACAAGAATTGCTTACACCTGATGGAAAAAATCAAGAGAAGGATAGAATTGTATGTTAGACATGTAAAAAATCCTTCTAAAATTTTCCTTCGCACGGCAATCACTTGTAAGTGTTTTTTTTATAATTAATTTCATTTGAAGATATGTTCGCTGACCTAAGATATAAATTATTAGCTTAATCAACTCCCAAAGTAAAGGCCTCTTTATTTGATAAAATATGGGGAGAAAAGAATTGTTCACAATAAATGGAGTTTTGCTCATGCATGGATCTTGAAATGCTTGAAAGGCATACAGTTCTGGATCATTCTCACAATTAAATAAAAACTCTAAATCAGCTGTGAGATTAGAGAAGCCACAAGAGATTTCAGAGAGACATTATGAATTAGACTGCAGGAATCAAGTTAACTAAAAATTGAAACCAAAGGATTGCAATATTAACGGCAGTCATGTTTCATTTTCAATATATTGAATTTTTTGTGGCTTACAGTTTTCAGTTATGAGATTATTTGATCAATTCTATGTGTTTCAAAGCTAGTCTTTGTTTATATTTAGGCGTTGTTGGTCTTACGAGTACTTTTACCAATTTTTTACATATCTGGAGAATTTTATACTGAGGTTTTGTGAGGCTATGCAGTGGTTTTGTTCTTATGGTTTATGCATCCATTCTCTTGATTTTTGAGAGAAGAGATGGTGGATTTTCATACCTTCTTTTTTTGTTGATCCTTGTACTTTAATTAAGTGTTTAAAGCAATATGCAAGTCATTTCCATTGTTTGCTGCATGAGAAATCCTTCACCTGCCATTTCATACCTAGTAATGGAATATTTTAAACTACACAGCATATTGCCATGCGGGTACATTATCATCTGCAACTGATTAAGCATAATATTTAAGTACTGAGCCTTTTTAATATACTTTTATTGATTTCTTTTATTTATCATTATCTTCTTAGCTGATAATTTTCAAGGGAAGAGAACATGTAAACACTTCGTTCAGAGGGGACTTGGTTTGGCGTTAGAAGGCACTAGTACAGGTACCGAACAGGTGCCTTTAGTTGTCTGTATAACTCGATTGGTTACTCAAAAAGGTCTTCATTTAATTACTCATGCCATACAGCGGGTTGAAGAACTTGTGAGTTCTCTCTTTGACGTTGTCTCTCTCTTGCTATTTATCGCTTTGTGTGTATAGTGGAGACTCCTGTAGTCTATTTAACATGTGAATTTGTGATATAGTTTATCATGATCTATATTTACTTGTACCCTGGATAGTTCTTGTTAAAGAATATGGGCTTCCATCTCAAAAACAATTGGCAATGAGTGGAGTGGCTCATGAACTTTATTAATTAGTTTAGAATTCTTTGGGATTTCGATGTGGACATTGTTTTGTTTAACACTCCTCCTCACATGTGACTTGGGTTGAAGAGAGCCCACGAACTAAAATGGGTGATTAACCCAAGAACTGAAATGAGCTAAGAAGGAATTGAGTCGCGTGTGAAAGTGAGAATAAAACCCATAGCTTAGCTTTGATACCATGTTAAATAACATGGGCTTCCATCTCAAAATCAACTGGCAATGAGTGGAGTGACCCATGAATATTATTAATTAGTGAATTCTTTGGGATTTCAATATGGAATGTTGTTTTCTTTAACAGTTAGAATTCCCACCTGAAATCACTACACTTGATGAAGTCTGACCATCAAATAGACGTCATTGTGTTAGCATCTGGTGCTGTGTACATGGTTAGGTTCCATATGCACGACTTAGGTACAACAATGTCCAAATTACTATTTACTACTCAACTTTGGAGTTCTTTGTAAGCACATTATGAGAGCATGCTGAATTGTTTGATCGAATTGTCGCACCTGAATGAAGGTTCTTGGACCAATAGCAATGGCTTTGACAAATCAGTTTAGTCAAATATTTTCTTAATAAGTTTTCAAGGTTTCTCTGCATTCAAAACGATATTATTGACAATCTATGCATTTGCACTTCTATTCGAATTTAACTTGAAAATGCTGCTCAACTGTTTTCCAAACACTTGCCGGTTGAGAGTTGTTCTGCAATCGGTAATTGAAGTTTCCTCTTCTGGCTTTCTCTTACATTTTCATTATATGTAGAAATCTTTCTTGCGTGATATATCTGGTAACAATTCTTTTCTACCGTTCTATACAAGCAGGAAGTGCTAAGGGCTTTTTATCCTTGGTTTGAATCTAATTGATTACAGATTTTTCAAAGCTAAATGTTGCTGTGAAGTGTTCTCATTGGCTTTTGACTCTTTTTAGCTTATATATTTGCTTGAAAATGCTGATTATGAGGATATTTGTTTGAGTTGCTTCTAAAAATGAGTTTTAGCTTTTCAAGACATTTATCACAAGATCATGTTTTGATATTCAAACAACTTTTTCAAAATCACTTTTCCATAATCTGCTATAGAGAAGTGGAAGCTAAAGAGGGAAGGCCTTAGGTTTGGGTGCATCATGTCTTGAAAAAAATTCCTACTGGTCTTCTGACACAACTTCATAAATCTGTGGATTTACCATATTGATTCTCCTCAATTGTAGCTAAATGTGTTTCGTCATGTTTGTGACATGCTTTAGTTCATCCACTTGTCTTGGACAGGTGGTGTGGTACATTATTCCCTCACCAGTTAACTTTTCTTCATGCATGAAAAGCATCCAGCTAGTGTTTATCAGTGAGCTTGCAGTTAAAAGTGAATTTTGTTATTTGATGATTCTGTCTTTGCTCTAGAAAGTCAATACTTGCTGAGGTTGACTCTCAAACCACAACACAACCACAGAGAGAGAAGGATGGAGATAAGCTTGTTTGCTTAAAAATTTTCGGACTCTCAAGTCATTAGTGCAGCAAAACAACTATAATATAATCTTGTTACTTGACTAATTTTTTATTTATTCGTGTCTATAAGACATTGGTTTTATTTTAATGATTGCTGTCTATTTTTTAACTTGTATTATTTGTCCAAAGATATTTATAGGATGTTATCTGATGAAGTTATTCCTGTTGTAATTTTTTGTAGGGTGGACAAATGATTGTACTGGGGAAAGCCCCAGATGGTCGGGTTCAAAGTGAATTTGAAGGCCTTGCAAATTTGGTAATGGATGTTTGATTAATTTTCAAATAATACGGAAACTGTCCCCTTCAAGCAGATATTTTTGAAGTTGTGATTTTTTCCCTAATATATATTCCTTATCAGTTTGATTTTGTGGTGAAAGTGGTGGTGTAAGCCTGGAACTGCCGGAGTGCTATTCAATGCTTGAAGTTAAAATGTTTTTGAACTTTGGAAATTATGGCAGTGATATTTTGTCATTTCTCCATTGTTTGAAAGATATTAACCTTGTAGAAAATGGTTAAGGATGTGTTTGAACAACTCTTCCGCCTCTTCTACTCTTGGCTTGGGTGTGGGATGTTTTCTATCAGAACTAAAAGATGTATATTCTCAAGACCTGGCTATAAGCAAGGATACAGTTATTTGAGACAGAATGCTGTCCTGCGTTTTCTTAAAAAAAAAAAATCTGTATATGTCAGTAGAACCTGCGAAAATTTCTTAATGTTGACTGCTTCTGCCATAAGTCTTAAAAATTTTTGAAATTAGTTGTACTGTTTAGCTGATAGTCTTGGAAGGAATGTTACCCATACTCTAGTTTGCTCCTTATGCATTTAAAATAAAGAAGAGTTTTTAGAAGCTATTGTTGTATTCTTTTTTTTTTTTAGCAATTTTGGCTCTACTCATTTATTCTGACAAGTTGACAAGAAATTATTTTCTGTAGCACAACCAAGGCTCCAGCATTAGGATCCTTTTGATGTACAGGTAAGCTTTTTCAGTCGCTTCTTGCTTTAACCTTGTGTGAGAACTGTGAGTATATTTTGCGTACTTGTTTCCCGTTGCAGCGTAACTCCAAATGTTTACATCATTATAATCATGCTTTATTCTGTCTAAAGCAACTTTACTAATATAAAAGTATTTTTATAATCAGATAGAATGTCTGAAACACTGCAACCTCATAATCATATTCCCCTTGTTGGGTCTGCATTGTGCAGTGAGGAGCTGTCCCACATGCTTTATGCAGCTGCAGACATGGTGTTAGTTCCTTCTATGTATGAACCATGTGGACTTGCTCAGATGATTGGAATGCGCTATGGAGCGGTATATTCCTCTTTTGACACAGAATAGGCATGCTTTGAACTTTTAATTTCTCTAGTAGTTAATAAGTGTTCGAGGTGAATTGTATGGTTTAGGAACTGATTACTCTCTCATCCACTGAATATTCCGTTGCCAGAGTTCTTTTGACAAATTTCAAGCTTACTAACTAAAACAGGATGGAGACATGCTTTAAGGGGAAAATTTCTAAGGAATGCTTTATGACTTTTTCAGCTTCCTATAGTCAGGAAGACTGGTGGTCTTGCAGATACAGTCTTCGACATAGATGATGGATCACAACCTGAGTTGGCTAACGGGTGAGTTAAACGTGTATACAATATACAATCTGCTTTACTAATATGTTTAGCATTACTGAAGTGAGGTTCCCTATTTTGCTAAGCTTATTAAGCTGATGTTTTGTAATTTCACACTCACATGCATCATTTTCCTGTCTCTGCAAAAATAAGAAGCTTTTATCACAGTATTCAGTAAAAGAATATAATTGATCTAAAATAGGGTTAGTTGAAATAGTCTGATATTCAGGTGATGAGATCAGTAGTAAGAGATAGTTATCAGCTGTTTTTAACTGGATGTATATTTCTCAGTCTTGATGGTTGTTTCTGTCAAATAATGATGATAGATTGCCAAATAAATTAATCTATGTTATTTTGGGGTTCTGAAACTGAGAAATTATTTGTGTTTTCAAACTCGCTTCATTAGTAACTCATTCTTCCTTGAAGGTGTTTCCTGTTTTAATATGACTTGAGGTTTCTTATTGACTCAAAGAATCAAAATATTATCTTTTTCACTTTCACAGAGAGTAATTTGATTTTGATTTTATTGGAAATGGAAAAGGCACTATGTATTTCCTTTAGTTTTAGCTATCTCTTGTGTAATTCATAGATTCTTTTTTCTCATTCTCTTTTGGGTTAAAGTAATACTTTGCTTGCCTTGGTCTGAATTTCTGAGGTTAGCTTTGCACCCAATTTAATATTATCAATTACCTGATTCCCCATATTGCAAACTTTGCGAACACTTTTATGTTGTTGCTCTCTTCAATTGTGTGCTACCTGTGAATTCCTGTCAGACATTTTAAAGCATTGGAGATCACAAAGATGTGAGAATAGTAATTATGCATTAAGAGGTATAACAAATGAAATTACTTGCATAAAAAATGGTGTAGCAAAGGAAAACTATAACAGATAATCCATTTTGAGTCAAGGATTGTGAATTGTATGGAAGTAGTTTTTCTTCTTCTCCCCCTTTTTTCTCCCCCTGCCCTCTTAAGTTTATTTTCTGACAAAAAAGACTAAATCCATTAAATCCATAAAATCATGCCAATCTCCATGTAGCATGGGTCGTTCATGTATGTAGTCAAAATATTGGAAGATACCACCAAATGGAGGCTGGAGTCTTATTGACATGTATCAGGATCTCCGTCAGCATATTGGTTTCTTGCACTACAATTTTTGAATTTGTATTAAAATGGTTGAGAATCTGAACATGTTGGGTACCACCCTTTTATTCAGGCATGATGTTTATTTTCAGCTTTTGATGTAATTACCTTGATCACACTGTGAATGCTAATATCTAAATTTCTCAGAATATCTTCTGCTTCAACTATCTATTGAAGAAATAAGATAACAGTCCAAATCAAGTAAATGACACTGTTTATTTTCTCCAAGTTTTCAATTGTTTACTCCCAAAAATAATATATTCTCATGGTTCCATTTTTTTCTAAGACCATAGCACTTGATACAAGTTGCAGACATTAATCACAATAACTCCCTCACCCCCCTCCCAGGGGGGCCCCACCTGACCCAAAAAAAACCTCATTAGCTGTTTATTTTGTAATTCATTTTCTTGTTTCTATAATGGTCACTATCCAGGTTAAGGGATTGTATGATATCCAAAAGCTGCTCAGCAATAGTTGGCCCCTTACTGAAAAATTTACTGATTTACAAACTTATTGTAGGCCCTATGGGGAAGTTATATGGCAAAAGATATTTTTGAATTTCCATGATCAGAGGAACTAGAACTCGAGACAACCTATTCAGTTGATCTCAAAGAGCTAACTGACCTTGGGTGCTTTATCCATTCCAGTTCTTCCTGTTCAGTCTCATTTTTGTCCTATTCCCTTCTAGTTGTAAGCTCTTCCCAGTTATACTGCATCTTCCTTGGCCTCAAATCTCGAGGTTTATTGACTCATCTCTATCCAGATTAATCTTAATGACCACTTCCATACTGCAAAATCTATTCTTCAATAGAGCGTTATAATTTGTGTCCAATTTTAATTTTTACATAAAATATTTGTCACCAGCTAAATGACATGACAGAACGATGTGAGAAAGTAATTCTAGGCATAAATGAAGAACAAATTATAGTCCACTGAGGATTTTAAATTGGATGAAAACTAGTTACTTCTTTTCTCCTCAAAGGTGTTCTTGAAAAGACTACATACACCAGCTAAATCCACAATTTCTATCACCCTTTTATAGAATGCGTGATTAGTTATTTCTTTTTATAAGGATAAACAAGAGTATAAAGATTTGTCAGCAGAAACCAACATATGGGGTCTAGATACTCGGTGACATATATCAGGATCTTTCCTAGAATAATGTTTTCTGGAATGACTATTCTATAGATCTGACGGCCGAATATCTAAAACCAGTTCATGTGGCAGAATGGTGGTGAGCACTTTTAATTCATGGCAAGGTTAGGAGTTTAGGTCTTGGTCTTTTCAAAGGGTCTCATAGATTTGTAAAAACTTTTAATTTGATGCTGTTCCAATGTTTCTGCTTGTGCTAAGATTGACTCAGGTCCTGACCATGTCTTCTACTTCAACAAATTTACTAGAGAATTGGCAGGATATGGCTACTGAGTGTGAGCAGTAACCTAATAACTTGTCTGAGCATATACACAAGGCCATAATACTTGAGCCAAGATGGTAGCAGTACTCTTCCAAAGTGTTATATGCTACACTAATTCTTAAATTACTATCCATTAGTGACATTTCAAACTATATCTAGACATATATAGGACCTAAATTTTGACCAAAATTTATCGCTGGTTAGAGTTTTAGTTTCTAAAGCTAAGGTTTCACGAATCTTGTTCCATACGTAAACTCTGCCCTAATGTTGCCGTGATGATCACCCTTTGTCTTCTAGGTTTGTGCGTGTTCCATATGTAAAATTTTCCCTAGTGCTACTGCGACTTCAACCCCCGTTGTCTTGTAGGTTTGTCTTTGAAGGTATTGATCAAGGCTCCTTGAACTGGGCTCTAGACCGTGCATTTTCTTATTATCGAGAAAGTAAGTGTATCTTAATTGTGTGTTGTAGTACTGCAAAAACATTTGCTGCAATGTCAAAAAGTTAAGATTAAAACGTTACTTGGATGTAACTATTTTTGAAATGTTGATGCAGAACCAAATGAATGGACAGCTACAGTACAGAAGGTAATGAGAGTTGATAATAGCTGGAATAAGACAGCAGGGGAGTACATTGATTTGTATTACTCAATAAGAGTCAAGTGGTAGTTATTGCTAAGACCTGTTTCTGTAGAAATCGTACTTCTTTTATGTCATCTAGTCAGCGTAGCAAGCGTGCTCTTTTTGGCTGGATTTTGATTTTCAACTTCTGTAAGTTTGATCTTGCACGGTAAATAGGACAAAGGTTTATATTTCGCTACACCTAGCTAGGTGCTCCAGATGTTAACTCTTGGAAAACACTTCATATCACACATTCATTTCGAAATCAAA
This sequence comes from Mitragyna speciosa, assembly GCA_024721245.1. NCBI lineage: Eukaryota > Viridiplantae > Streptophyta > Magnoliopsida > Gentianales > Rubiaceae > Mitragyna > Mitragyna speciosa. Next base: position 12,601,740 of record CM045553.1, on the reverse strand, counting down.
TACACACCTTTTGGTTGATGTGATACACTCGTGCGCACACGAATGTGATTAATCTTAAAGCTACTTGTACCAAAATTTCACGACTGGTAGGTAGGGTTAACGTTGAGCAGTTGGAGTTACACTTCAGTACTACCAAATGTCAGTGATAGATATTTGGTTACTTCTTGAATTGAAAAACTACTAGTTCTTGGATGGGCTCTTATAATCAATGATAAAGACACTGGTACGTTCACTTCTTAGGTAAACGGGTGGATCCAAACAAAAATTTGACACAGGTATGGCTCACTTCTCGAGTAAACAGCTAGCTCTGAAACTAAAATTTGCACAAAAAGTAGAGGGCATTTGATGCATTTTGGAAATAAATTTATTCTAAATTTTTTTAATCTATTACAAAGAGGGAAAATTTGATATTCTTTAAATATTTATTAATGTAGTACCGTCCAATTATTTATGAGAAATATTGAGATATAATCATTTGGGGAATTAAGAAAAAAGCCAGATAGAGATCGATAGCTCATGGAACGCAGCTGGTCTCTTATACATACGGATCAATAAACATTGAAATATACAGAAACGAACCTAAATAGGTTGAACGATACTTTACATGTCAATGACAGACAATCTAAAAGAACAAGGGGAAATTATTTTGTATACCAGCTCTACAAATATTGATATACACAGCAACTGCATTACCACATACAGTAGTTCAATTGAGAAGATCGTGTTTTTTCAGCTTGTAAGGTACAAGAATGCATGACATTTACTTGTCCTTTCCCTAACACATTCTCAACTTATCTAGCAATATAAAACGCTTAAGTCACAAATACGGTGCCGAATGATTATCAATCTGGCTATCCTCTCTACAAGCGTAACCTCTATGCACATATAAACATTTCCACCCACAAATATATCCTAAAACCTATAAGCTCAATCATATATCCCTGTAAAATATATCTCTAAAAAAAAAAAAAAAAAACCCTATAGCTCAACCATTCTGAACATGACACACACATGCTCAAAGCCATGATAACTCACTTCTGGCTTTTGTTTACTTTTTCTGCCTGCAATCCATTCAGTGGGACATGAAAAATAAAGATAAAAATCTAGTCATTTCATAATAAAAATATAACTAAAAAAAGTAAGAAGCACTCGTTAGACTCCGGTAACCCAATATGTCATTGTATTTCTTCATTCAATTGTCACAGTTTCAGGAAGTTTACAAACTTCTCTGCGCTGCAGGTCAAAATAATTGCTATTCACCAAAAAGGAAAAACTAGAAGTACAACCAGTAACCAACAGGGGTGTGAAATCAACACACTTCCAAAGAAACATCAGATTTTATCACCTTCACATACCTGATGCCACCTACATTATAAAGGAACTGCCAAAATAATTTAAAGGAGATGGGGTCAAAAAAGGCACAAGGAATTAGGACTTGATTTCCCCCTGCTAGTCTTCCACACCCCAAGAATTCCACAATACAACCAACTACATCCAAACAATTAACAAATCAGAGACAGAGAGAGAGAGTTTGTGAGGTAAACGGAAATACCACCTTAAAAGATCACAGTCAGTGATGCCCAGTTAAATGGCCCCAATTGCAGTGGCCAAAATAACTATACCTAACCCCTCCAGCCTGTTTATATTGCTTCTGCTATCGATTCCAAGTCTAATTCTCAACTACTCTGTTTTTGGCAGCTTTTTACTGCCTTCCAAGTTCAGAGTATCAGCCAGATTATCTGACAGTTGATTAATTGGATCAGCAGCAAGAGCAACAGCAGGATTTCCAATTATGCTGGCTCGTTGTTTTGCCCTCTTTTCCAGCAAGGCTTTTTCTCGCTCATCATAGAACGTAAAATCATCTAAAAGGGAAGTATCAGCTTCATAGTCCTTGAAAATTTTCAGCATTTCAATTCCTTGCTCCAGTTTCACCTGAAATAGACATCAGTCAATGAATAATAAATGCCAAAATAGCAAATTCAGAAAATGTAAAGCAGTTGAAACGAAAGAGAAACATTTCCACAAACAAATTAGAGTAAAAAGAAAATGAAACTTGAAGAACATAGGTATAGAAGTATAATTAATAGTACATAACAAAAGTGGATGTGATTCATCTTGATGTACCAAATGAGACTGTTAAAGAAGAGCCACCCAACGGTCCCAAAAGACAGAAAAGTGTTTGGCATGCTATATATACAGCTCAAGTTAAGCCCAAGCCCTTGCAGTCATATCATACAAAAGAAAGGAGGAGCACAGAAAGAATGTCTTTAGTCTTTTCTTTTCCTTTATTATTCGTTTCCTTTTTTTGGTTCTATGAGGGTGGGAATATGGTGCGAAATAAAGTATATCTCACCTTAAATTAAAGGGAACAATTCAATGCTTGACAAGCATGATACTACAAATATCTACCAAATGTCAACAAAAGGAGTGCTATTAAAGTCCAACAAAAAAAAAAAAAAAACACTGTCAATCACAATCCCCAAGTTTCTCCATTTTGAAAAGTTCCAAGGGCCAAAATGGAAATAAACACACTCAAAGATCAATCTGCAATTATATTGAATAACACAGTTGCTCTTAAAAATTAAAAAAAAAAAAAAATTAACATGGAGAATAAGGAATAGGTACAATAGTCAAGACACAAGCAACGCAACCTAAAACCCCCACCTCTTGAGAGTCTCGACTGTGAGTGACAGGCTTGTTGTCATTATTGTCAAGAAGTATATGACGAAACCGACTATTGGGCACGTCTTTAACAACATGCCATTTGACAGGGAACTGCCCACTCCACCTGTCTTGCTGCCAGTATTCCGCATCATTCTCAAAATCAACGGGTCCAACCATCTCAGCTATCCCACAAAATTGTCCACTAGCATTTACCTAAATAATACAAACAATACTCCATAAATGAAGGTAACTTCACAAATGACCAGACAAGGGCGTAGAGATAAAAAAGCAAAATCTAAAATGATTTTCAAGGAAAAAAAAAAGAGAAAAATGCATCAAAGAAATTGTTTGCATTTCAGAAAAATTTTAAGCCTAGATAATAAATTTCTTAATCCATAGCACGTATTGGCCATTGGCATGATTTAGTTACACAACTTTTAGTTGCCCGGACTATCCTCCATCTACCCATGATTTCAAAGTTTTATCCCTATCAGCAAAAAGTGATTATCATTATTAACTCGGGCAAAAACACAATTTGCCAGCAGTACATTGGTGTAAGACGGCCTTGTTCCCTATTAACACCTAGATTTACTTTTTTGCTCCTACTTCCTCAAACATAATCTCATTCATTAAGGAAGAGTTTCTCCTCTCTTGTACTCTTTTTTTTCCAGTTTTTCATAAATCAAGAACTTTTCCATCATGGCATCCAATAATACAAAGTCAAATAGCACGCATTGCTTTGTTGATAGTCATAGACCTGTGACTTTATCTAATACAGACCAGAGAGGACATCACTGAGGCACTAGATACATTAGGATTTATCCAAAAAAGGAAAAGGACCAGTTATTGTGCTTTTTGTGGGGACAATCAGATATCCATCATAATTCATGTTGGTAACGATCCTCACTTTCTGGGATTACTAGATTTGAGCATGTGAATAATAGAAATGAAAAATAAAACCAACAGATTTTCATGTCAATTTGATACAGATGCTCAGAAAACATACCGAGAAAAACAGGAAGACTGGACAGTTGCCTGTCATGTCCATTGCCTCGTGATAAGCAGCATCAAGTTTTCTGTTTCCAAGTGGTGTGCTAGCCCAAATGCCATATTTAATGCTCTTATGAACATTATCTTCACTAAAAGACTTAATGACAAAAAACTTTGCATTTTCATAATCAGTGCCAAATTCTGGGCTATTATACTGATCAAGCTTAAAGCCAGAAGTAGATTCAACATCTTTGCGCATGCCAGTTGAAGAGCTCTCGTCAGCTGAATTCTTGCTTTTTGGTTTTGAAGCCCTAGGTCCTCTGTTTCTATCACTTGAAATACCAAGATAATCAGCAGAATAGTTCAGAGAATCCTTTTCTCTATCACGCCTTCCTCCTTTGTCAAAAGCCAGTCTGTTCCGCTGGTTATCCCAGTGAGAACTGGATCCTGTACCATATTTTATGCTATGGTAAGATCCACCATGTGGGTAGTGTCTAGCTGATGAGCTTGATGCTAATCCCAGACCTTGAAATGGTGCCTGCCATTGAAAAATCAATAACTAGATTAAATGGTTATTCAAGAGCAAAAAGAGTCAAGTAGCTTCAAGCAATTGAACCACAAAGATAAGTCATTTGTTGGTCATGTTAAAAGGAGATCTACAGGTGGGTACAGAAAAAAGACAATAAAACATATTTCGCACTTGAAAAGAAAAAGGCACATGTAAATGGCAAAAACTACCCAATTATGTTCCAAGCCACTCGAGGCCTAAACTCATTTTTTGATAATCCAGATATAGTTTTCAAAAAGCAGTCTACATGTTGCCCACCTTTTATGAACACTGTGATTATGCAACAACTAAGCTGCATTTTGTCAATGCAACTTATCCTTGTTTAATGCTTAAGTCCATAGTCACTGCTCTTAAAGTCTCACAGCAGAATATATATCAAAAGGGCTCTTTCCTTGAGGAAAGAGATTGTAGTGATGAGAGGGAATTAGGGACAAAGGGAAGGAGTGGAAGGAAACTACTGCATAGACATCAAACATCCAAATGAAAAAGCGTTTTAGTAACCATTAAAGTTAGCCCATTAAATTAGCTGACGATATTGAACAACGAAGAACACAAGTATTTGCATCAACTGCAATAAATCATCATTTCATGAATCAAGAATGATTTCTTCAGCGTAAAGTAAGCATAATGTTGATAAGTGAACAAGGACTGTGCAGAAGGAACAATATTTGATATCAAGAAAATAGCTCTCAGGTTTTCCTTGCCATTTGCTTCACCAAAATATAATCAGGATACGATTGAATACTCACCTGTGCGACATTTTGCTCATATGACCCAAGAATGCCAATTGGCTGGGGATATACTGTTCCTGATGTTATCGGAGACAAGTACCTGCTTGATTCCAAGGAACTCGATTGATTTGGAAGTGCATCGCCAGAACCAAACTCACCCGGGAATTTATAGAAACCAAAGCTACTGTTTCCAGCAAGGTCTCCTCCCCCAAAAGATCCAAAAGGAACATAGTATCCTGAACCTGGCCCAAAAAGTGCATTATCAACTATGTTTTCCTGTCCACCACTTACTGGTGCCATTAGCTCAGTCTGTGAGGCGGTAAGAGCTGAACTAGCATGTGGGAGGCCAGGTGAAACTGCTGGAAAATAAGGTGGTGACACTGGGATTTGGTGTGGAGAGTACAGCTGACCGTCAATCATTATTGGCGAAATTGGACTAGGAATGGGAGAGAACTGTCCATATGCCATCTGGGTGTCATAGCCATAACCAGGAGGAAAAAATAGTGATGGGTTTTCATTGTACATTGCCTACATGCAACCAAACACCCAATTCACAAAAAAAAAAACAAAAAAAACAAAAAAAAAGGCTTGGCTTCCACTGAAACACGAAGTGAAGTAAAGGAATAAAATCACTTGAACTCACTGGAGGTACAACATGTAAGCTGTTAGCATTAACGTAATTAGAATGCTCATCCCAATTACCACTGCCGTTGTCAAAACCTGAATAAAGACAACATACCACAAGTTTCAGATTATTCAGAAAATGCAACACAGGCTACAGTAGCAACTAATACTGTGTCAGTATTGACAAACAATTCCATAGTGATCCCAAAAAGAATAGTTTCATTGGCAAAATTTTTATACTCAATCAGGTTCTAATAAACAAAAACAATAGTTCAGCTGTTATCATAAACTCGTCACATGTCAACTAACTACCTCATCTAAAGCTCAAATGTTAAAACTATAGCTGCATTTTCTAAAGATTCATACAATTCCCCACAAAATATGAGATAAAGAATAAATACAAAAAAAGTCGATCCCTCACCCCCCAGAAAAAGAAAAGGATCTAAGAATAAAGGAGCCACTAAAGCTATGAAATGCTCACAAGAGAATGAAAGCAGCAAAAGAACTGGAGAAAATTTTAGCAGCCAAGCCAATAAAAATAGCATCATGCATGGATCTAACCTGCAAAGTAAAAGCTCTGTTCATGCGGACCATCAAGTGGATGCACAGTGGCAATAGATCCACTTTTCTCCAAGGTTACAGGCTGATCTTTGGCATTTCTTGAAGCCCCTGAGATGGCTGCATCCGGAGAAGGATTTGCAGAAACAATCCTTTCATCTTTGGGCGAAAGTGGCTGATAATAGATTGAAAAGGAAATGCTAATAGAACACATTACCTAAGCTAACAAAAACATAGAGAAACCAAAGAACAACAAAAAAGATATTAAGTGATATAGATTTACCTGTTCCGTCCCATTATGCAACTCAACAGCTCTCTCCCCTGCATCAACACCAAGAGCAATCAGAAAATTAATTGGTCAAAAAAGCATAATTATAGTCCTTTTTTCCACCTTCCTATTTCTTGCAATGAGGTGGAAAATCAGTAACATCATTCCCATGGTGCAATCATCACAAAAGGAAGTATGCAACATTTATTGTCTAGTTGTACAGCAGAGTAAATGACCACAACAGCTGGTAGTCTAAGCATAAATGTCCTAAGCTGTATGTAGCTCCATACACTGAACCACAAGCACTTAGCTTAAGAATTCCCTGTTTCTGTTTTCCTAACCATAAAATTTTTACAGACTTAATAGCATGGGTAAAGGAGGTAAAAAAGAATTCACAGTTTGCAGTCGTTTAACAAAATCACTGTTTTAATGACAGCTTTCGGACATTGCTTTGCCGTAATAAGTTACACCAATATGAACCATCTCAGTATGTTACTCCTACTCCAACCACAAATATAACTCCTAACACATCACACAAATTGAGTCACTACAACATATTCCCAAATAAAACAGAATACTATGTAATGGCATGTCAATCAGCTTTGAATCAGAACCTATATATGAGGAGGAAAAGCATATGAATCCATAATCACATTGCAAAAGTTCTAACGTTCTTCATCTGTCAACACAATTAAATTTTCCACCAGTCGAAGGGCACAATCAAAACAGGAACCACAATGGGAGGCCCTTTAAGTATCATAAACAGTCACTCAACATTTCAACTATTACTGCTACTGTTTTATGTCCTCAGCAAATCAGCATTACTCTATCTCCAAATTTAAGCCAAATTTTGACACGAAAGAGCATCGAAAACACCACAAAAAATACGCATTCCATCCGAATCTTAATTAGCATCCCAACCATAATAAACCCAAAAAAACCCTCAAAAATGTTTTTAAAAAATCCAAGAAACCCAATTCAATTTTGCCAACCCCATTATATATTTTATCCCCATTCACTAAGATGAAAAAAAAAACCCACAACCCATTTGCCTAATATATACATATGAATAAAAACACAACTTCAAATTCCCAAATAAAACAAACAACAAAAATTTCTTTTTTTATACAGAAAAATGGAGGGAACGAACCAGGAGAGGAGATGGGGGCGAATCGATCGAAGCTTTGTTGACCGGTTTCTTCCATAAACTGAATCGAATCGAAGCGGATCGAAAAAAAATCCAAAAGAAAATACAAGATTTTTATTCAAAAGAAAATTAAGTTTCTTGAAGAAGGGAGAAAAAACCCTACTTCCCTTTACTAAAGAATTAGGGTTGTCGGAATTGAATTGGATTTAAGAGAAAACGTATGAGGAACGGGAAGGGGTGGGCGTGGGGATGGGGGTGGAGAAAGGGGTTGGCTGGAAGAAATGGGAAATCTTGGCCGCGGGAGGGGTTTGAAAATGAAAAGAGGAGAGGGTTTTAGGGTCAGATTCATAAATAGCCAAAATTATTTGTCTTTTTTGGATTGTTAGTAGTTTTTATTTATTTACAGAAACTTCCTTCACATTTTCATTTCTTCCTTTTTTCTTTTTCTTTTTTCTGTCTTGATTTTTCCCCTTATCTGTTTTTGTTTTCGACTTTGGACCATTTAGCTATTAGAAGAATCCCCATCACAACTTATCATCGTATATCTCTTTCATGTTTCAAATCTTGTACTAATTCCATGTGCTTAGAATATTTATGCTATATATATATATATATATATATATATATATCATGTAATTAAATTGTTAGAATTCCCATGTGGCAAGTCTACATAGTGGTAGTACCTTAGTTGTTAAGAATCCTTCTCTCCCCCAATCATCAATTTTTTTATTTATTTCATTCCATACATGTACAAGAATTTTTTGTTTTTTTGGAATGAATAAAGAGTCTAGTGATTAGAGCTCTATGATTTCACATCAGAGATCAGGGGTTCTAATCCTACCAAGGGCCAACTCTCTTATCCCATGTAATAATTAGGTTTTATTAGGAAAAAAAATGTAATAGTTAGGTTTTATCAACAAAAAAAAAAAAAGTCAAGGTTTTAGGGCATATGACTTTTTTTTTTAATAAAATTTCTCTCTCTCTCTCTCTAAGATTTTATTCAATTTATTATTTTTTATGTCTATGTCAATTATATCTTCTTAGATTTTTCTAATCAATCTACCTACTATAGTTATCTCCTTTTTTGCCTTTCTCTTTTTGTTTATAAGACTTTCTTTCTCCATTTTCCATTTTATTTACTTCAATTAAGAGCTTTACTTTGAGTATAATTTCCTTGATTTGTGTTACTTTTTTTTTAATAACTCATTCAAATTTTACCATTTATCTTGAAATCAAAGAAGATATTTTTCTCCTTTACAGGATTTTCACCCCTACTGTCTTCATACGGTATATTTTTCTTTTTTTGGCAAGAAATTTCATATACTAAGTTTTTGATAAGTTTCTTAATGTATGCTTACACAACTTTTATGTTTGCCAAGTCAACAATTTCTTATTTATTAATTTTCATATTGGCAAAATTTTTTGCATTTTTTACATCCTTATTCACTTTTCATTTTTTCTTATATTTCTTCTCATTTCCTTATACATACCCACACACATATATAGGAATGTAATTATTATTTTTTGAAATAAAATGGTATATTTAATTACTACTACTTATTTTATCAGGTAAGATATACTTGAACATAGTGAACATGACAAAATTTAGTTGGCTAATGATTTTGGTACTCCACCAAAAGTTATCAAAACTCCATACGTATAGTTTTCTTAACCAACTTGACAAAAATGCCCTTGGTTTAGGAACTCTTAATAATTCCAATGCCATAAGCCAATAAAGCAACTTTGATTTTGTCTGACAAAACTTTTATTTCATTATGCTATAACTAAGAAACACAAATCAGTTTTGAATATTCGGCAATTTGTAAGCTTAATTACATAAAATTAAACAAAGAAATTTAGTTTCTCGGATTGATCATGGAAAAGAAATTTCTTAACAACAAAATATAAGAATAAACTATTGGATTCCTATTAATTGAACAAATAATCAATTAAAATGATTAAAATGTAATCTAGTAAACCTATTACAAAATAATGCCATGAGAAAGCTTTTGTTCATAGTGCATAAAATTTTTCCAAACCCTTAGTGAACATAAACAATTAGTATGATTTTGTCCATCTTCATGGCACGTAGATCTGTGGAACAAAAGAATTTGTTTTTGGGTCACGTAGAAATTTAGGACAAGAAAAATAAAAACAAAAAAAGCACGGAAAATGTAAAAGACAAAAATTTGTCAAGGCGAACTTCTAATTTTGGTGAGTTTAGCATTTACCATATATTCAATAGAAGATGTAAGCAATTAGTAATGAAGGAAAAAAACAAACAGGAAAAAAAAAAGACAAAGAGAAACAAAATGAAGAAAGAAATGAAAAAGGTTTTTCTAAAATATTCAATATAGCAATAAAACATTAAAGGGCACTATTGGAAATAGAATTTAGTCCGCCAGTACTTTGGTCAAGTTGGTTGAGAGAGAATAAATGTGGAATGCCAAAGCTTTTACTAGAGTGCCAAAGTTATAGGCCTATTTGCTTTATTTTTTTTATTTTTTGATATTTAATCAAAAAATAAATTTAAGATTATGATGAATTGAACTTCTATATTATTACTACACGATATTGAAAACTATAATTTGGATGGAATAACTTATCTCTTGAGTTAAGATTGTATTTTTCAACATTTCTTTGAATATGTTTCATAAATTATTAATTTGAAATTAATAAAAAGCTTTACTTTTGCATTTATAGTAGGATCCTACATCCTTCCATAGGATCCACTTTTGTAACCTATAGAAAGATAGGATCTCGATTTCAAAAAGGTTGATGTTATATAGGAGTAATCATTATTTTATGAGAGCAATATTACTTCGAAAGGCAAAATTACACTTCCAAGTCAAACAATCCTCGTGTCCTCCTCCATTTTTCAGTCATTAGCATTATCCTCCTTTCACGATCGATATTTTTCTCCAATAAATTTATTAAATTTCAAAATGCTTCCCCTTGTAGTTTGGTACACTGGAATGGTCCAGAATTGAGATGTTTTTCGACCTAGAATGGGCTGAAAATTTTTTTTCAGTCCATTGTTTAGTGATCCAAGACAAAATGAATAGCCTATTCATTTTCAATAATGTTAGGTATAATCATATTCAGATGTCAAAATAGAATAAAATCTATATTAATTTGACTTATTTGCTTTGAATTCTTTATGCTAGAATGTATTACATTTTTATTTTGTTTGTTTGTGTAGTATTATACTAGAACATTGCCCAACTCATTTGATCATCACCATACCCGTCAGAAATGGAGTAGAAATGGGACAGGAGGGGCATTGAGGGTAATGCCGAAAAAGACGAAACAAAATAGGGAAAAGTAGTTGAATTGTGAGGGTAATGCTTTTTTAAAAAAAAATTGCTTCTAGCCTTTTTAATAAAGCCTTTGCTTTGAACAATTTGTGTTCCCATTAAAAATGACTGGAGATGGTCTCGCTTAAATGGACTTCTAAGATAGGCTTTTAGAATGAGATTAGGGGAAAAAAAAGGAAAAGAAGAGAGAATGGGGAAGTTCATGTGCACAATAAAATAATCTAGAGAGTAAAATAGTTTCGAATAAGCATTTATTTTAGTTAAATAAGCTATTTCCATTTTTGTCGAATATTTATACAATGCAATGGTTACACAACATCAAATTATGCGAAATGACTTACTTATCATGAAAGTTATGAATTTTCTTGCGAAAACGTTTAAAAATTAGGGTGCCCTAATCTGATAAAATATGAAATTCTTTTTATTGATTGATTTCTCTAAAAAAAAAAGGATACAATGATTGAATTTAATATTTTCTCTTTATAATTAGCTTATAAATCCTAGCATTGCTAGGATGAGAAATATGATTAATTGAATATTTTATATTTAGTTATTGATAGATTTAAGCAAATATTAGTATTGGTAGAAACAATTTGATGAAACTTAAAAATACTGTATGTTATTATATTGAAATGATTTTGGTTTATATTTTATGGATTTGTTATTTCCAAATTTAATTGTGCACTCAAGCTTGCAAACTCATAAAAAGAAAAGGCAAAGACTAGGTGAGTCTTTGTAATTATAATTAAAAAACAAATAAAAGAGGAAAAGCAAAAACTAGGTGAGTCTTTCAAATTACAATTAAAGAATACTTAAATTTCTAATTAAAAAGGGACACGAATGACTGTTAAAACTTAAACCAACTTATCCTAGTTTCAAATGGCTATTATGATACTTAGAATAAAGTACTTTGATGATTATTAAACTATTTATATCCTAACATTTTGAGTATCTCTTTATGGATGAACTCCAAAGGGCCATCTGCGTCCTACCTCTCCTTTTCTTCACTTCACGAGTCTTTCATCTTTTCTGGTAAAGTAAAGATCTCAGCATGACCCACTTTGATATTTCGTTTGTCAATAAAAACTCGAATGATTAAGAGCTTCATAACTCTATAAAATGAAAAGAAATAGATTCCTCATCTCTTTCACCATCTATATATTCTCAATCAAATTACACTTGAAATCTTTTTGACTTGTTATTAATGACAGCAATGCTTTGAGAAAAAATCAGGTGAACAGCATGTGACTTTTTTCATTAACTTTACATTAGAAATTTCATAGAATGATCAATAAGTACTTTTTAAAACTTTAAGTGGTGTTTTAAAACAAAATTTAGTTTAGTGACCAAAATATTGCGATAGAAATAGTTTAGTAACCTTCAAGATACTTTCCCTGAATACTTATTAGTATTGCAGATAATATCCTATGTTTTACTCTATTATGTTGATATGTGATATGATATCAATGTGAAAAGTTGGCATATTACTAAATTACTTAAGTTCATTATTTTCAAATGAAATACCTTTACATTGTAAGAATCTGAAATTAGAAGAGAAACTTAAATTTTTATTTTTTTACCTTTTGATATTTATATTTACGATGTCTAATACTTTGAAAATACATATATGCATGTGCCAAAAAGGCAAAGAACAACAGAAAGGCAAGAAGTCTTTTTTTTTGAGAAAGAGAAAGGCAAGAAATATTAACTTCTAATTTTGTACATAAGCATAGCAAAAGCAACGAGCTTGATATATTATTTGAAATACGCAAAGTTGATTTTAGGCAAAAATTTAATCTTGGAGATCAAAATTAAATTTCTACCCAACTTGATTTCGCTGATACAACTTAAGCATATGAGTTCTTAATTAGAGAAACACCTTTTGATTCAAATCAAAAATTAATTAATTAGACATCCGATTTATTAATCAACCAAACAAAAATAGCTTTACCTAGGTGGTTTGCTTTGGCTGCTGATGTGTCCAAATTTGACACTTCTTAGGATGAATTGAGTAAGTAGATGCTAGACCTGCAAAACAGAAAAAAGGTCAAAAACACATCTGGGGTGAATCCCTCGAAATGCCTAGTATGCTTAAGTTAGTCTTTTTTGCTAATTCTAACATATTAAGAGGCCTTCTTTAGGAGTAAAAAATATCCCTCCCCCTTACTGAAACAAAAGGAAGTTTATATATTGGAAAAAGTTATGAAAAGGCGTGCCTCAAGCTAACACCTTATAAATCATAAGCCGGCAATGACAAGATATAATCTAAATTATATGTCGTATTTGTCATATCATCCTTTAATCATTTCATCTGAGGAGCTCTGTGACTGTTTATAATCCTGTACTCGAGACTAGTTCGGTCCTTAAAAGAAAACTGGCCGTGATGTTATTGTGTCTGAGCTAACGTGTAGATCAGGTGAATATGTTAATATCCATACTATAAAGTCGATACAACATACCAACTATTTATAACAACTCACATATTGATTTACTCGAGTTATTACGACCCATAAATTTGTTAGCCGCATTAATTTCCCCTACCTGAAAGGACCAGTGAAGGCCTTAGAGAGCTCGGGTATTGTAAGAAGTTATCCATTGTAGGACAATCAAGAACATGTTCATGTAGCCTCATCTTGGCTTTCTGCTAGAAATATAATGAAAGAATCACAGGCTGGGCTTAGACAAAAACGCACTAGCCCAACTACTATTTTTCGTAGATTAGTAGTTTAACATTTTAGGCCCATGGACCTTGCTTTTATGATTTTCTTGGGCCACAATAAGAAGCTTGAGAACATAATCTGGTTAATAAATAGGTATGTCTTGCCTCATAATGGGCATTAATACCTAGGTCAGCCCAAGACATAACTTATTGGATTGGGCTATTAAATTCAACCTCTATAGTTGCCTATGTACCTATTATTAGGGTCAAATCTTATATGGTTCGGGTGAATTATTATAAATTTGCATCATTTGCACATTTACATTTAGGGATTTGATGGGTAATGAATTTGGTTCAAATCCATTTCAGATTCTTGATTGATTTAAAAAAGGAGATTCTTTAATTAAGATACTATGGAGACACCATAGTGCCAAAGAAGCAACAAGCGAACTAGAGGAACAAACACAAAGAAGTTGTCCATAATATCTCCTAAAACAAATCAGAATTTTGAGAACTAAATCTTTTTAATGAGGGAGAATTGTGAGGACAGGCACATATTTTACTAAATTTTATTTATTCATTCATTTATTAGTTGGGATTACAAACAAAATTTAGGACATTTGATGTAGCTAAGAATGCATTAAGATTACCTAGTCCTTGGACATGCCACATTTGCACCCTCATGACTAAAAAGGTGACAACACTTTTCTCATTAGTTATAAAAAACATACTATGCAAATGTATTACATTATAAACTTGGGTTAGGTACTTAACAAGCTATTAGTGATGTTTAATAAGAGAAACAAAAAGATGGGGGAAGGGAAAAAGAGAGAGAGAGAGAGAGAGGAGGTTGAGTAAGGTCGGCTCGAAGGAGTAAGAAGTGAGCTAAAATTGAGACATAAACTCAAGTATGATGTGTCAAGTACGCAGGAAGCAAGTGGAAAAGTAGGCTGGTAAGTGAGCACCTCACTACCTGGAAGATTCAATTAAGAATAGTTAAGAAAAATGAAGAGAAAAGTTGAGGGAAATCAGTTTAAAGAAACCGGTTAAGGAGAGGAGAAAAAATTTGAAGAGCTCAACTAGAACTTGAACCAAAGTTGGAGCAATGAGAGAGGAACTTGGAATTAAAGGAATTGAAGCTAAATTTTCTTGGTTTCTTGAACTCTTACATGTGCTACTGAGTTTCTAATACTTGTATTTGTTGATTTGAGAACGAAAATTCAATTAGAATCAAGAGAAACTAGAGTTAGAAAGGATTAAACTCCAAGGGCCATATGTATAGTCATGTTGGACTAGCTTTGGTAAATGAATATATTATAACTAGGTGTATGAGGTTTGAATTCAGATGATTCTTGTTATTTTAAAAACTAGGCTCATAGGGTTTTCTAACAGTGTAATGCTCATGCATAGATTCGTCATGGATTAATACTAGAATTCATGGAAATTGTACGAAGAATCCAACTTTGTGCAACTAGGTTGGTAATGTGCTATATTACGGACTGATTTTGAACCTGTTCTAGTTGAGATGAGTTTATGATCTTCATAAAAGTTGTAGTATTTAGATTCTAGTTTCCAACCATATAAATATTCTACTTATATGAGCTCTCTACTGAAAGCTGTGACTAATAATTGCCAAATTGAACTATAATTAAGTAGATTTTAGATTTAGGTTTTTAGAGTTTTATTGCTAGTTTTTATTTATTCATGTGCAATTTCTCTTTCTTTTGAGTTTTTAGTTTATTGTGTGATAAAAGCTACTCACATTTGTTATCTTTGTGATTTTGTAGGTTATACTGCCATTTGTTATCTATTTGGATCAAATGTAGAGAAGGGTGTGCTTTGTTTTGAGGATGATTCACAATAGATGATAGATGGAAGTTTAAAAGCAACTAAATTGTCAATTTGGATGGTTAAAAGTGAAGAAATGGACCGTAGACGCGTGTGTGCCGATGCCAAGGAGTTGGCGTATGGGTAGAGTTGAGAGTTGGAGTGAAAAAGTAAAGGAATAAAGTTTTTGACCAAACCCACGACGGAAGCCGCATCGCAACTACGTGTCGCGATACGGTCAGAGAGTGCGCATTTTGAAGCCACGGCTGAATTCTTGCCACGGGTTCCAACCATAGACATACGTTTTTGAGACATTTCGGAGCTATCTTTTAAGGGGATAACTTGTACACTTTGGGGATGAGTAATACACTTCTAGAGAGAGTCTTAGAGTACGAAAAACACCAAAAAGAGGGTTTTTAAGCCCTAAATTCATAGATCTAGACAGAGTAGCGTAGGATAGACAAGAGTCGAGAGAAGAACTTGGAGAAGATCATTTGTACAACTTAAAGGGGAGATTTGCAGCAGACTTGTGGTTTTCATTGGCAATAAAATCAATAATTTTTTTTCAAATTTCTCTTCTTTGTTATTTATGTCAAGTGATTGCAAAGAAATTATTTTTATTACTTTCAATATGAGTACTTAATTTACTTGTCTAGGGTTTAGATGAACTTTTTGATTGTTGGGTTTATGAAGTGATTGATGATCTTATATCATTTCTTTGATTTTTCTATTCATTATTTTGGATGAATTTGAATTATAATTAACTGGCCATCAGTTATAGGGCCTAAACAATCACTATGCAATGAGAGTTGGTAGTAACAGTGAAAAAGAGATAACTGGAGTCTAAATAGTATCTTACACGAAAGTAGTGGTACTCCTAGGGGAGTCTTAATCAATTCACATGGCAAAATTAACTAATATTAGTTGCTTTACCACGGGAATAGGAAAGGATTAATAGGTTGATAATTGCTAATTTGTCATGACAGTGAATGCTAGATGCAAATGCAATTGGGCTTTAAACAAAGTAAAGTAAATGGTATAAGTTGAGTCAATTGCTACTAACTCTTAGATCATTAAGGGATTCTAGATCCTGGATATTCCGCTCATTTAGTTTTTCTTCATTTGTGCTCTTGTGTCTTTAGATTTAAGTTTTTAAATCATTCATTCTAACTTTAATAATTTCATTAGGTGCGTAGATAATAAAGTAATTTAGAAGGGTCTAGTACTTCTTGATCGTTCCCTGTGGGTTCGATTCTAGTTCTCTATACTTGATAGCGATCTGTTCTCTTGCAGATATTAGGTAGTTTTAATTTGATAGGTCAATTGCATTTAGAATTTTTTTATAGCCTAATTATAAGCCTATCGGTGACATAGTTAAAATCTGGTGTTCAAACAAATTGAAAATGTAATTCTTCATAAATGAAATTTATGATGAGTCAAATTATAGTTAAAACTGGACTAAATTATGATCCAAATTAGAACTTGATTTTTCTAGAAAATTGTAGCAAATTGAGTTTAGTTTTTAATAGTACCAAACTTGTGGAATTTGGTTGAGTAGAACTTGAGTCATATCTGTTTGAATAGGCGTTAGTTGCGAATCTGCAACTTGAGACAGTAGAATGCTTCGTGGATTCTTTTCTTGGACATTCTAACATAATATGCGACCTAAATCTATAACCTAAGGTTCCAAATTGCCTTGCAGATAAATTTTTAGATTACTTGCTTAAATCTGCGAGTATATCAATTTTTTTAATAAATGGTTTGCTACAAAACGATTGTTTCAGTGAACGTGTCACAGTTTACTCCTTTTTTTTTTCGAGACCTCCTTCTTTCCGCTTGCTCTCCTGGCAGGGCCTAACTTTATAACTAATAATATCATAAGTGATTATAGAAACTTCTTCGATTACTTATAAGTAAATAAGTAAAGATTCCTTAGAGGTTAATAAGCTTCTCGGAGTGATTTTGTACTTAATAACAATATGAAGACAACTTCTAAGGAGCCGTAGGAGACGGGAAGGCTATGATTGGTAAAAGAGTATAGGAACTAAAAGAGTGTAAACTCTTACCACTCGAGACTAGTCACAGTCTAGCTTTCCCTTGAAGAGATAGAACTCCCCCTTGATCCTTGCCGGATGTGCTTGACGATCCTCCATAATACGCTCACTTAAGGATCGTTGTCCCTCTTAACACCAATCGTGCCTACTTTTTTTATATCCAATCCCAAGGTAGAAGATATAGGATTGAACCGATTGATAAGACAAGGTTTTCGTGCCACTAGAACGAAGAATTGAATAGATAGGATCCTATCTCTCGATAAGGCATTAGAGCGGGCAAAAGATGAGATAGCATGGGAGACGCTTGAGGAGAACAATGCGATGTGATTGGGTGAAAGCATGGACACAGAGAAACTTCAATCTATAGAAACCTATACCAGATGCAGAAGATGGAGAACGATCTAGCACTACTGGAAACCAATACGCACAGGGTCGATCCAAATAACTTCAGGATGATGTTGAAGGAGTGTACAAGGTTGGAATTGGTACAAGTTGGAACACAAGTTCTTGGGATGAGACAGTCAAGACAATACAAACAATGAAGAAATCATATGGCTATGCCAGGGCGAGCACTGCACCTAGGTTCGAGTCCATAAGCAATGACAATTGCCCTATGAAGACTCACTTTTGTTGTGACTCGGGTAGGTTCCCTTAACCAAGCCACACTGTCTATGAGTCGTCGGCTCATTCTTCAACAGGCACGCGGTCAGAGCCCTGGGCTTCTCCCACTACTTGGGAGCTTACAATTTTATGTTCTATTTCACTCTCTAATGCGGCTTCTTTTCACCCTTCCGCCCATTCCTATTTTGGGCAAAATAGGTCTACTATTTCTTTTATTCCGGTTAATAAGAAGGATCTTTAACTAAGAAATAGACCCTAGAAGCTAAAAAAAGGTATCCTGAGCAATTGCAATAATCGGGTTCATTGATATTCCTGATATAGTAGATGCTATTACACATACATTCATACTCACTTCTATGGAATTGTTTGATTTTAAATGAGATCTTCTATAATTTCGCATTGGAGGGGTTATTTCTTAGTTTCATCCAGTCATTAATAACTTGATTATTTTTAGATAATAGTAGAAAAAAACAACACTTGTAAGGAGTCTTATTAAAACCAAGAAATATAGGCCTGCTAGCCATTAACACTAGAATAAATAGAGTTTTTCAAAAAAACCTACTAGTGGAGGAAGACCAAATAATTCAATGCAAGCAAAAGTTCCTAGATTCATGGAGATATAGAAGAGAAGGTTAGGTTAGCTAAAAGATGGTTATCGGTTCAAGAACGTAAGGTGTCCTTGTTTTTTCAGGGTAAAAAGAGGTAGAGAAAATGGCTTGAGCCAATGTTCGAGTACCAGGCGCTACGGCACTGAAATAGCCCATGCCATACCCCTAAGAAAAATTTGAAGGACTGTAAATAAAAAAGTACATGCACTTGAAATTGATACAAATGAGTAGGTAGAGAATACCTAGGGGTGCGAGAATACCTACGGAACTCAGCAAAATAGTCTCGTAACTTCAGGAGAAAGGGTGCCTTCTCACAAAGGGGTTGCAGTGACCAGGCCCAGGCGACTATTTACCAAAAAACACAAGTCTCCGCAAAATCATCAGACCATGTATGGGGGCCGAAGCCTGCCCCCTCTTACGAGTCATCCAGTAGAAAAGACTTTCTGAATGGAGTAAAAGAAATTGGGATCATCGATCTCTTCCTAAAAGATTGGGATGAGTCAATGTCGGTCAATGGTGTGAAAACACTTCCTAATTTCGAATTCCAAAAACCAGCAAGAGGTCCGTCTGAATCAGAATAAATATATTTTCGAACCTTCTCTTTAAAACTCAAAGTGGATGTTCCTCGCGGGAATCTCAGCAATCACCTTGTTCTGATTCTACATACTTGATCATTTTGAACTAAAAGAAAACTTTTTGGTGGAATATTCACATTATGTCATGATCACATTGGTTTACTCTTCTATTTCTTTGGTAGTTTAATGGACGATCGACCATTAAACCAAAAAAGGTATAAATATGGAAACTTCTTTGCCATTTGGACCAGAGGATTTATGGAGGAAATCAGGTTTTAAATTTCCAAAAATCGCACGATTATATAGCCAAAGGGAATAGGTCGCGCCTAAAATCATCCCAAGCATTGCTAATGTGGCTACTAAGCTATTTCTTTGGAAAGCTGCTACTAAGATGAGAAATTTCCCAATAAAGTTGCTAGTACCATGCAAACTCATATTGGCCAAAGTGAAAGAGAAAAAAATGGTAGGGAGATTCGGCATGGTGCTCACTAAACCTCCGTAATATCTAACAAGTCGAGTCTTATGTCGGTCATATAGAACACCAACACATAGAAAAAGGGCTGAAGAAACCAGTCCATGACTTGACATCGGTAGAATGCTACCTCCAATTCCCTGTATGTTCGATAGAGCCAAAGACCCCCCACTGATCGGAGTACGGCGATTACCCCTCAAATCGTACAAGATAGTTATCACCTATCATATGACTTTCTAACTTAACTTCTTTTTCTGGTCGTTCCGCTCTGTCGATTAATGGTAGTATAAGAGATCTGTAATCCCCTTGAAATTTTTTACATAATGGTTCCTGCTTCCTACCCATAGTTAGCATTATCTCTTCGGGTCATACTTGAGTATCACATCGTAGACCCAAATCTATCTTCCGACTGGAATTTGCTACGTGATATTGGGATTACTTCCATAGATTAAATCCACAACTTGAGTTTGCAACTTGAGGTCGCGGATTCCACCCTTAGATTCTCCCCGAAAAATCCTAATTCTTCTAGTAATTTGTTCATTTATTTTTGTTTAAATATTGACTATTTTACTTCTAACTTATAGGTATTTCTTTTAGATAAGAGCATACACACTTGAAAAACTTTTGAATCTTAAAAATTACCAGTGAGTGTTCTTAAAATGATCTATTTTTCTAAAACTATTTCACTTACAAAACTATTTATGGAATTGTGTGACTTGCAATGTGATGCCTGTATATAATTGCTAGATTGTCAACTGTTACTATTACATAGTGAAAGTTTGGCAGACGCTTCGATCAAAATTTGAAGGGAGACCTGTTTGGAGGCGTCATATTAACAAAATATGTTTACTAACCATTTTTCATTACAAAAATTCAAATTGTATTGACAATCATTGTGAAATGTGATATCTTGAAAAATGATAATTTTATTAACAAAATTAATTTATTTAAGTTCTTTAAATTTACAAAAAAACAAGTTTATTTGATCATTCTTTGATTTCAAACATCATTACATCTCAATTGAAAAAGTAAATTACGTTTCAGGAAGAAATCTACTTCTACTTCCATCTTGCTTTTATAGTTTTTTTTTCTTTTTACTCGCTTTTCTTTTTATCTTTGATACTCCATAATCCTCCCCACTATATTTTTCTTGGTTTGTTGAAGAAATGGATCCAAGATTCCCTTGTTTTTATGCATCTGATTTAAGATCTCCTCAGCCTGCAGCAGGTTCTTTTTTTTTTTTTTGATTTCGAGTTTGATTCTTTATTTGTTTATTCGATGATATTTGTATGATTTTTCACTTATTAGGCATAATAACAAGTATATTTTGAAAAGTAGTAAGCTGAGATTGTAAAATTTACTTCACTCAATCCGAAATGTACTACCTTGCAAACATGATTTATTGCAAACCAACATAATTAACTAAAATTACTTAATCAATGAAGTTAGTCATTCTCATATCAGTTCATATGAGTTCTCCCTAACCAACTTAATTAAAAATTAAAGTATTGTAACTTCCACTAATTTTTCTAATTAAAATAGTATGTACCATCATAAATGCCATTTGTTACTGTCAAAATATAAAATTTTACATTTATTCTTTGCAAAATATTACCATCAACAAACAAAAAATTTACTAGTTATTAAGAAGCGTTTATAAGTGAAAAAATCAATAAATTTGTACAATCAAAATCATTCCCTTAGCATTGAAGACCAAATTAAACAATTATAGAATAATGTTTGAGTGCAATCTTTACTATTTAATTTTCTTTTAATGAAATAATTTGTACCGATCAAGAGTGTAAGAGATAATGGAGCAATTCATTTTCCTAAAGGAGGGGAAATAATATGAGAAATGGTTTTTCAGAGGGTAACAGTGAAACTTCAAAATTCAAAATAAAAAAGAAGTTGCTATACAGATAGAAGGTTCAAAGGCAATTTCCAGGGGACTCTACACAATTCTCATAATCAAAAACTCAGACAGCACCTGCTTTCAAGAATTCTTTCAAAGCTGAAATGCTTTTCTGTTCAGTTTCGTTGTATTTGTCATTTTTATTTGATGTTCACAAGCTATTTGTCTCTAGGCGTTGTCAATGCTAGATTTCCTTTGAAATAGTTGTGAATATTCATATTTTTCTTCAAGAATCAGTCGAATATCAGTTTGAAACTTTTTTTTCAAATTCCTTTGCCATTCACTTTTGGTTTCAGTTTTTACAACAATAGTTGAAATTTCTAAGACCTTGGTAAAAAAGGGCACACAAACAGCAATCGCATAATCCTTTTGTCTATAAAGTGATTGTTTTACTTTCTGCTTAGAATCTTCATGGCACGTTCATAACAAACTTCAATTTTCATCAACCCATTGAATGTTAAAAAAATTGCAGCAAATAATAACAAACTATTGTTACGATAGATATATAAAGGATTTTCACATGATTATTGTTCTATCGTCGTTTTGATGTGCATTAAAAAAAATTCTAATTTGATCGGGCATGTAGAAATGTATATCAAAATTTAATAATTAAATGCGTTCGATCTCCCTCATTCATTATTTATTAGAAATTAAATGTATATCCAAGTTAATATTTAGAATTATAAAGGGTGTCATTTAGATACACATAAGACGTTATTTTATTGAATTTGGACATGCTTGACAACCTGATGATTTTTCTAATGCTAAATTTGGGTCTAGCCTTCTCATTTTCATAGGATTATTTACAAAGTATTGCCTCTTTATTAAAAATTATATATATATATATATATATATACACACACACACACATGTACGTACGTATCTACTCCACTACATATAATGTTCCCTTCCTTTTCAGTTCTCCCTCCTTGTTCCTCAACTTTTGTGCCCCAAATTTTCTCTTGCAACACTTTCTAATAAATTCCTTGGGAATAAATTCGAATACTTCAAGCTTTTGGGTTGAGTAGAAAAATGTACCTTGGACGAAAAACCAATATGTATCTAATAAATTGAACCTTTTGTAACTACACGCCCATAACACGACTTCATCATAGACATGTAGAACAGCACTTAGAATTTTCTGGGTTGGTCCTTGTTCCCTAGTATGTGCTATTCCCTTTAAGGTGGAAACGAGGCCAAGGTATTGAATTGATCAACTGAATTTGGATAAAAGGAAAAAGAAGGGAGAAAAAGAGGATGCAGAAATCGAATAGGAAGGAGAAGCCAACAGTATTTTGAACGAAGAGAGGGAAGAAAATAATATGCAGTAGTAGGCCACATTAGCTGAGACGCAAGTACCTCATACTGCCAAGAAGAATTATTAGTGTCAAGAAGAATTTATTGAGTTCTAGAGGCTCAAAGTTTCATTGTAAGAGTATTTTAATGTAATCAAAATCTGCTGCCCACATGGTGGCAGTGGCAATACACAGCTTCTTTTTCACAGCTGGGGACCATCATCTAAACCAACTATGTTGACAAACGGCTAAATCGCCATCCCTAGACATTATTTCCCTTCTTGTTGAAAATGTAGATCCATAAAGGTTCTTCTCAAGAGTGGATGGCAAGTTAAATAACTATCCCTTATCTTTAAGCAATGAAAATGGAGCCATTTTATCAAAGGAAGTCCATTCTTCTGAGTCCACAAATTCTTGGCATGATTAGATGGATCACCAGTGTATTTTAACATCAACATTGTTTTGAATTTCAATGGAAATGTGTGATATTTTAAGTAAAAAATATTCTGAATGTTGTACAGTGGTGTTTGGTTAGGACACATTGCTGCGATTCTGGATAAAGACTCCAAGAATCTTTCATTCCTGATGGGGTTTGATATATGTAAACATAGGCAGGAAGAATATTCATACCGTTATGTTTTGCATATATCGCAATTTATTTACCATCATCTGAGATTGGTTTTGCGGCATTCTTGGCCACTCTGATGGCGTAACTCTAGGAGTATATTTGCAAAACTAATTTTGCTCTTATGAGCTATGACTGAATTTTGATCCCGAAACAAAGGTCACCATACGGTCTTAACAAATTGCTGAACTAAATCCTCTCATGGAAACTCTAGAATTGACTTTTAGAAGAGCTTCCATGACAGTGAAAACTCCGATTTTGCTTTCAGTGTTCACCATATGGGATCTTTTCGATATTTAATAAATGTTCTAATGATCCACCAGTTTGCCAAAGTCCAGACAAACATTACTACAGAATTCACCATAGCTGTTGGTTATCAAATATCTCTTATACATCCTCTAAGTATAATGTATTGCCCATCAATGTCTTTTAGAAATATAAATGTCTCGTTGCCAACAGCTGGCTCAAATTGTGTCAAATGGTTGTCAATTATATATTTGTGGTCAGCGTTTCATTGCATTGCCTTGCCACTACAAGGCATGCTAATGTTCCTTTCATCATCACAAAGACAGATAATTTGAGATGCGTATAGCCAGTTACGAAAGTTGTGGTTAAAAGTACTACTATATTTGCATCCAAGAAATTTTTGAAAGTCAACAATGTTTGTTGTCCTTCCTTTGTGTTTTAAAATGACCGTTTTCTCAAGGCCAAAAATTCAACTTCAAATTATATAAAAGACAACAAGACTGACAGGGTCTCGTGGATCATTATTAATTATTTTCCTCCTGTCTAGGTAACTAAATGTTATGGAAAGAAAAGATACAGACATTTGGATCAAACAATGTTAGCTTAAAAGAACTTAAAAATAAAAAACCATCTCTTCTTTGAACTGAGACTCCTTATGTGAAATATCTGGCTTGGTTAGACAATCAATTAATTCGACTGGAAAAATGGAAGCCAGACCCATAAGGTGGCTTAAATGATAAAAAATCTTGAATGTGGGAGCTATCAGTACTCTGTAAAGCCATTGGATTCAAGGGGGGCATAGGAGGTGCTTGTTCTGCTGAAACATGATGTGCTGAAATCAATGGCCAGTTTTGTGCTTCCAACTGCATAGTTGGCTGTGCTATGCTGACAGCTCCTTGCATCAGATGATCCAGAGAGGTGGATTCAGGCTCATTTAATCCCCAAGCATTAGTTGACAGAAGAGAGAGAGCACGCGGCAAAGCTTGTGCTTCGCTCAAGTGAGAATTAGCTGCGGATGCATCTATACCTGCAAGTATTCAACAGGTAAAGAGGAAAACCATCGTGAATTAGAAGCAACTGCTGCTCCGGGTAAAAATAAAATTGTACGGTAGTTCTTTACCTCTGCAAAAGGTTATTTCTCTGCTCAAAAGGACAATGTAGTGGACACAACATCTTCAAGTTTGTCTCGATGTCAATTTTTTTTTTATCCCATATTAATATCACATGTTAGTACCGATGAAAAATTTAAAATTTCTGAGGAATGTAGCACACTAGTCTTGATGTGTAATTCTTTTGGTTCTTTGGTCTCATTTGCACTTTAGTGGTGCAATGTCTTATTTTTAGGCCTTTAATACAGAATGGATAGGAAAAACTCATTCACTGTCAACACTAATAATTCAAATCATACAAGAAAATTCATTTGCTTAAGACTGTTCAATACATGTAATCAATCTAGTAGGATTGAAAAATAGCAACTGTGAAAAGGTAAATGGATCTGATGCATGATATCAATATGCCAATAGATGGTTGACCATGTCTACCAGTAATTGAAAAGTTTTCAACAAATTCTTGATATTCTGAAAGGAACTATAAGTATTAAAACAGAACAAAAGAAGTGCAAATCTAATCTAAAAATGCACATGAAAAATGGCAGAGCTCAAATGCAACAACGCACTGAGTTCTGAATTAAAACTTGTAAGTTTGCAATGCAGTTACTATCTAATCCTTAATTCTTCTTTAAACAGTAATGTAGAATACAGGTGATGTGCATTGCTGGAAAACAAATTTCCATGACTGTGAGAAAAAGTACAAACACATTTTCTTCTTTAGGAAGTACAGGAATGTACAGAACTAGAAATATATGTGACTGCATAGAAATGAAGTTAAAGGTAAAAGGCTACACTTTTTTCTGGTTATTAAGGTTTGCTAGCCGACACATTAGTTAAACTTGTACACAAAGTGATACAGAAAAGCGCATTCGCTGAAACAGAAAAGGATGCTTGTACATAACCATATCAGAAAGCAATAGAGTACAGCAGGTTATTCATAGTTTTTCTAGCTGCTACTAGAAATTATATTCACAGAAAAGTAGCTATGATGTTACTCCTAAAATTTATGAATTTTTGGTTGTTCTTAACAAAAAATAAGTCCTGGGATCCAGCTAGAGCTTTGTTATGTGCTGTTTCAGGAATGGTTTTGGGTATTGGCGCAAATTACTGGAAATATTCCTTTTATTCTCTGCACTAAGTGTTACCTAATCGGTGTTCTAATTCATTTTAGTTGGATAATGGGAAAAGATATACGCTTGTCAAGGATCAAGGACCTGAACAGGTCATGATGATAAAAGGAATTTGAAATCTCAACTGGCAACTGCTCTTTACTGTACAAAACACTACCTGAAGTTTTGAGCAGAGAATTTCCTGCCTGTGTCATCTTCAAGCTGCCTAGAACTTTCCCACGTTGTATTTGAAGATGAGGATGGCATCCTGTTCAACAGAAAGTTTGGTGGTCTCCTATCTGTTCAGGTTCAAAGCAGAAAGAAGAAATAATCAACTGCACACATCGTGTCACAAAATTACTGATAAAAATTTTGTTATCTTATAAACATTGCTCGGCAAAAGATTCTAGAGGCAGACATTGTTTCACATTTCCATTGAGGTGAGATATCAGATGACCAATTCAGATTATTATAGCTAGACTAGATTAGAGTTGAGAAGGAACCGTATAAAGAAGAGGGCAGCCCGGCTGTGCTTAAATGCAATGCCTCTGGCTGTGGCCTGCGCCGCCTGGCATTGTGATCGGAGAGGCGCCTACGACAGCTTCTTTTTTTATCATCAAATTCCGACAAATTGTGAAACCTTTAAGATTGTAACACAAGTTGCACTTAGTTAATATCCTTGAGAAAATCTCTGAGACCTAAAAGCAGCTAAATTCATAAAAAACTGAATAAACAAGAGGAAAAAAATTGTAAGACATAGCATAGAGCAAATATGAACAAGTAGCTAGCCTGCTGCATTGTTGGCAAAAACGTCGCTCAACTCCAGCTACAATGACCTTGGGGCTTTTGGAATGGCTTTCACAGATTCGATGGCGACGATGATAATCTTTTGCTGATGTAAGGTCGAGGTTGCATCCCTCAACTTGGCAGCGGCTAGTCTGCATACTCTGAAAAGAAACTCTAGATCTCTTTGCTGTATTACAAAATGTGGAAGGCAAAGAAACTGATGTTCTTGAATTGCTTGTGGTGCTCAATTTTTCGGAGTTTTTTGGCATTCCAAGGTTCAAACCAACTATTGGTTGACCAAACCAGACAGAACCTTCAGGCGCAAAAGTATTTCCGCCTTTCTCTACACCAATGAAATCTTCTTGCTTCCTATCTTCACTAGACCAAGGATTAACTTTCCCGGAAGTATCTGTCAAATTTTTTACAGAATTATATAGTGAAGCTGACACAAATTTCTTAGAGTTTATGTTATGCATTGAACTATAAAGGGAAAAGCCATCTCCACCTTGTGAGCATGGAGAACTGGTCTTGATTTCGACCACCTTGTCCATAATTGCCCTTCCACCGTATATAGCTGAATTCTGCAAATCCATCACTGGAGAAATTTGTTAATTTAAACTCAATCACATAACATGATCACTCTATATGTAGTCTATCTCCTAGAATTTCCAAAAAGCTATTGTGCTCGAGTACTCGATATTCTCACGTATGTTGAAACAGAATCAACTGTTCATACAATTGATACAAAGATTCTGGTTCATGTGGCAAAATGTTTGAATTTAAGGAACATCTAGCAGTGGATGTTAGAACATGAAAAGGGTTATTGAGCTGAGATACGACTTGATCACTACGAGCTAGAGAAAGAAACGACTCAAAAATTGACAATTAGGATTATAACTGAATAAATATCCTCCTTCAAGCTTACATAAGAAATTCCCCAGTTATGAGGCAACTTCATTGTCCTAGCAACAAAATATAGGGTGGCTAAGGCTATAAGCAGTTGCAATGGTGTTCCCTTCAGGAAAACATGTTAGATAGCTTGCTCCCGGGGCCTAGGAGAGACCCACACACCTTAACTCCAACTAAGGTAACAGAGACACATAAAAGAATCTAGCTGAACAGCAATGAGGGGGGTACCATACTGCCTTTATACATGGTCACTTTCGGTTCGGTCCATTAGTCTCTCAGCAGTTCAAAATTTTCTTGTAGCTAGAAAAATCGATTGCCGAATTGAATTTGTCAGATTCCCATGTGGGTTCTTTCACTTTCTATTTTGGCAAAGACAAAATATGCTAAGCACATGTATTGCATTACAAGGTCCTGTAAATATTCACAAAGTAAAACACAGAAATTCACCTTCTCTTACTCCGAATAACAGCAGTAAGTAACGGATTAAGCACTGTGCACCTTGAAAACAGCAGTGAGTAATGTATTAGTGGCGTGCACGATAAAGATTCATTTTGCTTGTCGAGTTGAGTTTATATTTTATACAACTAAAATTAAGATGTACAAAGATAGTGAGTATGTGTCAAATGATCAAATTTTATACAGGACAACATGAATAAAAAAATCTACTTTTTACCGTCCAACTGTATATAACAAAATATTATTCCACATTCAATATTTTCTACACTTTAGTCAGTGGTAACAATAAAAAATCAAGCTGAACTTGTGCGGCCGCCTTGTAAGTAAATTGGTGAGGATCATGTGTAGCCTTGAGTCCACGTCCAAACCGAATGCCACTGAAAATTCCCATAAATAGACCCTCAGGTCAAAATTGATGTCTCCCAACTTTCCTTTTATGAAAAGAGATAGGCAAGAAAATATCTTAGTTACCGTTATCGAGAAGGTAGATTTGGCCACAGAACTTTGATTTCACAGTCAAGAAATGATTTTTGTTGCATTTCTTCTATCAGTCCAGTTCTCTCTTGATTTCTCTCTCCAATAATTTCAGCGAAGATAATTAAAGCTCTTTTGTCTTTCTGGCCAAAAGCAAACTCTGCTAGAGAAATTAATAAGCTCTCAATAAGGTTGGTGCATGAACATTTAACCTTTGAATTTCATTGTCAACAACTATTGTGAGCAATGAATCAAAACTCAGTTTATTCAATGTCGATAGGTGACTGAACAATTGTTCCAAGATTCACGTGTTTTTAAAGAAATCCCGAATGGTTTATCCACAGAAATGTAAATTAAAAAAAAAAAAATCACAAGTCAACACTAGCTTGCTTTTGGGGGATATTAACTCAATAATTCAACCGGTCTTGAGGGAACCGCTGGGCCTTGAAATAATTGTTTTCAACATAATTTAGCATTCTTCGTTCCGAGTGATAAAAGTTTTGACCATATTTCATGCTTAATTAGTACCAAATTAATCAGTACTTTTCCTTCTTTACCTTAATATGGGTAGAAGTTAAGTTTTAGGCTAATATTTGACCATATTTCATGCTTAATTAGTACCAAATTAATCAGTACTTTTCCTTCTTTACCTTAATATGGGTAGAAGTTAAGTTTCAGGTTAATCTTTGGCCATATTTCATGCTTAATTAGTACCAAATTAATCAGTACTTTTCCTTCTTTACCTTAATATAGGTAGAAGTTAAGTTTTAGGTTAATCTGGACTTTTTCCTTGTTTCCATTTTATAGCTAGAATTTAAAGTGTTGGATACAACCAAATGTATCATGAAAGATGGTTTTGGTATTGAATAAATACAAAAATTCTAACTTCAAAACACCAGTCTAAGAATGCCCTAAATGTGTCTCCAACACAATGACACCTATCTAATCTTTAGATTTTAGTTTCATTTCTAGTACTGAAATATTTCTCTATTATCATCATATTACATTAAGTAGTACGAGCAAAAAAACATCTTAGAATCGAATTGTACACATAAGCAATTGCTAGAACTTCTGATTTTGGCGCTTGATTGATAGTTGATAATGTACTACATAATAAATATCAATTATTGATTTGTCTTATAGCTAATATGTACCTAACATTTATCAATGTAACAATAGTATACATGAGTCACTTATGCAACCTGAATTCATAAAAATGAATGTTCACTTGTAATCAAAACCACAATGAAAAATCTAATGCTCAGCCAGCAAACAATCCTTTGGGACTAATGACATCAAATTGCATCATGAAACTCGAGATCCTCAGTGTCAATTTTTTCAGTGTCTATCCAATGCACAAAGAGTTAGCTACCTTGAGTGTGATATCCTTGTCTCACTATTGAAAAAGTGAAGTAACATAGAATCAATGTATAAGTTAAGTATAAGCACTTCAAATCTAATTTGGGATATTCATTTTGGACTAACGAGGACAAAACCCAAATAATAGGACTTAGCTGCTCAGACTTTGGTCGTGTGCTAGGCTCGTGGACCCAAGGCATGACAAAATGGTATCAAAGCGTACCTCATGTGGTCTCTACACAGGGTAAAACTAGGCCTATGATATTGGGCCGGACTACGCAAGGAAGTGGAGGAATTAAATATGCATGCATGTTCTCCGCAACTAAGTGGACAGTCCAAATCATGCATGTATGGATTGGGCTTTGCGAGAATGCCAAGCTTAATAAGGAAGGGTGAATGTGATATCTTGTCTCATATTGGAAAAGTGAAGTAACATGGATTAATGTATAAGTTGAGTCTAAGCACTCAAGTCTAACTTGGGATATCCATTTTAGGCTAGCAAGGACGAAACCCAAATAGTTGGACTTAGCTGCTTAGACTCTGGTCACGTGCTGGGCCCTTTGTAATATCCGAGGTCTAAGCTGGCCCAATAACTTTTGAGCATAAACCAGGGGCTCAAAATGTTTAAGCTAAATTATTTAGTAGCCTAAACTCAGGATATTATATACTAAATAATTTTTATTCCTCCCACTTATGTGGGACTTTTTTAGGGGTATCACATTCATCCCTCCTTTAGGCTTTTGCGTCCTCGCAAAGTCCAACCCATAGTTGGACTATCCACTCGATTGTGTTAGATTTTAGAGGTGGCTCGTACGGGCTCTAGAGGTGACTTCCGTCCTTAGGTCGACGTAGCACTTAGTCCCGTATAATACTTAGTTCTTTCATTTCCTTGTGTAGTCGCGGCCAAATACCATAGGCCCAGTCTCACTCCATGCAGAGACCACGCGAGGTTTGCTCTGATACCATTTGAAACATCCTGGGTTTGGGCTGGCCCAATAACTTTTGAGCATAAACCAAGGGCTCAAAATACTTAAATTAAGTTATTTAGTAATCCAAACCCAAGATATTATATACTAAACAATTTTCATTCCTCCTAGTAAGTAGGACTTTTGAAGGGTATCACATTGGAAAAGTAAAGTAACATGGATCAATGTATAAGTTGAGTCTAAGCACTCAAGTCTAACTTGGAATATCCATTTTGGGCTAGCGAGGATGAAACCGAATAGTTGGACTTAGTTGCTCAGACTCTGGCTGTGTGCTAGACCTGTGGGCCTGGGACATGACAGAAAGGTATCAAAGCGAATCTCATGTGGCCTTTGCACAGGATGAGACTGGGGTTATGGTATTGGGCCAGACTATGCAAGGAAGTGGAGGAACTAAGTATGCATGCATGTCCTCTGCAACTAAGTGGACAATCTGGATCATGCATGTATGGATTGAGCTTTGTGAGGACGCAAAGCCTAATAAAAAAGGGTGAATGTGATACTCCGTCTCACATTAGAAAAGTGAAATAATATGGACAAATGTATAAGTTGAGTTTAAGCACTCAAGTCTAACTTGGAATATCCATTGGGCTAGCGAGGACAAAACTTAAATAGTTGCATTTAGCTGCTCAAATTCTAGTTGCGTGTTGGGCTCGCGGGCTCGAAACATGACATTGCGTTTACACTTATCGCATTTGAAATAAATCAGATAATTATTAACGTATGAACGCGAGGTAGCAACTCTTTGTGCATGGCACTGAGTTGGTACTGAGAATCTCAAGTGCATGAAACTAGTGACACTAAAAAGATTATGGACTGGACAAAAGCTGTAAATTCTTTTCTTTTCGTTTTTTGGAACCAATAATTCAGTGGCAGCAAATTTAGTTGGCAAAGTAAATAACTACAAACAGCAATAACAACTGGAGCACTCAATTGTTCAGAAACTGCTCTGCAACGTGTAAATTTTGATTCATAGTTTGAATATTCTCAAATGCTTTAAAGATTTAGATAGCTTCTGGATAGTGGGATCTAACTTTAAAAATATAGAAGGAAGAACTTGATATGGATCTCCTTCTCTCTTTTCTGTTTGTTTTGTATGATTGTTTATTCTACACGTAGAAGTGTACAACCGATCAGTGAAATCTTACGTCGGAGTAGAGAATATAAAAACCAAGAATGGACAAATGATGATTGAGGTTCAAAAGCATCATCATTTGTACTCATTCTGCCTAAATTCTGTCAAAATCAATCATGGTACATTGAATTCTATCTTTTACGTACTGTATACGTACATATGTATGTAGAAAATGTAAATCAAGTCGTACTCTTTTTATAACCGCTAGAATTGTGTTTCTAATGCTATACTGATTTGATAGATTGACCAAGTTTTGGACTGTTGAGCACTGATTTTTGGATTAATTGGAAGATAATAAAATAATAAACCTCAATTCGAATTAAAGTTATTGAATTAATTTCGCTTCATGTTTTAACATTATTAAATATGTGATACTTTGTGCCCCTAACCCTAATTGGTGACAATTTAGCCAACTCATTTAGCAGAAAATTATTTTTAGATATCCTCTAAACACGTACATCAATTTCATCAAAACATGCTACTATATTATGTTTTTAACAAATAATAAAAAAAACTCAATCGAATCGTAGCCATTAATATTCTTATACGAAACTATAAGCACAGAGTAATACACTCGCAAGAGTATGAGATAACATTTTGCGTATTTTTTTGGTACAAATTTGTTTCAAACTACTTGTAAATTGCTCCCGAAAAAATCCTAAATGCATGACTTATTACTGTCTATCGATATAACACAACTTTTATTCATAAAATAACACTTGATAACTTACAAATTATCATCATAATGTGATGAATTAAAAAGTTGTACTGAGACTTGTGAGAACTAGGACACATTCTAGGGACTGAAAGACATATATCGGTCCTCTATAACAGAGATTTGATTTTAAGGTTATTGTGGATTATAATTACTTGCATGAATTGAATTCCAATATATATATATATATATATATATATATATATATTGTGACCACAATAGAAGTGGACCACTTTTCCATTTACATGGAAGCCCATAGTTGGACCACTTCTCTCTCTAATTCTCAACCGATCAATTCATATATTCAACAAATGCGGAAGCACAGTTCTTTTCAGTCGATTAAATGTGGCAAGAAGCCAAAAATTTGCAGGTAGGTAAAAAGGATGCCAAGTTCTTTGCCCCTTTTCTCCATACCTAACATGCTGTTCTCAGTGCCCCAGAAAAAAAAAAGTTAAAAATGAAAATGGGAATGTGGATCTGTTTCGCTTGTTTTCCTTTTTGGGCACCTTTTTGGGCAACAAGAAGAACGAAAACTGATCTCTTTAGGACACTTAGTTCGATTGATTACCACTTTCAGATTATTGCAATTTGGAGGACCAATTTAGTAAAGCATGTATTGACACAATCCTTGAAATAAATTTTAGAAAATTAAACCTCTTCTAAAACAAAAAAAAAAAAAAGAATATGTGAGTTTTAACGTTTAAAATACAAAATATCATCCTTTCTAAATAGCCTCTCTTTTTGGTATCTTTTTTAGTGTTTCCTAAATACATTTTTTAATTATCTTTTTAATTTTTTTTCAACTACTTTTTTATCTATACACATAATGTAAAATGCTATAAGAACAGAAAAATATTTTTAAAGTACGCAATTCAAATGAACCTATCACACGTACCAATTGTGATTTTTTATTTTACTTGTTAGACCGTTGGTACTCAGTTTTTGCTTTGGAAAGACTGCGTTTCTTAAAAACATGTTTTTTAGAAACTTCAAGCACGTTTTTCAATTAACTTTTTATCTCACAAACACATTTATCGAGAAAAATCTTTAAAGTTGCTACAATAATATTTCTTAAAAAATACCTAAAAAAATAATCATCCAGACGAAGCCTAAGAACCTTTTAGTTTGGGTTCCCCACTGTTCAATTTCTTTTCCTTTGGAGCAAGGGGTCATGGATCCAAGAATATCGCTTTCAAATTCAACTTTCTAGGTTTCTTTTGTAGTTTGTCCAATAGGCCAGATAAAAGATGCGTAGAAATGGTTTTCCACACATAAAACTTGGGGGGAAATTTCATTGTGGACAGCAAACTCAAACTTCTATTTCTATTGCTCCACGCAAAGTGCAGAGACCTCGTTATGTTACACTTGTTCTTTCTAATCGTAATAGTTCCTGTTTTGTTGGAGAAATGTTTGCCCACAGCATTTTAGAGACATAAAGTTCAATAATATAAAAACCCAGTCGTTCAATAATCAACAATAATGTATCAGTACAAATATCATAATGGAAATATATCAAATCTAGGAGATGATCAATTTTCTTTAATCTCAGAAGATACAATTTCACTAAGAAAAACAATCAGATAAACTTCATTTAAAACCAGAATTAGTCAAATCGTTCATATTGAACCTGAAAAAACCCTCAAAACGGAGGAAAAAAAATATTTATACATGTCATGATTTCATTTTTGGTTCAAAGTGCCACCATTTCATTCATCCAATTCCCAAATTACCACTCTTTAATCAATTACACTGCGAGCACACCTAAACTTAGAGCAAAAACGACATGATGCAATAGAAAAGCCCAATTAAAGTTTTTACCTAACAATCAAAGATAGCCCTTTGCTTGTGGGCGGCGAAACGTTGGCCAAACTGCTCATTAATTGAGATAATTAAATCAAAGAACTTCGATTTTCTGTTCTTATCTTTCTTGTAACTTTTCAACCAGACAAAGGTGCAATTTCTCATTTTTTTTAAATCCTTAAAAAGTGTCTAAGGCACATTTAATTCCTAACCAGCCTAGTTTGGCCATCACCCCATGCCGGACCACCAACCTCTTTATACAGTTGTCACATGGAAAACTAACAAAGGGAGGAAGTACTATTTAGGCACGCTTTGTAGGGAATACTTGATAGGTACATACCCTTGTCCTTACCCTGTTTATTGGTTATTGAATTTCTATCCCCAGACAACTAACCAGTCCGAACTTCAAACTTCTTTGTCGAGTTATTGTCTTTAGAAACTCTCAACAAGCATAGCAGAAGTCCATTTTGTTTGGAAGTAATCGCGTTGCAATGAGAAGTACTTTGATGTTTAAGAAACAACTTTTCAGACATTATAGGTGACATTTCATAAACAAATTCTAGGCTAACTATATCTATGATGCAAATTCCTTTTTGATTACCCCCCAAATCTCAAACTTTTAGACTTAAAAAGCAATTTAATAACAGTCACCATGCTCCCACTATCTCGGGTTCCAGAGATAGAAGGAACGTAAGAACATCATCAACATATTTGTAGAATGATTCAGCAACAGAAAGTTGGATTATGATACATGAAGGCTAATCGGAATCTCTCCCAAGTGACTTCTCAGCTAACACAAAGAAAGGGAGAAAAACTAGTTTTGCTCATGCAAATCCGAAAATCTCTACTTTAAAGCTTGATGGTTAGGGAATCGAACAGATTTATGCAGTTATACAATGAATGCAGAAGAGAAAACTGACTTGTACTATTGTTAAGACAGCATGCATTTATAAATGGAACGTTAAAACCCTGGCATAATAAAAGAGCCAATATGAAAAAATTTTGAGGCTAGAAAACAAAATTTTGCACTAAAAAAAACATGTAATCATATGAATACTACTCTGGAGTTCAACTTTCGTTTGAACTTCATCTTTCTAAGTAGATAGATTAGACATTGCACCATTACAGGTCAACCAAAAGCGACAGCCTTCAATTTCAATGTCAACAGATATTGAGAGAGAGAGGAAAAATTTAGTTGAAAAGCTGCATCAGTTCACTCTTTCAACGTACTAGCGATCATCTATGCAATCTAATGACTGACAAGATGTAATGATGCATCACATTGGTCATTTTCCTATGAAACACCCAAGTTACCAAAGAAGTGTGTTGAGGACAACAAAATGGAAAAGTAAGAATACATAATTCTTTACTCCAACCAATCCATAAGTAAATTATTAAGCTCAATAATTCGTCTAGACCAGCCGTGTCCTGAACAAAAGTAGTGTGAATTTGGATGTGTCACGTCAAATACGAAAAATCGTCACATGCAGTGGCAAGGACTCAGCAGTCCTACAACAAAGTACTAAATCATGCAGTAATGGACAAACATTTTGAGAGGCGTTAATCAATGTGATGACTGCACAGGGATAGGGCATCAGGCAAGGTGTTCATGGGTCGGATACCTTGGTCCATGAGCGAAAAAATCGACCCAAACAGATTTTACCAGTTCGACAAAATTCAAACTGTGAACTAGTACATCTCCATAAGGTACATGGATGATGGTTACCTGAAAATTTGATACACTAGATACCCAAAACTGTTTACTTAAATGTATTTTTTTAAAAAATAAAAAAAATCCAAATTGTTAAAAAATTTCACCTCCCACCCTTAATTCCACTTTTATAAATAAATTATTCATATAAATTTTGTTTATCTCTTAAAGTAAATTGTTATTAATACTAAACAATAACTAATTGAAGACTTTCTAATAAACTTTCTAATTTTAAAATTAAATAATTTATTTTTACAATAATAATCATTAAAACTATCTATTTCTAATTTTATTTTTAATTTTAATAATCATTAACATTAAGTCTGAATTTTTTTGAATAATTAAAATACGCTTTCAACGTAACTTATACTTTATTTTTTAGCACATAAATTTTTAAAAAATAATTTATATTGTATATGGACTGATTCGGTAACCAACAATTCATAAATTTGCAAATTGCTACCTAAACTGATTGATTTAGTACCCAAACCGATTTTGTAAATGGGTTTGAGTACCCTTTTTTCTGCTTTGCGACATATTTTACCTGTTTTTCTTTTTTTTTTTTTTTGTTTTAACACCCCTAACATCGAGAAAATACTTAGATGGACCCGATCCACGGAATAGTTTCGTGAACCCCTTGGTCCAGAAGCAATCATATCATCCATACAGTGAGCCACGAGTGATGTGGCTATTTCTGGACCAAAGGATCCACGGAATTATTCCATAGACCGAGTCCATCTAAATATTTCCCCATTAAGAAAATATTTAACACCCCTAACATCGGGTGATAAATATGCATGCATTGCACTCTCGGCTATAAGCAGCAAAATACACGGGGACATTTCCTGCATGCTTGAGTCTTTTGCAATCAGGGGGCAAGGTTTTAGACATTTGATTCCTAATTCCCATACCTCCTCCAGGACGATTTGAACATACATTGCATATATCACGTATTTGCTAACAAGGAAACCAATGAAAGATCAGTCGCTAGAAAGTACAAAAAGAAAATCTGTAATTGAGATCTCTCAACAGAAGCTTTCTTTTCTTAGAAAAACAAAATTCTAAAGCCCAATCCATCTCGTCTGTATTATATATAATAATTTCACAGGCTATCACCCTCATTTGCAATGAAAAATTAGAGATGAACAAATTAATCAAAAAGTCTAATGCTTTCAGTTATCTAGGTGATAATAATCCTATTGCATAAGCCTACAGATACTAAACACAATGCCTCAATTTCAATGGCGTTATGCCTACCTGAATTTGAGAGGAAACTTGCTAATCCTACAACCAAGGACATACAATTTTGATGCAAATATGCACAAGAATATTTCAAATTGTTTGGAACTCAATAGTCATCACCAGGCATCTCAAGATCATAATGTGGTTACTCGTTATAAAAATTAAATTATCAAGAACTTGGTCACTCACAATAATTTACAATATTGAGTTTTCTCAACCACCACTTAGAATATAGAGTAATGCAAGCCAAAATTTTGTTGCTAAAGTCAGCCTTGAAATTTGAAACAATTTCAACGCTGTAACGCTGTAGTAAAGAAATAAGAGGATAAAAGCACTCGATAACAAATACCATCATGTATGGTGTGTGTGACTCAATTCCTTCTGCCTTTGTTCCGCTTAGATGCAACAACTGTCCACCCATTCTCTTCTTCAGCTGGTTCTTGGGTTCTAGACTCGTCAACCAACATTTCCCTGCTATTCACGACACAATTTGATTGTGGTACATCAATAACCATCTTTGCTGAGTCATCATCCACAGGGTTTTCATCATCATCTTCATTGTCACTATCGCTACTGCCTTGTATCTAAAGCAAAAAGGCAGTAAGACAAATAAAGATAATTAATCCAACTGAAAACGTACAGCAGATGCTCGTTGCATGTAGGAAAAAAATGAAATCTAAAACTCTCTCAATGTTCCTTGACATCATCGAGTGAGGATTAACATGATTACCTTTGTGGCATGGGCGGCAGCACCTGTTGGAGGATTTGTTGCCCTTAGCCTTTTTATGGAACTAAAATCACCCTCCAAACATTCTTCATGCATAAGCATTAATTTTTCTGCTATCTGATCAATCAGAAAGCAATTAAGTAAAAAGGTTTGTTGTTGGGTGTTCAGAAAAGTGAAAAAACCATCCATATACACAGAATCACATTGCTTCGCATACTTACAACTTGTATGAAAATAATAGATCTTGCGCAGCCAAAGTAACATCATCTATCACATTTATCACCAAAAGTAAATTCTATCAACCACCTCTAAGATTTGCCCTAACTATAGTCATCTCCACAATTGCACTACCTTTTCCTATTAAAACATAGCTTTCTCCAAATTAATCCTATATTTTGATTAAAATAACCTTCCCATTAAAGAATAATTTCAAATTTCAAAGTGTTCTTACTAATGTAAACAAGTAGCAGAGGCAAATAGGGCATCAGAATAATCCGAAATATGGATAGGAGTAACTTCCTGTGATTGTTGTAAACTTTGAGCTTGAAGAAACAAAGCTATTAATCACCGGAAAGTTCAACTTCGAGATACGAACTTGGAAACTTTAGCAATTCACTCTGTCCATCCAAATATGAAAGCAAAATTTTTCATCCATTTTTTGACATGGCATTTAACAGATCCACTTTCTCAATGGAACTTAAGAAAGTAATCTTTTCAAACCTGGCAAAGGAAAGGGGAGTTATGCAACCCAAACTGAACCACCTGATACTCTTTATTACAAACCGCAGGCAAAAGAGAAAAAATATGTCAAATAAAAAAGATAATGATTCTAACAACTAAAGTGCATGGCAGGTTTACCTCTTCAAGGCAAAATCCTAGGTAAACAAGGGGTAGATGAGATAAGTTTTTTTACTCTAAGCAATCTTCTTACGGAATGGAACTAATCATTTCTTATGTAGAGTTGCAAATGAGTTGAGGTGAATAAAGCTCGACAGGCTTGTATAAGCTCGTGTTTGGCTCGTTCATTTGATTAAATGAATCGAGCTCGAATGCCAAATGAACTGGATTAATAAACGAACGAACACGATCCTTGTTCGTGAACATTCGTTTGTGTTCGTGAACAATGGGATATAAACAATATTTAGATTTTTAATTATCATTTTCACCTTCCTTTAGTGACAAAAGATAAGAAAGGAGAAGAAATAAACCAAATTGGGAGTTGGGCGCTCTAACCGTTCAGCCATCCTAAATAGTTAATTTAATTTCAAACAAAAAGAAAGATAAAAATTATATTTTCTTAAACATTTATATTCAAACTAGACTCGTTTTATTTTCTTAAACATTTATATCCAAACTAGACTCATCCAACATAAATAAGCCGAGCTTGAGATCGAGTTTGAACTTTGACTTTTATCAAACGAACCGAGCTCAAACGACAATTTTAGCTCGTTTAATAAATGAGTCAAGCTCGAACAAGCTTTGAACACTAAACAAGCCGAGCTCAAGCGTGAGATGATTAGCTCGTTTACAGCTCTATCCTTATGTAAAGTGCAATGCAATTGCACGTTGTCATTTGCACATATTGGGTATTAAGTGTCTTGGCAGCTTGTGTCACACGCCATACCCAGGTGAAACATGTTGCATGTTAAGCTCATCCAATATGCAAGGCTTTAAAAATCAATCAAAGTAACTCTAAATAAATGAGTCAAATAATCATAAATGCTAGAATACTCCAATTATTATAATTATCCTCAAATAATAAAATTTGACATCCACAAGAGTCATCAAACTTTCTTAGACAATGTAAACAACATGGAATATAAAATAACTAAATGTCATTGGCACACTGCCATAAACCTACCAACTAGATACTCCTCAAATATAAATCTTTTATTGAGAAGTATAGCACCCCACTTGCCTAACTTGAACTAAAAGCACACATAGGTGGGGTGAGAAACCGACATCCTCAGTATGTAATTTCACCCGTTTTTTACCAGTTTGGGTAGTTACATAGTCATTATAGGGATCGCAAGAATAGCATGTAATCTCTGAATATGTGAATTCTCTTTTTTCTTCCCCTTGCAATTGCCCTAAAAAAAAAAAAAAAAAAAGTCTGACAATCAGTTGGGGAAAAGAAAACGTCGTTTGTTGCCTGGGAAATTAAACTAACCATAGTCGTTATACGGATCGTAAGAATAGCATGCAATCTCTAAATATGTGAATTCTCCTTTTTTTTTTTTTTCTTGCATTGGCCCCTAAAAAAAAAAGACTAACAATGAGTTGGGGAAAAGAAAACGTCGTTTGCTGCCTAGGAGTTCAGGAATACGTCGACTCCTATGTCTTATAACATAAAGAAAAATGTTTGTTTATTTATTTATTTATTCTTATAAAATAAAGAAAAGACTTTTCCTATTTATTTATTTATTATCACTATTCTTATTACAATTTTATAGTAAGCCCTTTAATATTTATTTTAACTTCACAAACTTTTCACAATTTGCAATTAAGTCCCTCGACAATTGGGGCATGAGTATTTCATTCCACTCCCATAAAAGAAGTTTCGTCCTTAAAACTTGCTCAACTTGCACCCCAAGCAAGAACGG
Source organism: Mitragyna speciosa (assembly GCA_024721245.1). Lineage (NCBI taxonomy): Eukaryota > Viridiplantae > Streptophyta > Magnoliopsida > Gentianales > Rubiaceae > Mitragyna > Mitragyna speciosa. Next base: position 12,560,861 of record CM045553.1, on the reverse strand, counting down.
AAATTTCCTGTGGGTCTCTTCCTCTAATTCCCCATTCACGATCCAACTAGAGTCTATCACCTTATCTCCCAGGATACCAACTCTATAAAGAATATCTAACCAATTAGGCCTTGAAATAAGACATATCACAGTCAACTTTTGCTAACCCAAAATGAATATCTCATGTTGGCTGTGTTACATGGACTCGCCTGTAATAGCCATATCACCCGTGTCGACACGACACGACACGGGTGTGGGTACAAGATCCGGGTCTGACTCAGTCAAATTTGAATGGACTTGTTGACTTGAATCTTTGCTGAAGATGGCAGTTTTTAGTTGCCGGCAAAGAAGGATGATGAGGAAGAGAGAGATGCTGATGGGGGAGGAGAGACAAGATCTGGGTCTCTAGCTTGCCAAAGTTTGATTTTAATCATTGCTGGATATAGAAGAATGGGATTAGGAAGCCTGGGAAAGTGATAAGAAGATGGGAGGGAGAGCAAAGGTTTAAAATAAAAAAAAAAAGAAGAGAAGATGGGAGGAAGAGGAAGAAGATGGAAGGAAGAGGAAGATTCAGTGGGAGGAGCCGAAGAAAAGAAGAAGATGAAGAGGCTGGTGGTTGGTGACGTAGCCAACAAAGTATACACAGCTGGTTTTTTCTTTTTTTTATTAGGCTAAACAGGTGAAGCTTTTAATTTTGGGATAATTTCACATACCTCCCCTGAGGTTTGTTATAATTACACTCACCTCCCTTCAAGTTTTAAAAATTACACTTGCACCCCCTGTGTTTATATTTTTCATAACAAAACAAGTCCATCTTAATAATATAACCCTAAAACACCAACCAATCACCTTAAAATATGTTTAATTGCCTTTAAAAAGGATAAATAAATCTTAAAAATTAATTAATTAGTCATAAAAATATCAAAAGTATTTATATCTGACCTCAAATTTTCAATCTCCACCAAATATTACTTTTTCAAAACTCAGTTATCTGACCAATGTTAAATAAAATTTACTTTATCTATTAAAATTTTACAAACATATATTAATAAGAAAGAGATGACCAATTTAAAAGCAATTCAGGATATTTTAAGGTATTTAGTTTGTGTTTTTGGGTTACATTATCAAAATGGATTTGTTTTGTTATGAAAAATATAAACACATGGGGTGTAAGTGTAATTTTTAAAACTTAAGGGGAGATGGGTGTAATTATGACAAACCTCAGGGGAGGAATGTGAAATTATCCCTTTAATTTTGTTCACGTGGCCTCACAGGCTTTTTTCTATTCACGTGGGACTCTATTTGTGCTTGTTCACATTGGAGTCTAAAACTCCTAGAATTTAAACTTGTTTGTGACTTTTTATCATGAAAGTTGTTTAAAAATTTTTATGCATTATATAAATATATATCAATGGCATGATTTTTTTAAAGTATCAGCTTATAATTTATATTTTTTTACCTATTTCTTAATAATAATAGCATTTAATATATTAGATATTTTATTATTTTGTAGAACAACAGATAAATGACTTTAAAAAATTAAAAAATTAAGTGTATTACAGTAAATATATAAAACTCTTTGTCAAAATTAAAACCACCATAGTTAATTATTCATCTTTGTTTCGCTTTTCTCTTGTGGAGTATATTTTTCATATTAATTATCCTAAAAATTAAAAAATATATAAAATTCAAAATCATATCCCTGTACCATATTCGACTCTTTGGCGGTCTCACCGTATCCTAATTTTAGAAAATTGACGAGTCTGACACTCGGACACGTATTCGTACCCGACTCTTGTACCCGAGTCCATGTAACTTAGCATGTTGGACTTGAATGCTTATACTCAACTTATACATTGATCCGTGTCACTTAACTTTTTCGATATGGGAGGGGATATTACATTCACCCCTCCTTTTTTAGGCTTTGCGTCCTTGCAAAGACCAATTCAATATTATGTCCAAATTGTCTACTTAGTTGTGTAGGATTCTAGAAGTGGCTCTATGGGTTTTAGAGGTGGCTCCTGCTCTTATGTCGACGTACCAATTAACCTCGCATTGTACTTAGTTCCTCCACTTCCTTGCATAGTCTCAACCCAATACCATTGACCAAGCCTTACCATATGCAGAGACCAGACAAGGTTCGCTCTAACACCATTCTGTCACACCCAAGGCTTGCGGGCAAGGGCTTGACAAAATGAAATACCTCAATGGACTTAGTTGCAAATTGTAAAAAGCTTGTGAAGTTAAAAAAAAAATTTATTGTAGGGCTCTACGATAAAATAATAATAGTAATGATTAATAAATAAATACAAAAACACTTTTTTTTTATTTTATAAGATATAGGAATCGACATATTCTCCAACTCCCTGAGCAACAAACGATGTTTTTCCCCCCAACTCACCGTTAGTCTTTTTCTCTGTGGCAAGTGCAAGAAAAGGACGGAGAATTCACAGATACAAAGATTGCAGACTATTTCAACAATCTCTACAATGACTACGGTTAATTTAATTTCTAATTTTAAGTTTTATCTTGCTAGATTTTGAGTTTAGAATATATTGGGTTTGTAGGAAATTAAGGTTAAGAATTTTTATAATCTTAGAAGAATTGATATTTAAATATGATCTTTTTATAATTTTAATTGCTGGTTTATTGAAGATTGGGTAAGGGAATAGATATAGGTTTTTGAAATTTGTTGGGAAAAAGGGGTTGGTAGCCAGCAACTTTGTTGCTAGAGAATCATGCCCACCAACAAAGGAAGATAATGCCCCGCAATTGCTAGGCAATTGGGAAAAAAAATGTCAAAGTCATGACCAACAATTGATTAGAGTCAACGATTTCATCGGCTACGTAATTTGGACTTTGGGGGTTTTGTATAACCCCAAAAGTAACCAAAAAAGAAAAAAGAAAAAAAAAGCATAGAAGGCAGTTGGTTTGATTGAAGTATGACAACGTGAGCCCCATGGTTGAATATGACCAAAGTCATTCCTCTGACAAAGGCAATTATGGCCATAACAAATGTACTAAAAAAAAAGTCTTGGTAGAACAATTTTATTATGTCGATTTTTGGGCTATGATTTATGATTAATGTATTAAACTTTATTATTTATTTAGATAAATAACTTTCAAAGTCAGCTGCTAGGTTAATTTTATATTTAGTTTTCTTATTAAATTGTCAAATAAAAATAATTAAGTTATATAATTAATTTAAATGTTTTAGAATTATTCATAATGAAGGGCTAAAAACTTTATTAGTTTATAGACATAATTATTCAGATGGATATTATATTTTCTTTTGATGGTATTAAGTAACGATTATTCTTGTGGTCAATATTATTTTAGTTAGTGCCATTGATATTTAAATTCTGATGTAAATGGTTCCTACCCTTTCTCATATTTTGGGAACCTCCTTGTGTCTATATATATTTATTTCACAAATATTTTTATAGCATAAAATTCAGAATGGGCATGGTGATATGCGCGAAAATTCTTCGTATATTGTTGCACTTTGATTATGTATATGTATATGCATGTGTGTGTGATGCGTGAATGCCTAATATGTAACATTTGGCTCTAATTATTCTTTGTCTACTAGAGAGAGCAAGGTCTCGATTCACCTATCTGACGGTGAATAGCTAGGTCATGTATGCATGCTTTATGACCCTCCTAACCGAGGAAAAGGAAAAGTTAAACTAGATATCTAGTACTGATTCCTATATTGAAAATTTGAGTCTACCCATGTAGGAGCATATATGTACGGATTATGTTTCGCTTGATACTTTAATATGCCACAACGTCAATATGTATTATGCGGTATTATTTGTTTATGAAGTGTGTTATTGATTGAATGCATATATTATATATATGTGTATTATGTAACTGCCCAAATTGGTAAGAAAGGGGTGAAACTCCTCACTAAGCATGCCGGTTGCTCAGTCCACCAATGTCACTTATTTTTTCAGGTGCTTTTAGTTTTGGTTAAGCAAGTTAGGTGCTTAACTTTTCAATAAAGGATTTTTATTTGAGAAATATCTAGTTGGTAGGTTTATGGCAGTGTGTCAATGACATATAGTTATTTTATATTCCATGTTATTTATATTCTCTAAGAAAGTTTGATGACTTTTGTGGATGTCAAATTTTATTATTTGAGAATAATTGTAATTATTGGAGTATTCTAGCATTTATGATGTTTATGATTTAGGGTTGCATTGATTGATTTTTAGATTCTTGTGTATTGAATGAGCTTAATATGCAGCGTGTTAGGCCTTACAAGATGTGACAACTTGTCTATATAGATTGGAATCCGATTGGAACCCGCCATCAAGAACTGGTTATTCACGCAAAATAAGTAACGTAGTGAAAAATAGGACTCATCATTTGACATCTATCAAATCCTTGGACTTGTTGCGGGCTAAGGTTATGCCTCATTATCCCTAGAATATTAAGATGGGACTAATGAGAAAACTTAAGCACTATCTCTCTAATCTATAGGCACCTAACAAAAATTTGAGCCCATTTATCTTATTTATTCCCACGGTCATGGAAATTAAAAACTACGAGATATGGACATAAAGGCTGTTCAATAAGTAGCCCAGAAACTAAAATGGCTAACCGCTAAAGTGCAGGCTATTAGCCATGACAAGAGCTATAATAGATTGCATTATGTATAAATCATTCGGAGCAGGAGAATCAATGCTTACGCAGGGAATGTGCAGGTAATCCAGTCTCCTACTATTCTCTTTCTTCTTTTATTTTTCTAGCATCAAAGTTTTCATAGGGCAGTCACATGCAAAAAGGGGGGAAAATCCGAAGCTATGAAAAACTGCTCTTTTTAAAAGTTTAAAAATGCAGGATCATTATTTCTCTAATAAACCTAAACCATAGAAGATGCAGTTATCTTCAAGAAACATAACTTTTACATCTCTAAACGTTAAAAAAGAACAAAAGATTGATCATGTAAATAAGATGAGATGCACCACTCCTTTAGCCTGAACTATCCCCCCCCCCCTTCTCCCCCGCGGTGGGAAAAAAAAATCCGAGTATATCTTTTAAGACTGTAACGCCTCTAGCATTTTATGCTCAACATATTTTTTTTCTTAAAGAGAATCTAATGCAATTGTCCTCAAAAAACTCTATTATCAGTCACCTACCACTCAAAACTGGCAAAGCTCATTCAGGCATCACCAAAGCTTATCTGAAAACAGAAGTAGACTCAGGCAAGGATAAGAAGTTGAAGACCATGTCAATTTAGATCCTTGACTTTAATTTGAATCTCAAAAGGCAAAGTTCTTGGAGGACGCAGAATCTTACAGAAGGGATCATGGAAAATCAAAATTTCATTGAGGATGTAGAATACAAATACAATTTTTTTACTCCATGATAAAGAATCTCTTTGCAAGTCAATATTCTTAGAAGGATAATCTAAATTTTTATACCGCTCCCCTCCCTCTCTCCACCCTTGCAAAAGAAAGTTTAGACAAACCAAGGACCACCCAAATATAGTGAGTGACAATAAAGGAACAAAGATCCAGTCTTGTTTATCCGAAACTGAGAACTTAAAACTTAAAAATCGAATGTAACATTTCCATCACCAAAATATTCAATATTTTCTCTGCATAAGAATCATGCAATAGCAAACTAACAGCTTTCTAGTCAAGAAAACCAAAAGTTCCATTCATAATAAGCAACAAATTGCAAAGCTGATTTATACAAGTCATTTCAAACCAGCTTTCTACTACTGAAAAAAAAAAAAAAAAGCTTTGGAAATAACAAAAGAGGCATACCTCCTCTATACTTCCATCAGCAATTTCGGTACCGAGAGATAGCATTGAATCATCAAGAAAATCCTCCACATCATCAATGTATATTTTCTCTTTAACACCAAAATATCCAAAATTAAAATAAATAAATAGATAAGAAATTCAACGAAACATACATAAAATTTGAATAAAGAATAAAGATTTAAGGGTTTTGAGGTACCTTTAGATCGAGTCAGAAGGGAGAAGAGGTCGAGGGCGAGTTGCTGAGATTTGAGGCGAGTATGGGGGCCGCCCCACTCGTTCTGCACAGCCATTTGAAGGGCTGTCCATCGAGAAAGCAGTAAATTGATGCCTTCCTGGAACTCGGCGGCCGCCTCCACCGTCAGGGGAGGAGAAGCTGCTCTTGAGCTGCCGCTGCTTTTGTTTTCGTCCATTTTTGCTTATAATTCTCTCTAAAACCCTACAAGATTCAAAGATGAGAGGGTACTTTTAGAACGTAGGGAATTGGATTTCGGATCGGACCTCTTGTTTGGGTCGGATGCCCATGTTTTCATGGGCGGGTCAGTAAATTTGAAAATTTTGCTGCCGACCCGGGTCCATTCTCACAAAACAGGAGAGGCCCATCAGTGAAGTTAACGTGGTGCTTAAATTGGGGCAATACAAACAAACGACGTTAAAGGTTAGTACAAAAGCATGATAATTTATAAGGGATATTTGACAATTTGGTCCTTCAGATTTTCACAAAAAACTTTTTTAGTCCTTCACATTTAAAATCAGCCAAAATAGTCCCTTAGATATAAAAAGTGTGTCCTAATTGGTCCCAAAGCTCATTTTTGCTAAATTTTTCGACAAAGTCAAGGGCAAAAATGAAAACAAATTGACAAATTTTACTTTTTTAATGGAGGGAAACATGTGTGTTTTTATTTTTACCCTTAACTTTGTCGGAAAATTGAGCAAAAAATGAGCTTTTGGACCAATCGGGATACACTTTTTATATCTGAGGGACTATTTTGATTGGTTTTAAATGTTAAGGACTAAAAAAGTTTTTTGTGAAAATGTGAGGGACCAAATTGACAAATATCCCTAATTTATAATCACATTTCTACTTTTCTCGAATAAATTCGTTTGGTTTGCGTTTTTTTTGGAATATTATTAAAAGAATAATATTAAGATAATTAAAGATATAAAATGGTGATTAAAAACTGTGTTTGAATAATATTTTAGAATAATTTTCTAAAAATTACTTTATATGTATATTTGCAATAGAGTAAAGTAACATGGGGATTCATCAAACAATTTCTATCATAACATTTTGGTCATTTAACTAAGTTTTGTTTCAAAATCATCCATTGAAATTTTAAAAATATTTTAGCCAATAAACTAATTTGTGTTTCTAAATATCAATTAAAAATTTATAAAACGTGGCATATTGATCATTTTGTCTAATTTTTCAAATTAAAGTTAACAAAAGAATTTACATGTTAATCACTTCATATTTTCTTAGAGGCATCACTATCATTTAAGGTCAATGACAAAAAGTTTAAAGGTTAATTTTGGGCTGATAATATGTCAATTTGGTAGTAAAAATAGATATCAATTCTCTTGATCAACTGTAAATGACACTGGTTCTTTTGGAGAAAAGTCACAGTGAAGTGTACATGATTCCTTCCGTTGACTTTAAGTTAGAAAATAAATGAAATGACCAATAAATTATGTTTTAAAGAATTCAGTGTGGGGTTTAAAATAAAAATTAAATACGTGACCAAAATATTATAATAAAAAATAATTTAGTAATTCCTGTGATATTTTGCTTATTGAAATATGATATACAAAACATTTACCAACATCATTCATCATTTATTTTCACGAATCATACCCATTTTGCATGCGAAATGTTAACTTTTTTTGGGCAAAAAATAGATTATGACATCCCAAATGTGTTAAGGAGTTGAGTCATGATAGCTAAAATGTATTACGGAGTTGAGCCATGATTCTCCATAATATTATTAAATTGATTTAATATTTCATTTACTATAGCGAGAGAATAAAATTAATTCGTTAGTAAACAAATACTAAATAAATAACAGTAATATAATATTCTTAATGTGTTGCCTATTTATTTGATACGGAACCCTCATCCATAACTTTGCCCGTGTTGCGATTGAAATTTTCGTCACATAGACTTACTAGTCTAGCCCAAAAAAAAAAAAAGAAAAAAGAAAAAGAAGACAAGTATCCTTCTTTAATCTTTTTAAAAAGATGACAGAATATTTCTTTAAGTATTAACCTAAGTTTGGCTAATAGTTATTTAATTCAACTCGGCTTGATAGTTCAATTATTTGACTCGATAAATTTATTACTAGGTCAAACTAGATTCTTTATCGAATTAATTAAGCACTAAATTTGTATGGACTAACTAGATTTATTGGTTAGACCATCCAAATTGAAAATTTGGCCGAGTTTGATGAAAATGGTATCTCTGTTTTTTAGCTTAAATATATACGTTTGCCAATATTAAAATCTTGAGCCTCTCTCTAAATATGCAAGGGAATTTACCATTAAGTTATATTTACATTTGTTGTCAATCTACCCACATATATGTACTTTCTAAATATATTATTTCAATATTTGGACTTTCAAAAATAAAAATGCTATCATCACATGATAAATGTAAAGTTTATTAAAAATGTTTTATGTTTATCTAAACTAAAATAGAAACTAATGTTATTATTTAAATTTTTTTTTTTGTGTATCACTAAATTAAAATAATTATATTGTTTTCCACAACACAAAAACTATATTGGTAAAGTTAGATAAGATGAAATTAAATTTTTATTAACACATAAATGTGTTACATTAATTAAATCCCATTCTAACTGTAAGTATTCTAATTGTAAGTAAAAGTGTAGTATAATGTATAACTTTACATCGTTATTTACAAAAATTGATGTCTAAAATACTTTATTGTAACAATTATCATTTAATAAATTTGTAATTTATTAATCAATATATAAAATTGTTAAAATTAATCTATCTCATTACTATTAATATTTTGGTATTATACATTAGAATAACTAAAATATTATATTTAATATTGACTCCTTTCGAATAGTAAATATTTTTCAATTTTTTTCGAAATATTCTTTAAATACATATTTGAACTACCATTTTACTTTCATGCATCCTTTTTGTCTTTCATACATCAAATATTAAAAGTGTTATATCATTGTTATTTTACCAAAAAAATAATAATAATTCAAAATTACTGAACCACTAATTCAAATAGTAGCCGACCGAGCCGAAGGCTCAGTGGTCAGGGGAGCAGTTGGTATAAGCTCCCCCTGCTGCAGGTTGGGGGTTCTAACCCCACCTGCAGCAATTTGATGGCATTAAAATCCAAAGGAGCACCATAGTGCTCCTTTGGTCCAACAGTAGTTTAGTCCCCGTTGGTCCCTCAGGTCCAGTTGGACCCTCCCCGTAGAATAGATTAAATTAGAAGTAGAATAGTATGTTGAATCTTGACAAAAAAAAAATACTAATTCAAATAGTAACCCATCTTTCCTCCACCAAAAAAAAAAAAAAAAAAAAAAACTACTAACTCATCAAAATCAGCCTCGTGACACGCCACGTGGCGCGCGTAGTGTACGCAATACTCACTCCGTCGGGTTAGTGGTTAGACCAGAGGTTAATAATTACGGTCTGGCCAACACAGAAGAAGCCCGTTAGGGTAACATGATCGGGTTTTGTCTAGAAACTTCTTGACTTGTGCGGTAATGAATTTTTATTTTTTTTCTTTGTTTGGTGGGTAATTTCATTCTGTAGCAAGTATATAAGAGGAGACTGAGGGAAGCCCTCATTCTAGCAGGTTCTTCTTCTATCAGTTTCTCCACTTAATCGTTTTCTCTCTCTAATCTCAAAACGAAGAAATGGCAGACGAATTGGCGTTGGACTTGGAGGAATTGAGACATCTTCAGAGCATTGCGAAGAGGCCTCGGATTGTTTCCCTCATTTCCACTGAGATTCACAACTTGGAAAAGGTTCCATATTTCGCACTTTTTTTTTTTTTTTTTTTGCTGCCTTCGTATTTGGGCTTGGTTTGAAAACTTTGCTCCAAGAATTTGGTTTAGGTTTTTGTTATTGTTATTTTGGCTTTTTATAGAGATTGCTGGTTTAAAATCTTTGTGGCTGTTCTTTCTAATCTTTATTATTGAAGATTATAATCACTGTACTTTGGCCTGTTGAAGTAATTTTTGGAATTCATTTATTTGTTAATCGAATGAAATAGGAAATAGAAAATATTGCGATATATGCTCTGGACTTAGCTGTGAGTGAGAAGAAATCAAATCACTAGGCGAAAGCTTAGCATCTCGTGAATCTCAAGAAGTTCAGTTCTGGTTGACTATTTAGTACTGTTGTATCTATGATAATTTTGCTTCGTCTTACATTGGAGATTTACTTAAAGATGGCACATAATCAGGGAGCAAAAAGTTGTCAGGCTGTGGTTTTGGTGTTTCATGTTTAGGAGAAGTGATTTAGTCTCAAAATAGAGAATGTTGGGGGCAAAATATCTTTTGAAATTGTGATTAAGAAAGCCTCTTTAACACACATTCTTAACATTCTGGGTCCAAATTTTATGTTTAAATAATCTTCTGTTGATTTCCATTTATTGGAATAAATCCCATATTTGTCCAGTCGCAGCCTACAATACAAATTCATGCTCACCAGACAGTAGAAAGAGATAGTGTACATTCTTACACCTGCTAATTTTGGTTGCCATATGATCGTATAGGTATATCATGGATTGTCTATGTCACTGTTATGGTGTAACAGTGAGAGTTTAAAGAATTTTCTGACCTGCTAATTTTGGTTGCCATATGATCAGTATAGGTATATCATGGATTGTCTATGTCACTGTTATGGTGTAACATGAGAGTTTAATGAATTGTCTGATTCATTGCACATTCTAAAAAGAGAAGTTTTTCTACAATTTTATCTGTTAGGTAGTTACTGAGAATGAATACGTTGGAATCCAAGGTCAATTTGTTTAAAACATTAATGCCAGTGTCTAGTCTCTTAATCATTCCTATTGTTGAACAGCTATCACAAAATTCTGCTCCAGCTCATCCCTCACCAATTCCCCCTACTGCATCAAAGGCTGTTTCAAGCCCAACACCGAACTATGCCACTCTGGGATCCTTCAGCTGGGATCAGGATAATGAGAAAGTTAAGGTATGCATACTTTCTGCATTCTTTAGAATGGGCTCTTTTCCATAAAAGCACATTTTACCATCTTTTGGATTGCATGGGTGGTGGGATCTTCAACTCATTGGAATAATTTGCACTGACTGATGCTCTAACATAATTTGTATGTGGAAATCCATGAGGCTATTGGAAGAATCTGATCCTTCATTTTGCAATGTTCTTGAGGAATGGGCTAACTTCAATTTTTGTTGGCCACCTCTCTCTCTCTCTCTCTCTCTCTCTCTGTGACGGGGACTGGTGTGCAGTTGGGTGCTAGGAAAAATACATTTCTTAAACTTTGGCTTGTGCTAGTAGAATAATTCTGGTAAATGTCTTCTTTTGCTCTATTTTCTAGATTTATGCCTCCTTAGAGGGAGTTGACCAGGAGAAAATAGAGGCAGACTTCAAGCCAATGTCTTTCGACCTCAAATTCCATGATGTGCGAGGAAAGAATTATCGCTTTGCCATACCTAAGTTGAACAAGGAGATAGTACCTGAAAAATGTAAGGTGGTAGTTAAGCCAACAAGGGTTCTCATCACTTTGGTCAAAGCTTCCAAGGGAAACTGGTTGGATTTGCACTTTAAGGAGGACAAGGTAATTGTTTCATGGTTGAAAGTTAAAATTTGATTAAGTTTGTTAAAATTTGATTAAGTTTAGTTAAAATTGGAGTAAGTTGTATAGTCTTTAACTCTTTAACATGAATTTATAACCATTTTCTCGTGTTGCGACAGCTTAAGCCAAATTTGGACAAAGAGCGTGATCCTATGGCTGGAATAATGGATTTGATGAAGGTATAGACTACCCTTCCCTTCCTACTATATCTGTGTTGTTCTCATATAGACTACCCTCCCCTTCCTACTGTATCTGTGTTGTTCTCATTCCTGTATTGTCTATGCATTTGTATTTAAATTCTGGAATATTTTTATATGCAGAACATGTATGAGGAAGGTGATGAGGAGATGAAAAGAACAATTGCAAAAGCATGGACAGATGCTAGATCTGGCAAAGCAGCTGATCCTATGAAGAGCTTCCAGTAACTGTCATTTGTTATCCTAAATGTGCTGATGATTGGAAGTATGGTATTTTTGGCAGGTTGCAATGTGGGGCTTAAAATTTCTTTAAGAGAGTTTTGCTCAATTATTGGGTCACGAGTGAATTGTGGATTTTTCTGTGTGAAAGTTTAGGACTAGATTATTATTATAGAGTGAATGTTGTTATCTGAACTATGAACCATTCTATCAGTAGAGGCTGCACAGGCTGTTATCCACCTGTTTCACGCTTTTTGTTTTTTGGGTAAGTACACTGTTATATGATTAAAGGCTAATTTCTCATGTACCCAGGGTCGCAATATTGAGTGAGTGATCTCGTTCGAATACTACTAAATTTTTGAGTCCTATATTCGTGGACAGTTCAGATTCTCAAGCTAAGAGCTCCTTCATTGGATTTACAGGAGGATGAGGATATATTTGATGATTTTCTTTTTTATCTTTTTTTTTAATAAATACATGAGTGGTTGTTATCCACTCAGGAAGATGTCTGCTCATACTCTTTTTTTTTTTTCATGTCCCAATGGGTGACGGGACATGAAATCTTCATAATCTTGATTATTATCATTAGCACAATTAATAGCTATAGTATCTGTTGTAACTTGTTACCTGGATAGGGTAGTATTCCTTTGTCAGCAATATGAGAGAGGTCGGATTTTTCTATTGTTGGTTTGTTGTGTGTGAACTTCGAGTTTTTAGTTTTGCTTTCGGAAGGGAATTGCGGTATTGAGGGCAGAGTTCTGGGGTAATGAAGGTTAATGTTCTTTTATGGAATGAGGATTTCTTTTTGCATAGGTCTTTCGCAATAAGAAGCACAGTTTATATTGGCTAGCACGTCAAGCGGCATGAAGAATCTGGGGGCCTAAAATTTTGCAATCTCAAAACATCACTTAAATTATAAAAAAAAAAAACACAATGGAGCAAAGAGAGCACACTTCAAACAGTAATTGGATTTTTTATCTTCTGGGTCGGATGGCTATTTTACACCAGAATTGGCAACTTAATAAATCGGAAATTTGGGGCCCAAATCCTATCCGCATCTGTTTAAGTACTCTCAGCAAGGGTATGGGCATTTTTCATAAGCTACAATTAAGTCTTTGGCCATTTTTCATAAGTTTGAGTTACATAATTCTTTAATATTTTGATGTAATTAATTTTTCTCTAAAAATATATTATTTTTGATATTTTTCATTTCAAATTTTGTTTACAAAGTAACATCTCAGTTATTCATTTTGTCGTAATAAATTATAACTATCAACTTCTGACAAATGGAACTTATGGTGCCTTAAATCCCTCGGCGAGGCTCAAAGTTGAAGAAATACCATCAATCAGTAAACACACGTCAATTCGGCCTTCCCATCAAGAAAACATGGTACAAGTTAGCCTGCAATCCAATTTACCTTTTTTAGCTAAACTTCTATATAATTTTATTTATAGTTAGTAAAAATAGTCACAAGCGTAAACTTCTGCATAATACATGATTCAATCTTAATTCTATCACATTGTCTTTTAACAAATGTTTCCCTTTCCGCTTCACCTTTCTCCAACTTGCTACAGTATACTTGGCAGATTTTTAACCATTTGTTGAATTATAAGATTAGCAGGCATAACACAGAACTATCTTTTACTCACACTAAAAGCATTCCTTGTTGAGGTGATGACATTTTCTGCCTTTGTGTTTTGCATCCACCAATTTAGATGCTCTTACCATCCATACACTTCTCCATACGTTAACTAGTAACTCAGAATCCTTCTCCAAACAAAAGAAGCATAAATGCACTTTATGAAATGTTGCTCTATTGATTCTTCTTCAACAGTACAAAAAGGGCAGTAATTATCCCCTACAAATTCCTACTTCATCAATCTATCTGTAGTAGCCAGTCTGTTCTTGCGAACCAATTAGACAATGAAAGCATGCCTTCGTATGTGTTTTTTAAACCACGCCAATTTTTGCCAGGGAATAACTTCTGGGCTGGTCCTTAAATAACTTCAAAGCTGGCGTAATGCTATATGTCCTGGTTTGTCTCCCATCCATATGAAATTTTCCGCTTCTAGTGGCACAAGCTGGAGGGATGTTCACAATCATATCTTTAACCAGATTTGACCTCCTCCTGCCTTGTGGCCATTTCCATTCTCCTGCATTAACCATAGTATCCAAGTTTGCATTAGGCGAGCTACTGAATTGATACACTATATCCATTTCATAACGTGCTATCAAAGATCCATGAGGGTGCCAGTTATACTGCCAAAGATGAATAATATGTTCATTTCCAACTAATGGCTCTGATCTGAGTTTTCGCTGCATCTCTCAATTGAAGTATTTTCCTCCAAAACCATGAACAATCAGTAGGAATTGGAACTGACAAAAAGGATTTAATTTTAAGTTTCACAGTGTGGATCCATGATATTTGAAGAGATTCTGTTTTTTTTTTTTCCCCCGAAAGATAATACAAATATGCCTAATGAGTAGTGCTTTATTCCATAACTGCAATCTAACTAAGTTCAGACCTCTCTCCTATACGGGTTTACAAATCTTCTCCCATTTTGCTTTCGCACCTTTAGTCCTTTGACATCAATTCCATAAGATTGCTGATAAGAAGAGTTGTACAATATTTTTTTTCCTTTAATTTCTTTGATAATAAATACAAGTAGCTCCAGTATATCCTGTAAACTAACCAAAACTGAGTTTACTAATTGTAATTTGCCTCCATATGATAGAGTTTGGATCTTCTTTTTGATTTTTATCAACAATGACTTGACAATCAATTTGCCTGAGCTTGGTACTAGTGAGAGGTATATCTATATATTTGGGAAGTAGTGATCCTTCTTGCATCCCAAGACTGCAATTTTTTTTTTTTTGGCTGACTTGCCAAATTTGGTCTTAGCCCAGATAGCTTTCCAAATTTATTTATCATCAAGTTCATCATCATAACCTTTTCAGTAGTAGCTGCAGATACAAGGAAAAGGTCATCAGCTAAAATTATGTGCGTGACATTTAGCTCCTTGCACTTCGAATGATATTCAAAACTTTCCTTCCTAGACTTTATAATCGAACATTTGTGTAAATACCTCTATAGCCAGTATGTTTAAGGTCCCTTTCATGTGCAAAATATCCCACTAAAACTCCACTCAGATTAAGTGAGAAATGAGCTGTACAAAATCTATTTTTTTTATTCAGTTGATGAACTCTGCAGGGAATTTCATTTGTTTCATCACTGTAAAATAGAACCCCATCTTACTGTATCATATGCATTCACCAAGTCTACCTTTAGAACACATCTAGCTTTTTCACCCGTTTATTATACCCTCTTACTGCATTATGCATGAGCAATATGTTATCTGAAATGGTTCTCCCCTTTAAAAACGCGTTTTGTCTCTGATCAATCAAAACAGGCAAGATTTTTTTTTTTCAGTCTTTTAGTCAAGATTTTTTATCAACATTTGTATACTATGTTGCAACAAGATATTGGTCTAAGCTCCTTCATAGTTATTGGATTCTGCACTTTTGGAATTAGAGAAATTATAGTACTATTAAGGGAAAGTACACATAATTCTCAATAAAGCAAAATGGCATACCTTGTATAAAGTCATTACTACTTTCCAATTTTCGATAATGATGCATCTTAATTTCTTCTTCTATTAGTTCCTTTTCTAAATCTTTGTCTTGCTCCGCAGAAGCAAATTTATGAATAATATGTTAGCATTATAGAATATGATCGTTGGTTATGATTTGTAAATCACTAAAACATTATGAACATAAAAAAAAAACATATAAAACATACTTTGAGTCATGATGATTCTAATTGCAAGTAGACTTTCTTCCTACAAGACTTCTTGGACTAGCTCCTTGATCCTTTTCCCAACTCTCCTTTCTTCCTTTAAACTTCAAGATCAAGTCTCTTGATCTTCCCTCTCCCAACTCTCCAAATATTGTGACAGAATGATGGGTAGAATTCACAATAAACAAGTGAGTGGAGAGAGGGACCAAGAGTCCTATTTATAGTGAGCTAGAGGACCTCTTCCCATCATGAGTCATAACTACAAATAACTTTTCTTCTTCCTCCCATAATATTGTAACATACCTCTTATAACCTATAATGAATTCATAAAACCACCATACAATAATGGGCTCATGAAATCACCAAAATAATGGAGGAGATGTTACAAATTCACAACACTAATGTGGTCATGAAGTCCACCAAATAGTGGAGTAAGAGTTACATATGTTACATATTAGTAATGGCATGTAACTCACCAATTAGTGGGATGAGAATTAGAGTAATGGAGTATAACATACCAAGTAGTGGGATGGAAGTTACATGAGAATAATGATATGAAGGTTGCATGTAAGTAATGGAGTAAAATACAAGAAGTAGTGGGACAATAGTTACATACATGAATATAATACCCACTAATGATTTTATGTTACATGATTTGATGATTATAATTCCACTAAATATCTTTAATATTGTAACATAATAGAAGACGATTTCTCTCTTTGTCCTTCGTTTATCTTATATTCTTTTGTAAATAACTTTATACAGTAATCAACTGCTATTCTTTTTGCTTCCTCATAATTATCAATTTTTATACCATTCTCATTTGTCAAAATTATATTTCTTGCTTAATGTATTTTTACACTCATGTGAAAAGATTTTGTATTCCTTTCTTCTTTTAATTAAAAACATCTAGCTTTATCCTACATAAAACATTCATTAGCAATCAATGAGAGAGCATGTTTCTGTTAATTCCTTTTCCTGTTTTTGCAAAGAGCCATCAAAAGGGTATAATTGCAGCTGTTTTTGTATTGAACTTAGTTCCCCTTCAACTTGTTTAGTTCGAACAGATATGTTAGCATAGTATTTCTTACTTTGGTCTTTTAACAATCCTTTAAGAGATTTTAGTTTCAAATAAAGTTTTTGAATAGGATTTCTAGGCAATAGTAGCGCTCTAAACTCTGTGTAAAATATCAGGAAATTTAGTATTTGTTTTATTCAGAATAAATGGAATTTGAATGGCCTAGGTCCTGGATTAAAAGAGACCTCAATAGTTACAAGGCTAGGACTATGACAAAAAACCATATGCATAAGAAATTCTACTTCCAATTGAGGAAATAAGGACATCCAAGAACCATGCCTCAAAGCTTCAAAAAAAAAAAAAAACAAAAAAAAAAGGAACGAACCATTCCTCAAAAAAAAAAAAAAAAAAAAAAGGACATCCAAGAACCATTGCATAATACTCTGTCAGGCTTACAATAAATTCTATCTTCTCCTAAGTCTGCCAGTACAGCATGCAAGTGAAAATCTTTGCAAGGAATATTATCAATATCCAAAGTACTAAATACAATCTTCAAATTCATTCATAGCCAAACCATCATTTTCATTACTCTCCACTTTTTCATACTGGTATTTAATAATGTTGAAGTCTCCCATCAATAACCATGCATCAGTTCTAATGTTACATTTCAAACGTTACAATTTTCTAGTACTATCTTCTTTATTATTTGCAGCGTATATAAACGAAATATAGAACTGTTTATTTATACTAAATGATTTAAAAGACAGGGTAACAACTTGGTTCATATATGTCTACCTTCTCAATCTGCAATATTTCAGGATTCCAAGAGACCCATGTTCTAGAAACTGGATGATCAAGATAGTTCTCAATACATCTACATTATCCCATAATTTAGTTGAAATATTAATAAAATTTTCATTTCTAGTCTTATTTGTTTCTATACACAATCTTGCAAAGGACAATCTTGCTTATCTTTGTTTAAGGGTTGTCCAACAAAACTTGCCAGTTTATTGACTGACTTTGCAAAATGATATTACAGCTTCAAATTGGCAGTTTAATCCAAATTGGGACAGTTTTTCAAGTCCTTCTTTGGCAGGTCAAGATCAGGGTACCAGGGCTTAACGAACATCATTTTACTCAAGAAAGCCCAGGGGATTGGTCAAACACCTTAAGTTTTGTTTCTTCATAATCAAAGTGAAATATGAATATTCCAGATCTTAGCAGGATACAGTCAATCTTACCACATTGTTGCCATTTGGTCTCATCATTTCTGTTCATGACTTGATAGGAAGGAGTAGCTCCAAGTACAAATCCAACCACTGCAGTTTTCCACTTCGCTAAACCTCCTCCACATTGACATGATCCAGTTGAACCTTCATTTTAGCGTATGGAGGACAGTATGATAATTCAATTCCTTCATTAACACAACCGTGTGATTTACCCACCTCGGCCTAAATTCGTATTTCTTTGTCAGATTTTTTTTTATTTATTTCGAAATTCCCTTTTACAGAATCAATCCAAGACACAATCTGCAGTTGCTTACATCTTTGCCATAAAACTCTTCCCTAGAAATCATTACTGGATCTTGTGATTTTGACGAAGAGCTTGCCATTACTGGATCTGAACACTCCTAGTCAAGAACTAGTTCATAAATTTCAAGATGTTAACATTTTGAAGACTTGTAACTATTTTGGTTGGATTGAAAATATTTTCCCGTAAAATATTTTTAGAATTTTTTTGATTGCCAAATATCAAAAAATATTTTTTATGTGAAATACTTTTTTACTTTCTTCCCTCTAGTTGAAAATAACTTACACGCACAATGCATGTAAGTTATTTTTTTTGAAAAGTTGAAAAGCGATATTAAACCTTAAACACCTACTATTTTAACTTCAATTATCAAACTAATTTTTGTTTTTAATTCATATCAACTCATTTTTTCATCTTGGGTCACACAGTAATATAGTTATAACTATGTATACTTTATCATTATATTATCTTATAAATTACTTGTAAATAAAATAATCTAAAGTTGATTGTAGTTACTTGTCAAATATTTATTGTAATTGTTATTATCTTTTTAATTCATAATAACAATATTAGATATAAAAAATATTTATTCTAAAAGATTTTACATTAACATCCAAACACTGAAAAATTACAAAAAAAAAAAAAAGATTTGTATCATATAAAATGTTTTCATAAGAAAATTTTCATAAGAGAAATATTTTACATCCAATTAGACAGTCACTAACTCTAAAAAGAAAATATAATTTTCCAGAAAAACTATAATCAAAATATATATATATATATATATATATATATATATATAAAAGTAATAGAACAGGCAATTTAGATGTTTAGGAACTACTGGGTTACAAGAAATTTAGGTAATATCTTCCGTTGACTTCCAGTTGAGCATCAACAGAGAATCTGAAGAACAGCATACAATCCCACTCTCCCAACTCCCTTACAGCGCATGTTAGCATCTAACCGTCTCCCTCATATTCTCATCTATAATCAGATTTACTTTAATATTTAATAGCTAAATCAATACGCGTGCCTCACATGACTGTAACAAAATCTTAGGAATGGTTTGGTTCAAATTTCTCAACTATCACTATGAGTACCATTAACCCTACTATGAGTATGGGTTTTGATGATTCCCCTCAACATATTTGGTTTAATAATGGAATGGGTATCATTATAAGAATACTTGCTTAGTATACTAAAATGATTTTTCAAGTAATTTTTAAAATTTTTAAATCTTTATTTATGATATATATATATTTTTAGATTTCTTATCTATTATCTTTTTAAAGAAATCTTTTAAAAAGATTTCTTCAATTTTAAATATAGTCAAGCTCTAATTTAAGTTTCATGCAAATGGTAACTTAAAAAAAAGTTATTTTTTTGTATTAACAGAGATTACTATATATCTTTGATTTTTCAGTTCAATTTTTTTATAAAAATTATTGAATGCAAAAAAAAATTATTAAAAAGAATTTTTATAAAAAATTTTATAAAGTACTAATAAAAAATATTCAAAATCAAGAGAGAGAGATGAATAGTATATTGGGTGTGGATAACTCAAAAGATATGTGGTTTTTTTAGTGGGTGTGTTTTTTGATCATAAGGGTTAATGGATTTGATAGAATAGTATTTTAGGGAGAATCATTGACACCCAAATTAATCACTATCATTCCTATTGAATGACAATAAAACTCAACAACCCACCTAACCTGCTCACTAATTTTAAAAGATGAGTTGGGTCAACTGGGTTATAAATTTTGGTGAGTTGGATTAAGAAAATCTAACTTATTTATTAGGTGGGTTAGATTTTTTATTTGAGTATCTATTACCCAACTTATCAATTAGGGTCGAAGAAGTTAGCCTTGCTTAGGATTATTTTATCTGCTTTCTCTTCGGTAGAAAAACCAAGGGGGTTGTTTATTGCATTAAACACCTCGTAAAATGTAAGGCAGGAGGCAGAGTTTCTGGGGTAAATTCCTCTACAGATCATGCTCTGGATTGTGTTGGCAATTGAATGCCCAACTTAAGTCGCGTAATTCCCAGTCCATTTGGCCATTCATTCTAAATTTTTCAAAAAATTAAGTTCTGTGTCCCAAATCATAACTAACGGCCACCTGTACTACGCATTGACAATCTACTTCCAGCTTCCTCCTATCATTTTTTTTTTGGCCTCGGTTCCTCCTATCATTAACTAAGGACCATCTGCATAATCATTTTATGTGTGTAAATATATATGAAAAAGTATTATGTATTAAAATTTATAAAATAATATGTTGAGTCATATTTGAATTATGGGTTTGAGTTAACCCAATATTAACCCAATATATAGTTGGGCGAGTTAGGTATAACCCATTTAAATGAAAACTCAATACCAATCTGCTCAAAATCTGTCAAACCCGCCCAATTGCCTCCCACAATCATAACTTTTATTCCTAATATGACTTAATATTAAAAATTAATAGATTAAAAATCTGTTGAATTCGACATTGTTTGATAACAAAACACCTTTACTATCTAATATGTTAGCATTACTTAATTGTAATGTGCTGTGGTGGCGAAAGTTTTGAAAGGAAAGTAGTAAATTTTTGTCAAAACTTATTACTTCTACAAAAACATACCATTTTCTCTAAAAGTTATGGTACAAAGAGTAATTTGCATAAAAACTTTAAGTGAAAATTTTTACTTAATTTGCCGAATTTTGAAGACTTGTGGTATTCTCTCTCTCTTCCACACACACACACTCTCAAATATAACATACACACAAACAACACTCTTTCTCAGCACTCTTGCACATACACTCATCCTCTCACACACATACAGACTCACAAATGCAAGTTTGCATGCACATTTTTTCTCTCTCACACATGCAAATACATATATTTTCCTTTTATCACACATATATTTCTTCTTGCATGCACACTCTCGGTCCCAGTCGCGCACACAAAACTTTCACACAAATTGGGGTTGGAAAGTTGAGAGGAGCCGAAGAGGAGGTGAGAAATCAAACTTTTTCTACTCACAGATGGGATATTGTTGTAGTTTGCTATTTAGACAATACAACATAGAGAGGTGAGTGTAATTTTTAAATTTCAATACAGTCATGCATTTGATCATAGGCCAGATAACACTTATGTTTTACACAATAAACTTTAAGAACTAAATTGAATTAAGTTCATATACTGCGTATCAACCCAACAAATTAATAATTTTGAGACAAAAAAATTTTGACAAAAGTTTAAGGACTTTCCACATAATTTACCCTACTTAATTCGAAATAGTTGGACCAAAATGCCCCTAATCCAATATTTTCCTCTAATTCCAAGCTTCTTCTCGTAGCTTCACCATACTTCTTCAAACTACTACAACTTACCGCCTTTAAACCGCCCTACCCCTCCACACTCCACCGTTATGCGGCTGTCATCACCGAGCCCTTCATCCCCAGCTCCGCCCACCTGAACTTACCAACTCGTTTCTTTTCTTGGCGAGCTTTTATACTCTATACTGCAAACTGTGAATCACTCAACAGTTGAACACAAGTATGTCAAACGAAAATGGATTTAACAAGCCAAAAATGGTCTCCGGAGAAGCCGGTTACGTACTCGAAGACGTGCCTCACCTGTCCGACTACATTCCTGACCTCCCTGTACGTACTCTCTTTTATCCGTTTCATGGTTATGTAAGTTTATTTTCAAGGTGATGATATATTTTTATGGCATATATATTTTTCTTTTTGTGTTGTTTGCAGACTTATCCTAATCCGCTGCAAGACAATCCTGCGTATTCAGTTGTCAAGTAGGTTTGAGTACTTCATAGATAACGAATAAGGATTTTTTTTTGGTTGGTTTGGTGGATTGTATGATTGATGTTCTAACGTTTTATCATATGACAGGCAGTATTTTGTTAATGTCGATGATAGTGTTACAAGCAAGGTAATGGTGTTGAATGGAGTTTCTATTATTTAGTGTATTATTGTCCAGATTAACTTAGCTAATTCCTCATCAATATGGCATAAAAGAATGTTGAAATCAAGCTGAAATGAACTGAAACTACGGTCACTGAATTAGCTATTGCACATACTCATTCTTTTGGCCGTTTTTTTTGGATATAGTTATCAGTTGGATAAGATTTATTACTAATTTATACTTGTAAATGTGTTTTTTAGATTGTTGTGCACAAAAGTAGCCCAAGAGGGATCCATTTTCGACGTGCTGGACCTCGTCAGAAGGTTTTTCTTTCATTTATCTATTTATGTGTTATTTGTAAAGATCTCGAATATTTTGCTACAAAAGGTGAACAATGGATCTTCTGGCATGATCTTCCTTAGGTATATTTTGAATCCGATGAAGTGCTAGCATGCATAGTGACTTGTGGTGGTCTCTGCCCTGGTTTAAATACTGTAATTAGGGAGTTGGTTTGCGGTCTACACGACATGTATGGTGTCCACAACATTCTGGGGATACAGGTAAGAGTTCATCCATGCTAAGAAATTTCTGTGGAAATATATCTAGCCCTTTCTGCAAACAATTTTTTTTTTTTTTTAACTTTATATTCTATGTTCTAACCTATTAGGAGATATTAGGGGATGGACTAGTCATCATCCAGTCCTATTAGCCAACTACATTTGTAGTTGTACATATGGCCGTTTTTCTGGATATTGGTAGAGCAAGTATATCATAGTGTTCTTAATACATTATCATCGCAAATGTGACAAAACCAGAGTTTAACTTCGTGGCTCCCAATATCTAATGGGAAACTCTTGAAATGTTGAATTTTGGGAGAGTAATTATGGAAGCCAAGTGACTGCTATGACTGAGGAATACAAGGCTTGTAATTTTGTGTTTAATAGGATAATGGACCAGTCAAGTGACTTAATATGTCTCTTGGAGCTATGGTCATTTGACCATCCGTTAAGCTAATAATGGAATAGTACAATGCTGTAATTCAGAAAAGATGAAAAAGTGATCATTCCATCAGTTGCTGTAATGCCACTTTTTAGGTGACTTAAGTTTGTCTTTCGAATCTTATTTAAACATGCTTAGGTCTTTGAAGAGCTAAGAGAAGCAATCTAGGTTCATGTTGCCAGGTTTTTCAAATACAGAAGATACGACTCACATGAATTTCTATTGCTATCATAGGTTGGATACAAGGGATTCTACTCTAGAAATATGATCCCTTTAACACCAAAAGCTGTTAATGATATTCATAGACGTGGTGGTACCATCCTTGGGACATCAAGAGGCGGCCATGATACATCAAAAATAGTAGACAGCATTCAGGATCGAGGAATTAACCAGGTATAGAATTTATCTTCTTTTTTGTTTACCAGGTTCCTTTCAACTCATGGCATCTGGGAAAATGAATAACATGACTGAGCATTAAAGATTAAATGTAGAAATTTATTTTGTACTAATATAATCCAGGTTTATATTATTGGAGGAGACTGGAACTCATAAAGGAGCTGCCATGATCTTTGAGGTGACATAGTTCCATTCTTTTATTAATGTTGGCTGCGACGCTATGCTTCTGACATTATTCAGGAGGAAGAGTAATTATTTGTAAAATTGTTTGATTTCCAGGAAGTTAGAAGGCGCGGCCTCAAAGTTGCTGTGGTTGGAATACCCAAGACCATAGACAATGACGTCCCGGTATTAGACTCCTATGATCTTTTATTTTGTTACAGTTTAACCTCTGGTTGAGCAGGACTAGAATTGTTTCGAATAAATTTCTTAGTATTTGAGCTTTACCTAATTCAGGTTATAGACAAATCCTTCGGTTTTGACACTGCTGTTGAGGAAGCTCGGCGAGCTATCAGTGCTGCTCATGTTGAAGCTGAAAGCTTTGAGAATGGTATTGGTGTTGTCAAATTAATGGGACGCAACAGTGGTATGTCTCGTATAACTAGTTACAGCATATAGTTTCGTTTCTTCCAAGTGAAGATGAGCCAAAGAGCAAAATGCCAATCCAGGACGCCATATTTTGCTGTATGATATTACTTCTCCCAATGTAGCTGTAGTTGATACTCTATTAAGTGATGATTTTTGTTTCACTCATATAGGTTTTATTGCAATGTATGCAACTATTGCAAGCCGAGATGTAGACTGCTGTTTGATTCCAGAATCACCGTTCTATCTTGAAGGACCTGGTGGACTTTTTGAATATATTAGAAACAGACTCAAACAAAATGGGCACACATGTTCTTGTAATTGCAGACGGTGCAGGACAAGAGCTTATTTCAGAAAGCATGAGAACCATGGATCAGAAGGATGCTTCTGGAAATAAGCCTGCTTCAAGATGTTGGCCTCTGGATATCCCAGAAGATCAAGGTAGAGATCTTAAAAGAATTATTGAACTTCACCGTAGTTTTATGCCCCTCTTGTTTTAATAGGTGTTTTTATCTGAACTTCACAATACTCTTGAATGTAGGATTGGTTATAGTGGAAAAGATTTACTGCATTTAGAAGCTAGCTGTCATATCATATTCCCTTGCATAAATACTTATGATTTTCATCATTTCTGTTTTCCATTATGTACACGAACTTTAGATAAATGGACTCATTCAAGTGTTCTTGTGGATTAGTACTGCAAAAGACACCCTGCATATCACTTCATCATCTTGAATGGATGTTTCCTTTTCCACTTAATGCATCTCAAGTTTTTGCTCCTATATGATCTCGAGCTGCTATTAAAATTCTTATAAGATTTATGGTTTCCAGGATTATTTTTCAACAGAGAAGAAAATGTATGTAAATCTCAGATACATTGGTAAGCTCATAAATTTCGACCTAAGGTCTTCTTACTTCGATACTGGGCTAACAATATTATAGAAGCATGGTTAAGTTATTTTTTTTTAATTCAACAGATCCAACATATATGATTCGAGCAGTTCCAGGCAATGCGTCAGATAATGTTTACTGCACACTTCTAGCTCACAGTGCGATTCATGGAGCAATGGCAGGCTACGCAGGGTTTACAGTGGGGCCCGTAAATGGAAGACATGCTTATATACCCTTTTATGTTAATAGATTTGTGTCTCTTGGATAGCCCTATTCTTTTCGAAGCTTCTTGGTCACTATCTCGACCTTAAATATACAAAAAGCGTACCATTTCTTGTATGAGCAATAACTTATTATATCGTATTCATTGATTCATCTAAGTTTGATGTTAATAGATTTGTGTCTATTGGTAGTATTAATGGATTTAATTACTATTCTGCAGCGCATAACAGAGAGAGAGAATAAGGTGGTAATAACAGACCGCATGTGGGCAAGGCTTCTATCTTCAACCAATCAACCTAGTTTTTTGGATGCCAAAGCTGTTGCTGAAGCTAAGAAAGAAAAACAACCATCATCCCAATTGTTAAGTAACGATGCTGGTGCAGGAGATGACTCATGTTCTGAGAAGATTATGAAAGAAAATAGTATTCCTACTGAAAAAGACTCTGTAGGGGACAATTCATCTAGCAAAGAGGATATTTCAGAAGACAAGTCACCCTGCACAGTTTCTCTTTGCAGGAAATAATTTATCCAGCAAAGAGAAAGGCTAAGATATTGCTGAGAGGGGAAATGTGGTCTGATTAACAGGCTGATAGCTAAGCTTGTGAGAACAGCTAAAATGTAGATATTTCTGTTTTGCAACCATCTGCTCTTGTTTGTTTTTTATTTGATTGTCGTAGATGCAGGCTAAGTTTCTTGCTTTCGTCATCATAATCGTTTTGTTGTTTTTGTTTGTCAGCCAAGCTATGGTAATTACGTATGGACACATCAATTTTCAACTTCAATTCTAGGTGTAAGAGAAACAAGTCAAACGTCCAATGTCAATGAGAACATTTATTGTAGAGATGGTATTATACTAATAAAAGCTGCTAGACCAACCTCGCACGAAGGAATAATTGCTGTTAAAATGATTTCAAAATATACACACAAAATCTTATTTGCAAGAGTACAAACTGCATCCATGAAGATATCAACAGCATACTTTATAGTTCTGTTAATAACTTATTTTCTAGTATCAGAGTTTCTCTGCCTTAAATAGGGTTTCTCTTGATTTTCTCCATAAATTTGGAACTTCAAAATAGCCTGCTCAAATCCCTACTCCATCCAAAACCCAGATTGGAAATGATCTTTTTCATGAATCCAAGTCCCTCTCTTCCAGACATATACCATGCATATCTCGTCTGAGATGCCCACAGTGAATTCCTTCAGAGTTACAGTTGAGGACACTATCCTTCTCTACTTAAGAATAGTGTAAATGTAAAAGCCATAAAATAAGGCAAGCAACTGAATTGCCTGCATCTGGAAAAGACATGAATTATCTTTCTTCACAGATGGATACATGCATCAAATCTTTCCCAGTTTTTAATCCTAGGGATGAAATATAATGTGAATCAATGATGTCTAACCAATAACAAATTGTCTACAATAATTAATTCTAAGCTGGAACCAGAATAAAACCTGGTTGCTTTGTTTTGATACAACTTGCTAGTGGTAAACCTCAATATGGGGCAAAAAAGGTCAAAAATAAAAAAATAAAAAATAATTTATGAAACAGAGAGAATGGTAGTGTTCAAAATGCCGTAGTTCCCGATACTCCTTACGGTAGAGAGAACCAAGAAGAGAAAGAATATCTCTAATGCCTCTTCATTTCTCTGAAAATATTTGCAACCTTTGGAGACAATCGTGGCAAAAATTTGAACAACTGAAAGAAAGATTAGGATAAAAGTATAAGAAAGACCCAAATGAAAAGAAGCTGCAACAAGCATTAAAGGGGAAAGGAATGATACAAATCCGAGACAGGACATTTCAACATATTTTGTAACTCAAATGTACACTATGAGAAGAGAGAATGAAATAAACCATTACACATAAAAACAGCAAAATGGAAAAACAGTAAGGCACAACATTCCTAACATTTTGGCTTTTGGAAGGACTGGGCGTATATACGAGTTTCCCCATTTTCACAATTATCAGCCATTTTTCTCTATGTTCTGGGATCTCAGAGTTTGTGTAGCAACCAATCTTAATTGTAAATTGATGTCATTACCAGGGTAACATTTCTGAGTATAAAAGTAGTTTGGTGCCTTTAGTGGAGAAACTCATTAACTCATTTCTATCAGGAGACAAGGAGGTGTGGGACTTGATACTTCAATCATGAAGATTAGTGATGAACAAATCTCCAGAACCACTTCAAGTTTTGGAAAATGAACAAATCAGGAGTGCACAAGTTCTGCTGATCCAGAGACCCAAAATATGGACCAATCAAAGCAGGAGCTCTCTAGGTTAGATGATGACAATTCCTAAGAAGTTAAGAGCTATAAGCCAATGAGTTGTAGTGTCCCCCTCCAAGCAAAAAAGAAGGTTGGCAAACATGGCCTAGAGTTATTTCATTCATATTTTCAGACAAGCATTTGGAGATTTAGCTTTATTCACGTTATATATTCGAATTTAGCGCGTAAATCATACAACTGCCATTTCTTTCCATGCTACACTAGTGTTGCACTGTTAGAGTTTTACTTTTCAAGCTACCCCATCATTCCCACTAAAAAAAGAAATAGAAAAGACATGCAATCTTCTAATATGGTATGGAGAAAACAATTTGTAGTTTTTGAAATTGATATATGCTACCCAAGTGTTCCATCCAGCAAGAATTTTAAATATTTGCTCAGAATGGTAAATATATATCTTGCAAGGGAATGTCACATCAAAGAATATCACTGTTACAGATATAGTATATTATCAATTAGTGATAATATATCAATTAGCATTAATTAGAAGATTGCACGTATCTCAATTAGTGATATTAGAAGCCTAATTAGAATCATTAGGATTAGTTACCTAGTATAATAATTCTCTAGATTTATTGATGTATAGTGTCTAAGTTTATTTTGTACAGCCTATTAATATAGGCCTTTGTATACATTCATAAATATAATACAATATACAATTTTCCTCTCCTTCTTAGTTTACATGGTATCAGAGCCCATCAAGATTAGGATTTGAATTTGGGTCACTCGTCTAAAGTGACTTTTGTCATCACCAACATTGGTCCAAAAAGAAGCGCCACCAGTTGATTGGTGTTTTCCCAAAATCGATGTTTTGTTTTGTCAAAACCAAATCTGGTGTGGGGTTCTGTTTGAGATAGGTTTTGTCATTTTCTACTCTTATTTCAAGAGTTTGGATCTGTCCTTTTGATTCTGGTGTTTTATTTTTTGAATAATGGCTAAGAATAAGTTCGTAGTTATGTCTAATGTGGTTCCTTTGATGTCTAAGATCACAAAACATAAACTTAGTATTTCTATCTATCTTGATTGGAGTAAAACAATGCGTTTTTATTTGCGAAATATTAATAAAGATGATCATCTGACTGATGATTCTCCGAAAGATGGTTGAAGACAGACATGGCTAAGAGAAGATGCTAGATTGTTCGCTACAGACAAGGAATTCCATTGATAGTGAGGTAATTGGTTTAATTAATCACTGTGAATTTGTTAAGGAATTAATGGAGTATTTAAAATTTTAATATTTTGGGAAAGGGAACATTTCCCGCATTTATGAGGTGTGTAAAGCTTTTTATCATGCAAAGAAACAAGAAAGGTCCCTCACAGCTTATTTTACGGATTTTAAGAAAACTTACGAGGAGATTAATATGTTGTTACCGTTCAGTCCTGATATGAAAATTCAGCAAACTCAATGGTAACAAACGGCTATTATGAGTTTTCTGGATAGTGTTCCGCCTGAATTTGAAACTACTAAACCTCATATTCTCTCTGGTTCTGAAATCTCTTCCTTGCAAGATGTGTTTAGTAGGGTACTTCGCACAGAGAATTCTCAATCTATTCAGCTTAGCAGTGCTCTTATTAGTTGAAGGAAGACAACAATACAAGGGCATTGGTAAAGGAACAGATACTCGAGGACAAAATTCAGGAATGGTGTCACTATTGTAACAAGGCAAGTCATATAAAGCTGATTGCAGGAAATTGCAGCATAAGAACCAAAGAACCCAATCCGCACATATTGCTGTCTACCAATGATGCATCTGAAAAGTCTGTTTTGATCTCGACAGAAGAATTTACTAAATTCTCTTAGTACCAAGAATCATTAAAGTCTTCATCTACTCCTATAACTATCATCGCCGAGTCAAGTAAACCGAACACATCTTGTTTCCTCATCCTCCAAATGGGTAATTGATTCTAATGCCACAAATCATATGACAAGTAATTCTTGTCTATTTTCCACCTTTCAGTCACACACATCTGCATCTACTGTTACCTTAACCGATGGGTCAACATCTCGTGTTCTTGGATCTGGCACCATTAATTCTACTCCATTGATCTCATTGTCATCTGTCTTAAGTTTGCCCGAGTTGTCTTTCAATTTAATATCTATGAGCAAACTTACTCGCACCCTTAATTGTTGTATCTCATTCTTTCTTGACTATTGCTTATTTCAAGATCTTATGACGAAGCAGATTATTAGTAAAGGGCATAAGTCTGAAGGTCTCTACATTCTTGACACACAGATGCCAAAGTCTATAGCTTGTTATGGAATCGTAACCCCATTTGAAGCACATTGTAGGCTAGCTCATCCTTCTCTCCCATTGTTAAAGAAACTTTGTCCTCAATTTCAGAGTCTATCTTCATTAAATTGTGATTCTTATCAATTTGCCAAACATAATCATGTTAGTTTGAGTCCTAAGTGTCAATAATTGGGCAAATGCTCCTTTAGAATTAGTTCATTCAGATGTTTGGGATCCATGTCCAGTTATGTCTAAAACTGGATTCAAGTATTTTGTTACTTTTGTTGAATAATTACTCTTGTATGACATGGTTATATTTTATGAAAAATCATTCTGAATTATTTTCTCATTTTTGTGTTTTTTGTGCTGAGATTAAAACTCAATTTAACTTTTCTATACAAATATTGCAAAGTAAGTAATGCCAAAGAATATTTTTCAGAATCATTTCAATCTTACATGGTGCAAAATGGGATTATTCATCAAACTTCTTGTGTAGATACACCATCTCAAAATGGGGTAGTTGAGCGAAAGAATAGACATTTGCTTGAAACTACAAGAGCCTTATTATTTCAAATGCATGTTCCTAAACATTTTTGGGCTGATGCAGTGTCTACAAGCTAGTTTTTTGATTAATCGTATGCCTTCATCTATTCTTAATGGTAAGACTCCTTATCATACTCTTTTTCCAACTAAAACCTTTGTTTCCCATTGAACCTAACATATATGGTTGTACTTGTTTTGCTCATGATGTTCATTCTCAAGTCACAAAATTAGATCCCAAATCATTGAAATGCATTTTTCTTGGTTATTCTCGTGTTCAAAAGGGGTATAGATGTTATTGTCCTAGTCTTGACAGGTACATTGTGTCAGCTAATGTTACTTTTCTTGAAAACGCACCTTTCACCCCCATCTTCTAGCTTGTTCAAGTCAGGGGAGGATTATGATTTGTTAATCTATACTATCACATCTTCGGTTTCTCCTCCTGCTAAACCTCCAATCATTCAGATGTATTCTCGACAACAAAATCTTCCAGATGCATGTCCTGAACTAGCTCTTTCGTCATCAAATCCCGTCTCAAGTGATGATCTTCCTATTGCTCTCTGCAAAGGTAAGCATCAGTGTACTTATCCTGTGTCTTTGGTTGTGTCCTATAATCACTTACCAGCCTCCTCTTGCTCCTTTATTGCATCCCTTGACACTATCTCTCTTCTAAAATTGTACATGAAGCCTTATCCCATCTTGGATGGCATACTGCTATGATAGAGGAGATGAATGCTTTAGATGGTAATAGTACTTGAAACTTAGTAAATTTACCTACAGGGAAAAAGGCTATTGGGTGTAAATGAGTTTTTGCA
The DNA here is from genome assembly GCA_024721245.1 of Mitragyna speciosa. Taxonomy (NCBI): domain Eukaryota; kingdom Viridiplantae; phylum Streptophyta; class Magnoliopsida; order Gentianales; family Rubiaceae; genus Mitragyna; species Mitragyna speciosa. The sequence goes on along the minus strand of CM045553.1, from coordinate 12,529,642 downwards.
GTTAAATTAAATCCTGATGGGTTAGTTGCTAGGTTGAAAGCCCGGCTTGTTGCTAAAGGATATGCTCAAATTTATGGAGTGGATTATTTTGACACTTTTTCTCCTGTTGTTAAGTTAAAATCTATCTAGTTATTCATTTCTATGGCTGCTACTCATAATTGGCCTTTGCATCAACTAGATATCAAGAATGCTTTTCTTCATGGAGATCTTCAAGAGGAAGTTTATATGGAGCAACCTTTTAGATTTGTTACTCAGGGGAGTTTGGAAAAGTTTTCCATCTTCGAAAGTCTTTGTACGGGTTGAAACAAAGTTCTCGTGTTTGGTTTGGAAATTTAGTCAAGTAGTTAAAAGGTTCGGAATGCTAAAAAGCAAATCTAATCACTCTATTTTCTATAGACAGTCTGAAGTTGGTATTATTTTGTTAGTAGTATATGTGGATGATATTATTATCACCGGGAATGATATTGCAGGAATCTCATCTCTTAAAGTCTTTCTCCACAGTCAGTTTTAGACAAAGGACTTGGGAATGTTAAAGTATTTTTTGGGTATTGAGGTAGCAAGGAGTAGGAAAAGGATATTCCTCTCTCAGAGGAAATATGTGCTTGACTTATTATCTGAAACAAGAAAATTAGGGCCCAAACCATCCGACACTCCAATAGTTCCTAATTTGCAGCTCACAAAAGAAGGTGAATTGTTTGAATATCCTGAGAGGTATAGAAGATTAGTTGGGAAATTGAATTATCTTGCAGTAACTCGTCCAGATATTGCATATTCAGTTAGTATTGTGAACCAATATATGTCGGCTCCAATTGTTCATCATTGGGCAGCTATAGAACAAATTTTGTGCAATTTAAAAGGAGCTCTTGGATGTGGTATTTTGTATAAAAATCATAGTCACACTAGAATTGAGTGCTATTCAGATGTTGATTGGGCAAGATCTAAGGAAGATCGAAGATCCACCTCAGGATATTGTGTTTTTGTTGAGGGAAACTTGGTCTCATGAAAAGTAAGAAGTAGAATGTTGTCTCACGATTGAGTGCAGAGTTGGAATATAGAGCTATGGCACAATTAGTATGTGAAATAATGTGGATATATCAGCTCCTAACTGAAGTATGTTTCAAAATTTCAATGCCTGCAAAATTGTGGTGTGATAACCAAGCTGCTCTTCATATTGCATCCAATCCCATATTCCATAAGCAAACGAAGCACATTGAAATAAATTGTCATTTTGTTCGTGAGAAAAATATAGCAATGCTTGATTTCCACAGGATTTGTGAAAACTAGAGAACAATTGGGAGATATCTTTACAAAGGCTCTAAATGAAGTTCGGGTTGATTATCTGTGTAACAAGCTAGGCATGAAGTAATATCTATGCTCCAGCTTGAGGGGGAGTGTTACAGATATAGTATATTATCAATTAGTGATAGTATATCCATTAGCATTAATTAGATTATTGTACATATCTCAATTAGTGTATTAGGAGCCTAATTAGAACCACTAGGATTAGTTACCTTGTATAACAATTGTCTAGATTCATTGATGTACAGTATCCAGGTTCATTTTGTACAGCCTATAAATATAGGCCTTTGTAATCATTCATAAATATAATACAATATACAATTTTTCTCTCCTCCTTAGTTTACAATCATGAACAGAATGATCCAACATCACTTGTCAAACTAGATTTGGACTTTCCCAAATATCATGACAAGGTTTAATATGCACTGAAATGAAAAAAGATTTGGAGATGCCTTCGGAAATGAAAGATAAATGCATTAAGTGAATACACTTATAATTATCAACCTCAGTGAGTGATTGATTTGTTAATTTGGTCATACGGAACTTATACAAGTGGTTGTGAGTACCCCTGACCAAGGAAAGCAAAGTGACTAACATTATTTTTGTGTTTCAATTGACAAATTAACCACAATAAGGCAAAATGAAAATGTTTTATTGCAATTTACTTTTTAAATTAATATGTATCAGGAAGCCATGTTGCACACTGTATGACACAAGTTTGACCCACTCAAGTTGGGTCAATCTTCTATGGAGTCCAAGCAAATATCCCAATGCCGACAATCTTAGATATAGCAAATTGGAAATTTCAGTCCAATCTTCTTATTATCATGATATATGATAGCAAATTGTAAATTTCACTACAATCTGCTTATTATCATGATATATGAAGAAACCATGCTATAATCTAACGGGCAATCTAATTCCCATATCCGTTCTATCAAAGGCATGAGATCATGAATAGTCATTGGTTCAATTAGCAGGGATCTTTTTTTTTATAATAAAAAATAGTTTTCTATAATAGAAAATAGAAAGTATTTGAATTTTCTTGTGAAAAAAATATATTAAACTAGAGAGTCTTGACCAATTTGAAAAGTAGAATTCTACTAATTCAGCAGTGACAAGAATCTAGGAATGAATGTTAAACATAAAGGAAAATTCAGAACATTAGAGAAAAACCATTGCATTTTCTCCTCACATGCACATTTAGTAAATTATGGACAAATTATTGGAAGTGAGAAGTATCCATCAGATATTGAGAGTGAAATCATTAATAAAGTCTTAACCACTAAAAATTCTGTACCCAAAGAGAGCATTCACATTTTAAAGTTTGTCAGAACAAAACATACCCAGAGCTTCACGCATAGCGTCCATAACAACTGGGATGAAGCAGATAAAAATGGTAATAACAGCCTGGTCAACCTCCAGCCCATAATGCTCAACTATTATTTCACACAAAGTCTGCCAGCCAGATTCTGAATGATACCTGCAAGTGGCAAGTTGGCAAGTTGGCAGAAAGAGCGCGAGTAGTAAACAGGATGTCTCTGCTTCTAGAAACAAATCTAATTATATCCAAGAAGTACTACGTTCCTACTGTAGGGTTAATTTCTTACTGAGGTAACTAAAATAGAAATTGGACATGTGATCCACTTAGCATAGAATCAACTTCAGTTAGCAATACGCTATCACAAGGCATAAATTATAACGTGGGAAATTAGAGATTCAAAACATTACCCTAAGAAAATATCAGTGACAAGTATAATTAAGAAGGCCTTCCCATGTGTCTGAAATATTGTTTATCATTTTGTAGCCAGTAAATTTCAGCAAAGCGACCTAAAGAAGTGGGAAAGAAGAACCAAAGAGACCATCAAAATTTGGCAACAAAAGTAAACTAAAAACATAAAATGACACAAACATGACAGGAACTATAACATGCTAATTAAGAGGAAACCAGAAAAAAAAAAATTCAGAAAAGTAGTGTGAAAAAAAAAAAAAAAGGGAAGCTCACCTTGACTCTGATTGAAGTACAATAGAAGGAATAGTGATATCCCAAAAACAATATCAGACCATATATTGGCAAATGCTCTACGATTCTCTAGCCTCCATTGATCTCGCAACTCTAACCTGTCAAATAGGAAAAGTTTAAATAAGAAATTAAATCCCTTTAGTATTTTGTTCCAACCACTAGCGAATGAACATCTTACTAATTCCATCTACAAAGTTCAAAAACAAGGAGCAATTACAATGTGGATGGTCATGCTGAAGTATTGGCAACTTTTTGCAGCAGTATAAATAAAACTACTTTCCAACACAAGGAGTTCAGTAACATCCTGCTGCAGTTACCTTGTGGAACATCTGGTCAATTTCCAACACTGGTGTAGCATTGTAAGAGGACCAACGCAAGTGGCACATTACTTCAAGTTCTTCAAATTCAAGTTATAATACTAGACAGAATTCTACTTGACTGGAACACAGGCTTGGTTAAAGAGTGAGTACCCATAAAACAAATGAAAGTACAATTTATATGGGTTTTTATCAACCAGCTTTGGTAATTCCCAGGAAATAATACAAACTGTAAGTTCTACCACTCGAAGGAAGTCCATCAGGTTCAAAATAATTCAAATTCAGCCACTGAGATTGATGGAATGTTTTCATGGAAGTAATCAGACACTCTTGTTTCCACAAAATTGCCAACTACTTAGACTACTCTATAAACGGGCCCTAAATTCCACGCATAACTTCACATGTAATGAACATGTAGATGAGTCTTCCTAATGAATACATGTGTTCTTTATATTTTTTTTCAAGTCATTGCAATGCAAAACAAAATTTGATTGCAAGAAGATATAGACAATAATTGTATTCAAATTGTAATGTACAGATGCAAATGCGAAACATTAAGGTATAAATATTTGTATTTTTACCTTGTCAATAACAAGGTACGAATTGTTAAAGAACAGTGAACCTATGAAGACTAGATAAAAACATTTCCATACATGTCCAACATTCACTTCATTTGAACTATCTCTAAAACAATTAGGCCAAACCTTCATCACAACCTCTGCCCTGGAGGCAACCCCAGCAGGTGTGATGTGTGAATTCAAGCACTATATTTTTTAGCATGAAACACAGCAAGAATAGGCCATTTGTTACATGTAACAGAGGAAAATCTCATGAAAGATTGGTTAGTGGAACAGTCATACTTTTGAAGCAAGAATCAACAATGCCTATAACATAATGGACAGGAAGTCTGATGCAGGACAGCCCTCCCTAATTCTAAGATTGTCAACAAAACTTGTAAAGAAGAATTAGAAGAACGGTACAAAGTGGAAGCTAGAGAAAATTGGTAGACCTTAGAATCTACAATGCCTTCTAGGCAAACTAAACGGAATCTCACCATTATTTAAGCAAACAATAAAAGAAACCTCATTGAACTTCAATGTTGTTCTGAACTTATGATTGGCTGTCTTATGTAAGCACAGTTTCCAAGACTAAAAATCCTCCTTCACTTTGGGATTTCCTAAAGTTTACTGAGTAACCTAAGCAAAACCTAATTAACAGAATTTTCAAAATCTTCTGAGAAATAATTTAAGCAGTTAAGCAACAAAAACTAAAGAGTCTTACAAAATAAAAGAATTTCATAAACACTCCAATTACCACAAGACTCCTCTAATTAGCAGAATCTTATATTTGGTCATCCTATTCTTTCTTCTGACACACACATTCACAGGATTCAATCCTTAAAAGCATGTCAATTAACAAAGAGACAGGACCAACAGTTGTGGAAAATAGCTAAATATGATGATGACAGCAGGTAGTAGTTTCCATTGTTTTATGAGATACATCCTTAACAAATGTTAATAGAGCAAGCAACCTCTGTCTTTGCAAGGGTCAGATTGTCATAAGCTTTTCCAGTCATATTTTCTTTGGCAAGTATACTTTCAGTAATATGAAATAATTCTTGTGTAGCTACTTAAATTTATCTGCCAACTAAACATAAGAATGCCTGCATCTGTAAGGGGTAATACAAATCAAAGTCAACACAATGAACTCATTCTTACGCTTTATGGTGTAACTCCATCCACAACTCTTCATCCGAGAGAGGTGGAGATTTGCCAATCTCTACCTTAAGCCTATAACGGGCTTTCTCAAGTTTTATTTCTTGGACCATTTCAAGCTTCTGATTTCTTCTCACATCAAGCATCTGTGCTGCCAGCAGTACTGTCTTGACATATCTGTCAAAGATATAATGGTTAATGATGTGATTTATCATTTACATTGGCCAGATGAAAGAAAATAACAAGTATACTCCATCTTGTCTTTGCAGACAAAATTTTTCACATACTTAATCATATTCTAAGCTTCAGGTACTAGAACAATAAAGTCATTAATGTTGCCATACACTAGCTCTTCATTCCCGACTACAAATAATCTGATACAGGAAAGAAGAGGAGAAAAAAGAATCTATAACCTAAGTTTATCATGTTTACAGCGGACTGGAGATGTTACTTAAAAGTTGTCATTTAACCTGATTATTTGCTTATGGGATATAACTCAAAAGGGAATTGGACTCAAATTACACTAAACAGCATCCAAGCTGCAAGAGGATAATTAAATTTTGAAAAAAAAAATCAGTCTTTTTCCAGAACTCATTTTGAAAAGCAATCATATCCTCCAGCCCTGCAACAACCAAAATAGACACAAACTGTTTTTCGGACCAAATTTTGTTGTTCATGCTGAAGAATGGAATTTGAAAATAACTTATTCAGGCATCCAGTTGGAGCTTCTGCCTAGAATTATCAGACTCTAATCATTCATCACTATATATGACCACATTCACAGCCTCAGCCTCAGGATTATTATAATACTCAACTAATATGGGTTCTCTGCAATTGAAAATTTTCCAACTTGTTACTTATATTAATGAAACTAAACTCAATCCTCTAATTCGACTAAGGCAATGTTAAGGTGCCAATTACTAGCAAAGAGGTCAAGGTGAACTTGAATAACCAACACACAAAAATCACAAGTAAATATTTATCACTTAAAGGCTTTTTACTAGACTGGATGTAAAAAAGGACACAAAGCCTTAAATTTTCAAATCAATGTCATTCATGATTCATCCAAAGCAGAATATTCCGCCTGCAAGTGTGTCACTGAATGACAGATACTACAACATACTTGAAGCCATAAAATCGATGGGATGCTGATTGAAACAAAAGGGAAAAAAAAATCTAGTGGATGTACTTGTTATGCCGATCTGCTTTTCACACAAATGAGGAACAAGGAGAAACAACAAAAGAAACTGATTTTAATTAGCATTCGTCAAATTAAAAAGGAGAAAAACTGATTCGTGATAAACTAACAACAAATTTTGATAAGGGGTTTCTCTTGATAGATATACTTAAATAAAATATCTACATTCAAATCAATAATGCATTTCATATTAATGCTAACCTGTCCAGAAATGGCATAAGGACAAAGTCGTGAACCAAAAAATCCAAAGTGCACGGAATAATTATCAACACTGCCAAAAATTTAGCCTGAAGAAAGATGAATGAAAATGATTTAGCACATAACATTAATCAAAAAACACATCCGGATATGAGTGCAATACACAGATGCACTAAGGAGAAGAAGTTAGGAAATAACATTTACTACTTCAAGATCATGATCATGACAAAAAAGGGATATTTCCAATTATTATGCTATATGCATCCTAAAATTTATATCAGCAGACATGCATATTTGATCTCACAAATGGTTTGGTTCAATTATGACTATGGCTTAAATAATGATACATGTATAAAAAAGTAGCAACAGATAGTAATTTTGTAAATGCACGCACCGAATTGAATGAAGCATAGCGCAAAACACGGGCCTCATATAGTATGTCATCATCTTCCTGTCCAAAAATTGCATCCCTCACTGACTTCACCAAACCTCCCCTAGGAATTATTTCAGTAGGATCTTCCCTGACTTCATCTACAGATTTCCCAACAGCACCATTGGAGTCATGAAACCATGACGCACCATTGCCAACATCATCTGTTTAATCTGCAAGCCAGTCCTCCCACCTCCTATTCTCCTCGTTCCTAACATCCTCCTGTGCTTCCCTCAGCTCAATAATTGCCTCGGCTCTCCTCTTCCAAGCCTCAAATTTCTCATTCTCGGATAACTTCTCATCGCTCGAATCTCCTGATTCCAGTTCCACCCCATCTTCAAGCATATCCTCATCCTTCAGACCAAGCCAATTCCCATCATCATCAAGAAAGAACCTCTGCCACCAACTTCTTCTACTTTTTGAGTGCCTTTTCTCGGCTTTTGGCACCAACCCACAAAATCTTTTCCTCCCACAACTCAGCTGGACAAAACTGCTTGAGGGATAATTCGAATAATTCAAAGAACTTCTATGGGCATTTCCATTGAAAAAGATAAAGCTATCACACAACAACATTGAAGTGCTCATTAAGAACATGTATAAAAGAACCACACATTTTTTAGCCACATATAGCGGTAAAGTTGCAATCTTGCTCAAAGAAATTCACCATGAATGCAAAAGAAACCATTGAATAAATCAAACTATTAGGGCCCTTAAATGCAGAATCAAATCTCAAAAGAATTGGAATACTCTCTCTTATCTTCTAGAATACTGAGGGAGCATTTGCCTCTGTGAAGCTAACCAGTCACCAAAACTTGTAACTAAGTCCAAAAGAATTTATCCAAGCCCAAGAAAATGGACCCAGAAAACAGCAAAGTTGAAATGGGAGTGTTAGTTAATCCGACAGTATTTTCATGCTTTTTAAAATTTTAAATTAATTATTTTTTTAAATTTTATCTGCGTATTTAAAAAAATATTTAAAACTGTTATAATAATTTTTTTTAAAAAATAACTATTCATGCAGTTATTTTGAGGGGATAACTTTTCTTTGTTCTCTTTGACAGTTTTGACCTTTCAGCACCTAAATTTTAGTCAGATTTTGAGTAATTTTTATGAACTTCGAGGGCAACATGGTCAATTTAATCTTCCTCCTCCCAACGGTGAACTTGCGGATTTGCCATAATGGTTGTGGTCCTTGTGGATTGCATTTGCTACACCATAGAGATTCTGATTTTGTCATAAATAAATCTTTTTTTCTTTTAAAGATGAACAAATTAACACGAGTTATTGCTTACAAAAATGCTTCGTTTAATAAAAATAAATAAAGAAGGAGAGGAGAAAGTATGTGCAAAAGAACTTCCATGGAAATGTGCCTATTTGGATTATCTTCTTGCTTATCCTTTTTTTTCTTGTTTTTCCTCGGATATCATTTGCTTTAAAATTTTCGCTTGGTAAAAGCACATGTTAACGATTTCAAAAATTAGCTTTGGTCTATTGTTATTCACATGATTGTCAAAATGATATATTTTAAATTCATTAAGGATAATTTAAGTTATTTATGTGGATTGGTATAAAAAGGGTAGACTGCTTACTTTTAACCATTTCATATCAGCACTTCTTGGGCATAATTTCTTGTTTTCTCTGTATTTTATTTTCTACCTTCCTCCTCATCAAATGAAAAGAATGAAAGAAAAATAGAGAAAATAAAACTAAATAATATGAACTAGATGCATTTCCATAATCTTAATAGGCCGATTTACCAATGAAGAAAGGAAAGAAGAAAAAAAAAAAGAATAAAAGGAAACTTGTGCTTGAGAAAATGGCTATATATCATGAAATACCTAAGATCTATTATATATTGTCTTAAATATATTTAAAGAAACTCGTTTTAGCTTAATCTAGTTTTATTACTAAGGTATAACATGAAGTAAATTTTAAAGAAATTTTATGATTCAATTGCAAAAACTTATAAATATGTATCCTACATGTAAATTGAATTCTTTCTGGTCAAAAATCTTTTTCTAGTTACTACATAACCTACAGTTATACCAAATACTTTCAAGTTAAAATATTCCTATCTATTTACTGGAAAACAATTAAGAGAATCTTTAAGTTTATTAAAGGATTCTTATAACACCTCAATTTCAAACTTGCAGAGTAGAAACACATAGCCCATTAGCAAATCACACGGCACATGTAAGGAAAAGAAATCTTAAATAACAAATGATGCATCCACGACTATAGATAATGTCTCATGTAATTACACATGAGATAAACACACTTGTAATTTCCAAGTAAATTAATTAGTTTCTTGAATACATCAATCAAGATTGCCTAATATATAATTGAATTTTTATTAGTAGATGATAAAAATTAGATAAGATCTCTGACGCCTTTTTGAAGAGTCTAGGGCAGAGTAGGGGGGGAAAAAAAGACGGGTTTAATGAGATAGGGGTTTAATGTAAGAAATGAAATGATTTTGGATTAAATGGGTCTTATTATTTTGTTGTTTTAATATTTTTCTGGATAAAGGCATTATGAAAATGTTATAAAGTTTTATAGTAGGCTGTCTCACCATTTTTTAGAGAGAGATTTTCTAAACTGACTACCGTTCTAAATTTTCCCCCATTATCTTATTTCATTTTTATACAAAACTCCTAAATAAACTATATTTTTAGTTTCATCTCTTCACTTCTCTTCAATTTGCAATGATTTTTAGGTGATACATTTATCAAATGCTAGGATATTCCATTTCAAACTTTAAAAACACGGGCAAACGGCACATATAGTATACTTTTTTTTTTCCTACTAAAATAGATAAGTTCTCAAATTTAATTTTTTGTTAGTTTCATCCCTAACTTTTATTTTGAGCCAATTTAGTTCCTCTATGATGAACAACCCAAAAACCTATCTCTACCTCATTTAAGTAACAAGCAAAAGGCATAGCACGCCACCAGCAAAATCAACTATTTTCATCTTCATTCTTGTCCCTTTATTCTCTCTCTTTGTGTTCAGAAAAACTTAAATTCCAGAAAATCATGTGGCTCCATTGCAAAGCCAAAACATGTTCGATGTTAATGGAGAATTAAGATAAGATTAGGCTACGATGTATATATAGAGAAAATTGAAAAAGCATTTTGGTAAATTTGATAAAAAAAAAAAAAATCAGGTGAATGTATGTTCTTAAAATATTCTTCGGATAAAAGAGCATCTCGTGTTTGTAATAGAAGAACACTCATCATTGAAGAGGCAACTCATGTAACTTTTGATAAAAATAATGCCAACACTACAATAAAAAATAAAAAATAAAAAGTATTGGGTAATGAGGAAGGAGGTACGGGAGAGAGCTTTGAGAAGATGAATATTCAAGATGGCCATCAAAGCTTCAAATTTGAATTGTCCAGTGAATCTATAATAAAAGACGAGAATAAAACAGATGAGAACATATATTAAGGATCTACCAAAAGATTAGAAATTCACCCGTAATCATCCAAAGGACTTGATTAATTATAGGTGATTCAACTGAAAGGGTAAAAACTCGTTCCACAACTAGGCAAATTCATGATAATAATCTTAGTTTGCTTTATCAAATTAAGCCTATGAATAATAAAAGCCCTAAATGATGATTTTTGAACAATTGTTATGGAAGACTAATTGAATCAATTTGAACGAAATAAGGTATAAACTCTTGTTGATAGACCCTTGAATTATTTTATTATAGGCACTAAATGGGTATTTAGCAACAAAACAAATGAAAACCGAAAAATAGTTAGAAGTAAACCTAGATTGGTTATAGACAAGAATAAGGCATAGATTATGATGAATTTTACTCCCCTAACTAGATTAAAATCTATTTGCATGTTGGCAACAACAGTATATTATATTTGGAGAGCTCAAAATAGAAGCTTACATCAAAAGAAGGATACAACTCCATGCAGATTAGTTGAAGACATAAGGAAAGTAATTGCAGATACAGTGATTTCTTGGAGGAAAGTGCCCCTTAATCATCGAAATTGGGAGCTAGCAATAGAATGGGGTTTGTCACTAAAAATATTTGACCAGTCGAAAACTTATTTTGATATTTTGTGTACTTTGTGCTAGAGGCTATGCACAGCAATTGTATTTTTTGGAACATGTAGAAGTTGGTTCTGGTTGTAGAATTAGCTTTTCTCAGAGGTAGCTTAAGCATAGCCTTCTCATTATGAAGGCTTATCTTAAGTTGCCTTATGATTGTAAATCCTCATTGTTTCATCAATACAATATACAAAAATTTGCCCAAAAAAAAAAAATCTATTTGCATGTTATTTGCTTATGCATGTTTTACATGATTCAAATTATTTCATACGGATACTAAAAGTGCATTTTTAGATAGACTTACTGAAAAATAAGTGTATGTTGAACAACCTTCTAGTTTGAAAATAAAAAATATCCCAATCGTGTTACTAAATTATCCAAAACTTTGTATGGTTTAAAACAAGTTATAAAAGACGGACTGGTTTCTTAGTTCAGAAAAAATTTGTAGAAGATCAATTGATACTACTTTATTTACAAAAGGAAATGAGGATCAATATTTACTTATTATATGAATATATGTGGATGATTGGTGCTATTAATGAAGATTTGTGCAACGATTGGGAGCTTAATCTCTTTCTTAGACTTTAAATCAATATTCATCAATGAAGAAAAATATACAAAGGGGTTTCTCAAGAGACTTGGAATAGAGGAGTGAAAACAAGTTGGAACATTAATGAGTACTTCTACAAAAGTTGACAAAGATGAAAATGGGAAAAAGGTCAATGAAAGGGAATATCGAAATATGATTGGTAGTTTACTTTATTTAACTGCTAGTAGATTGAATATTATGTTTGCAATGGTTTGTATACTACATTTTAATCTTGCCCTGTTGAATCACATTCAATTGCGCAGTTAAGAGAATTCTTAGATACCTTAAAAGCACCACAACTTATGGTTTGTAATATCCAAAACCAAATTTTATTGAATTAGTTGGTTATTTGGAGGCAGATTTTGCCGGATGTATGATTTATAGGAAAAGTACTAGTGGAAATGTGTCAAATTCTTGGTTCATGTTTAGTATCTCAGTTTAGTTAAAAAAAAAAAAACAGTCATTTGTTTCTTTATTAAAGGCGGAAGCCGAATACATTGCCGGTAGTACACCAATTTTGTGGATAAAACACACTATTAGACCTTGGTTTAACTTATAATTGTGCTCCAGTCAAATGTACCAAAACTAGTGCGATTAATCTTACAAAAAATCCTATTCAACATTCTCAAACTAAGGATATAAATATTAAACATTATAACTTTTTAGGGACTTGTTCAACAAGGTGAAATTTTTTTTTTGGATTTTGTGAGGACAAATGATTAATGAGCTGATATTTTTACTAAATCTTTTCCTCATGATAGATTTATTTGTTACGAATAAAACTTGGAGTTTTGGAATTAAATTTCATGTGATTTTTAAAATTTAGGTCAAGCAAAAGAGCTAATGAACGACCTTGTAAGAAGCGCCATGCCCATCTCATGCAGATTTGCAACTTCTTCTGAGAGTAGCTGACTTAAACAGACAAGTGTGTTAATGAACTATGTGTTTGCCTCGTATAGATTTGCAACTCCTGAAAGTTGCTCCTCTTTTAACGGATGCCAGACAGTGGTCAAGCCCATATCTACCTCTATTTTTTAGGCAGAAATGGGCAGTTTCTTTGCCATTCCTCAAAACTTTTCTTCTTGAAAATCCTCTCGAAAATTCTCTCAACTTACTCCTCCAATTGCTAAACTCTCACCATAACTTCTTCAAATTCACTTCTTTCATTATCATCTCTTTAAGAACCACCTTTCTCAACACACATAATCTTGAATATTTAGTTGAAATCCAAAACTCTAGAATTTTCTCCAAATTCTCCAATTACCAAGATGTACAACTATCTTTCCAAATTGAGTATCCTAATGCCTTCTATCTCACTTGAGGGATGAGGAAGGGGGCATAGACAGGGAATTAGGTAAAACTTTTAGAGAACGAAGATCTTTAGATCTCTTAAGTCATATGCTAGTACAAATGTTTGTGAGGCTAAATATTGGAAACTTAGAAAAGATTGTTGATAGAACTCATGTATGTGTTGGTTAAACTTGCTTCTTATGAATAATCATATATATATATATATATATATATATATATGTTGATCTTGTGAAGTAATTCTATTCCAATTTGCAAGTAATTGATGACTTCATATCCCCAATTGTCAATAAAGTATTCCTTAACTTTTTTAACATCTCTTGGTTAAACTCATTATTTACATGTCCTAGTAAGGGTAGTGTTTGGTGTTCTTTCGAAAATTGATCCTCCATTATTAACATGAGCGACCATATGAACACATTCTTTCCACATCTCCACTTTACGCTTGAAATCAAGACCCTTTCGATGCAAAATTTCATCCTATCCCATAGAATCCTCTACCACACGAACCAACATTACTTACACAGGCTTTCATCTTTTCTATGGTATTTTGAGAGGGACAAAATCAACCTTGGAGAGTGTATGGCCAAATACCCGAGAATTTTAGAGATACACAAGGTAAAATATTAGCGTATATAGGATGTTAACCCCAATTTATGAGCACTTTCATTTTCCTTTAGATGGAGTAGTGAACCAAGCGATTATCGATTTTGATGTGATTGATGAAGAGGCTTTCAAACGTGTTTACTTGATCTTTCATGATAATTAGTGGTGGTCTCGCAAAGCATGATTAAAACTCACAAATCATCCGGTTGATCTTGTCTCGAATACATCTTCAATGACATTACCCCCACGTTTGGTACACAGGAATCCACCGGAATATCTTTCCACCCAGAATGGGTTAGAAAATTTTTTTTCATTCCACTGTTTGGTAACTAAAGTCAGAATGAATGTCTATTGCTTTCCAATGTTTGGTATAATCATATTAAGAATTCAGAATGGAATAAAATATATACTGATTTGACTAAAATACCCCAAATCTTTTATAAAGTATACATATATACATGTGTCTTACATATATAAAATATGTATATGTATGTGTGTGTATGTATATATATATGTATGTGTACATGTGTACGTATATATGTGTGTGTGTGTGTGTATGTGTGCGTATGTGTGTGTGTACATATACATACACACATACACATATACATATATGTGTGTGTGTGTATGTATATGTATGTATGTATGTGTACATATGTGTACGTATATATGTGTGTATGTGTGTGTGTACATATATATGTATGTATGTATGTGTACATATGTGTACGTATATATGTGTGTATGTGTGTGTACATATATATGTATGTATGTATGTGTACATATGTGTACGTATATATGTGTGTATGTGTGTGTACATATACATACACACACACATATACATATATGTGTGTGCGCGTATGTATGTATGTATGTATGTATGTATGTACATACATACATACATACATACATATACGCTCACACACATATAAATATGTGTGTGTGTGTGTGTGTGTGTGTGACAATATATATGTGTATGTTCACACACACACATATATATGTATGTGTGTGTGTGTGTATACACATTCATATTTGATATATATATATATATGTATGTATGTATGTATGTATACATACATACATGTATAAAATTAATTTCAATTGCCCGTAAAAATTATTCTAGTAAAAGTTGACAATTACAATACAAGTTTAATAAACACGAATAACAAAAAATTAATAAGGCATGACAAGGATGTAATTATTGCAAAACAGATATAAAGATAGATAAGGATAAATTTGACATCGTGTATTTTTTGTTTCCAGGATAAAGTGAAAAATATCTTTCTTTAGAATTTTGTGAGGAATGGAGTTTTCAGGAGAAAGGTGAAATAGCATTCCTAGAGAAAAATGCTTTCCAACTTACAAAGCCCATATCAAATATGGGAATGAAATAGATAACATGGAAAGGCCTTTCCATTCCAGACTATTCTCACATACTAAACGTGGGGTACCGGTTCTCCCAATATTAAAGTTCTGACAAGTCAAGCCGGACATAGCACTAGTTGATGAGGATATGGTGATCACTCATGACAATCAAAGTGGTGGAGTTAGGGTGCCTAGTGAACCAGTAATAAGAGCACGAGCTAAGAAATTTCAGAATGCGCTACAAGTATTCATTCGTGCAATCCAAGAACGAGTGGGTGCCTCGAAAACCATTGAAGAAGTGTCCAAGGAAGGAACAAAGGGATGCACATTCATTCAAGTGGAACGAGGCAACCAAAATACAAGTGTAGGTGACAGGATCCAACCGCGGATGACCTTCCCGCGGGTCCATACGCGGTTCACGTCCAGAAGCTTTGATCAAGCCACGAGAGAAACCGCGTCATAAACCGCGGATACCCCATCGCGCGGTTTCTCTCGCGGTTCGTGTCCAGAAACTCTCTTCAACACAACCGCGGAAGAACCCGCGGATCATCCTCTCGCGGTTTGTTGTGCGGTTCACTTCCGGAATAATACGGGCTTTTACGAGTTTTTTGTGTTTTTCCTATTGTAATAGCCTAGAACTTTATGTAAGGTCTTTAAGGCAATTAAGCCTTGTTTTTTTTAGCTATTAATAGGGATTCTATTGTAAGACAAAGGCAGTTCATCAGACATAACGATAAAAAAATTGAGAGTTTTCCCTCTTGGCTTCTTAGAAGCTTTTCTTTGAATACCTTAAGAATTCTCTGGGTGTTCTAAGTTTATCAATCCAAATAATCACCTTGGCTTGTGGCGCCATCTACCTTCAAACTTAGTTCGCTAACTCGTTGGATCGTGGGTCGAGATCGTATCAAGGTTCGCCATCCCGAGGGTTAGAGGGGTCGAGTCTTTCATCATCAAAGCTTGGGTATTGGCTAGATCGCGCATTTTCGTATCATTTGGTATCAGAGTTAGTGCCTTTACCCAGATTATATCATTTTTAATCTTTTTTTGAATTTTTGAAAAGTTCCTATTAGCGTTTTCTTTTTGTTCTTGCTTTCTTTGTTCTCTTAGTCTAAAAATCCAAAAGGATTGCGTATCAGTCTTTCTTTTGTGTTGGGTTTTGTTTCTTAAATTAAAAAAAAAATGTCACTGTTCCTGGTACTGTAGCGAGTACTGTTCGCCGCCACTGTTTATCGCGGTCACTATTCATCCGGTAATTTTTGATTAATTTGTCTAGTCTTGTGGTGTTTGGCTGTACCTTTTCTGGGAATTGTTTTTAAAAAAAAAAGAAGAGGCGTGCTTAAAGGGAGTAAAAACCGAGCACACGAACTAAACCAATTAAACTAAAGTATATTTGGCTGGAATACTATCCTTGTGCAACCGAATAGATCTGGTGAAATATCCAGATCGTTGGACAGATCACAACGCCACGTACGAAAGTTTAATTGAACCGGATTCTACTCTTCTTGTTTCTTGGTGTTTTGTTGGGGTTTCTTGTTAATTTGGTATTGAAAGGTAAAAGTCGTGCACTTTCATTGCAAAAGTCGTGCACTTTAAAAAAAAAAAAAGGAAGAAAGTGGATTATAATCCTTTGTCCCAGCAAAATTTCATTCAAATATCATCATATTGGGGGTTAGGGTTTTAATTCATCCTTTCTTGAGTCAAATTCTTGTGTTTTCTTATTGTCTTCTTTGTGTTTGATAAAATTCCAGTTTGTCCATCTTTATTCTTTTACTTCTATTTGAACTTCCAAATTGAGTCTAACTTCTTTGTATTCTATTCCAACCTCTTGCCACACTTGGGTGATTCTAAATTGGTGAGTGTTTGAATACCTTGGGAGGAATCCTAACTCTTCAAAGGGAGGCATACGGAGGCCAATTGGGGAGTGGTGAGTACATTAAAAGTGATTGAGTGATACACGAGAGTGAGGGAACATCTAGTGAGAATGAGTGGGAGAGGTCTTCTTTTACAACTAACATTTTTCTTGCAGGTTGTTAAAAAAAAAATGTCTAGAGAAGGTGGAACTCCTCAACTAATTGATGTTCGACTCTTGATTGAGGCGATGAGAGTTGAGTTCCAAAGCATGTTGGATCGCGCCTTAGAACCCCTTCATGAACGCCTTGACCACTTGGATATTTCTCAAAGCCAACCCCGAAATAGGTGAAGTGGGATTCAAGGTATGAATCGGATGAAAATCACTATGAAGAATAGGAACTCGTAAGGAGGCCTAGACATGGGAGGCGTGACAATGATCAAGGAGGAGACGCCATTATGGGGATCAAGATGAAGATTTCCACCTTTCAAGGCAAGTCCAATCCCAAAGCATACCTCGAGTGGGAGAAGAAAATAGAGATGATCTTCGATTACAATTCCTACTTCGAAGAGCAAAAGGTAAAACTAGCCGTCATTGATTTTACCAATTATGCAATTGTGTGGTGAGATCAATTAGTTGCGGGTAGGAAGAGGCACAGAGAACTACCAATCCGCATTTGGGATGAATTAAAAATGGCTATGAGGAAACGTTTTGTTCCTACCTATTATCACCGAGACTTGTGTCAGAAGTTACAAACCTTAACTCAAGGTAATCGAAGCGTTGAAAATTATTACAAAGAAATGGAGATGTTAATGCTCCGTGCCGATATAGCGGAAGATCTTGAGGCTACTATAGCTAGGTTTTTGAATGGATTGAGGGCTGAAATAGCCGAATTATTAGAGTTACAACACTACATGGATATGGAAGAGATAGTAGACAAAGTCGGGAAGATTGAGAAAAGAATCAAGAAGAGAGGCCAAGGAAGATCTAATTCCAATTTTCAATCTACCTATGTTAGGCCAGCTCAACCAAAGAGAGAGGAACGGGCCACTCATTCTACTCCTTCTCCAAAGCCCGTGAACAACCAAGCAAGGGTAGAGGGTAAAAGGCAAGCCTCTCATGACCCAAATAAAATACGCAACCGGGACATCAAGTGTTTCAAATGCCTTGGAGTTAGGTACATTGCTTTCCAATGCCCAAACAAGCGGACTATGATCACATTGACTAGTAGTGAGGTCATCACGGATGATGAAAAAGAGTATGACGGGATGCCACCTTTTATGAAGGAAAGTGATGAAGAATCCGAAGAAGAAGTCTCCACTAATAATCATGTGGGATTGGTAGCCATAAGAGCCTTGACCACCCAATTTAAGGAGGATGAGCTTCAACATGAGAATATCTTTTACACTCGTTGCCACATTCGAGACAAGGTGTGTAGTCTCATTGTTGATACGAGTAGTAGTGCTAATGTTGCCAGAGTTTTGATGGTAGAGAAGTTGGCTTTACCTACCAAGGAGCATCCTAGGCCTTAGAAGATTCAATGGCTCAATAATAGTGGTAAAGTGAGGATCTCTAGGCAAGTTCTTGTACGATTCAGGGTTGGGAGGTATGAAAATAAGATACTTTGTGATGTTGTACCTATGCAAGCTACCCATCTGTTACTTTGGAGACCATGGCAATTTGATAAGAAGGTTAATTATGATGGGTACTCCAACAAATACTCCTTCCTTCATAATAATAGGAAGATTACACTTGCTCCACTTACTCTTAAATAAGTGTATGAGGATCAAGTGGCTTTGCAAAAGGAGAGTGAGCGAGAAAATGACAAGAAAAAGAAAAAGCAAGTTGTGAAAAATCCAAAGGCCAAGAAAAATGAGAAAAAAAAGGCAAATATTGAATCGGTCATAGAGGAAAAACCAGAGAGAAAACAAAAGTTTTTCTTAAAAGCCAATGAAATGAGGAAAACTTATCTCTCTCACCAACCTCTATTCATGTTCTTGTGTAAAGAGGCATTAATTGCTACTGATGAGCTTGACTCGTCTTTGCCTAGTGTTATTGTTTCTCTCTTGCAGGACTACGAAGATGTCTTCCCCAAGGAAGTACCATGTGGACTACCACCCATTCGGGAGATTGAATATCAAATAGATTTTGTCCCCAAAATGTCCTTACCCAATAGGCCCGCTTATCGAAACAACTCGGAAGAAACCAAAAAGTTTCAAAGACAAGTGGAAGAGTTACTAGAAAAAGGTTGGGCTCAGAAGAGCTTGATCCCATGCGCCGTTCCGGTCATCCTTGTGCCCAAGAAAGATGAAACGTAGAGGATGTGCACCGATTGTAGAGCCGTTAACTCCATTACGGTAAAATATCGTCACCCCATTCCTCGATTAGATGACATGCTTGATGAATTGTGTGGTGCCGAAATCTTTTCAAAAATTAATCTTAAGAGTGGGTATCACCAAATTAGAATTAAAGGAGGGATGAATGGAAAACTGCATTCAAAACTAAATACGGATTGTATGAATGGTTGGTCATGCCATTTAGGTTAACTAATGCCCCTAATACTTTCATGAGATTGATGAACCATATATTGCGCCTATTTTTAGGAAGATTTGTGGTTGTGTACTTTGATGACATCTTAATTTATAGTACAAATCTCTTAAACCATGTGGATCATTTGAGAGAGGTTCTTGAAGTACTTCGAAGAGAGAAGCTTTATGTTAATCTCAAGAAGTGCACTTTTTGCACTAACCAACTTGTGTTTTTAGGATTTATTGTGAGTTCACAGGGTATACATGTAGATGAAAGCAAAGTGAAAGCAATTCAAGAATAACCAACTCCGAAATCTATTGGAGAAGTGAGGAGCTTTCATGGTCTTGCCAACTTCTACTTGCGATTTGTTATAGATTTTAGCACGATAGCTGTCCCGTTGACCATTGTTACGAAGAAGAATGAGAAATTCCATTGGGGAGAAGCTCAAGAAAAAGCTTTTAATTTACTCAAAGACAAGCTCACACATGCACCGTTATTAATTTTACCTAACTTTGAGAAGACTTTTGAAATTGAGTGTGATACTTCAGGTATAGGGATTGGTACCGTGTTGATGCAAGAGGGCAAACCAATTACATACTTTAGTGAGAAACTCAATGGTGCCGCATTGAACTACCCCACCTATGATAAAGAATTGTATGCGTTTGTTCGTGCTATGGAGACGTGGCAACACTATTTGAGGCCCAATGAGTTCGTTATCTACACCGATCATGAATTTTTGAAGCACTTCAAGGGACAAAACAAGTTAAGTAAACGACATGCCCGATGGGTAGCTTTTGTGGAGTCCTTTCCCTATGTTATTAAATACAAATCCGGTAAAAGTAATGTGGTAGCTGACGCACTATCTCGAAGGTACGCTTTGATCACTACACTTGATGCTCAGCTACTTGGTTTTAAAATGGTTAAAGATTTGTATATTAATGACCAAGAATTTGGTGCCATTTATGAAAAATACAAGAAGATGGCTAACGGAAAATACTGCATCTCTAATGGTTATCTATGGTACTTAGACAAATTGTGTATTCCTAATTGTTCCTTGAGAGAATTGCTTGTTAGGGAATCGCATGGAGAAGGATTGATGGGACATTTCAGTGTTGCAAAGACTCTTGGGATCTTACAAGA
Organism: Mitragyna speciosa; assembly: GCA_024721245.1. Lineage (NCBI taxonomy): Eukaryota > Viridiplantae > Streptophyta > Magnoliopsida > Gentianales > Rubiaceae > Mitragyna > Mitragyna speciosa. The sequence continues at coordinate 12,509,011 of CM045553.1, read as the reverse complement.
GCACTTCCATTGGGCACGAATGAGGAGGGACGTTGAGAAATTGGTGAAAGATGTGTGACGTACTGACAAGCTAAGTCCAAGGTCCAACCCCACGACTTGTATACTCCACTGCCTATTTTTAAGGAATCATGGGTAGATCTTTTTATGGATTTTATACTTGGATTACTTAGGACAAAAAAGGGTAATGATTCCATTTTTGTCGTTGTTGATAGGATTTCTAAAATGGCACATTTCATTGCTTGTCACAAAACCGATGATGCTTCTATTGTAGCTAATTTGTTCTTTAAGGAAGTTGTTAGGTTGCATGGCATGTCTAGGACTATTGTATTGGATAGGGATGTGAAATTCCTTAACTACTTTTGGAAAACTTTATGGGCTAAATTAGGCACTAAGTTGTTGTTTTCTACTTTTAGTCACCCTCAAACCGATGGTCAGATAGAAGTCGTTAATAGAACTTTAGCTACATTATTGCTTGCGATTATTAAAAAGAATATTAAATCTTGAGAAAAATGTCTACCTCATGTAGAGTTTGCATATAATAGAACCATTCACTCTACTACTCAATGTTCACCATTTGAAATTATGTATGGGTTTAACCCACTAACCCCTTTGGATTTGTCTCATTTACCTGTTTCTGAGCATGTGAATTTAGATGGTGAGAAAAAGGCTGCGTTTGTGAGACAATTGCATGAGAAAGTACGTATGAACGTTGAGAAGTGCACAGAGCAATACATAAAGCAAGTTAACAAGGGTCGGCACAAAGTAGTTTTTGCACCGGGCGATTGGGTGTGGTTGCACATGAGGAAAGAGAGGTTTCCTCTTTAACGGCGCAACAAGTTGCTTCTACGTGGAGGTGGACCATTTCAAGTTGTGGAGCGTATCAACGACAATGCATACAAACTTGAACTACCCGGTGAGTATGGAGTTAGTGCCACATTTAATGTGTCTGATCTAAGTCCTTTCCCTATAGGTGATGAGCTTGATTTGAGAACAAATCCTTCTCAAGAAGAGGGAAATGATGAGGACATGGTGATCACTCATGACAATTAAAGTGGCGGAGTTAAGGTGCCTAGTGGACCAGTAACAAAAGCACGGGTTAAGGAATTCCAGAACGCGCTACAAGTATTCATTCGTGCAATCCAAGAACGAGTGGGTGCCTCGAAAACCATTGAAGAAGTGTCCAAAGAAGGAACAAAGGGATGCACATTCATTCAAGTGGAACGAGGCGACCAAAATACAAGTGTAGTTGACAGGATCCAACCGCGGATGACCTTCTCGCGGGTCCATACGCGGTTCACGTCCAGAAGTTTTGATTAAGCCACGAGAGAAACCGCGTCATAAACCGCGGATACCCCATCGTGCGGTTTCTCCCGCGGTTCGTGTCCAGAAACTCTCTTCAACACAACCGCGGAAGAACCCGCGGATCACCCTCCCACGGTTTGTCGCGCGGTTCACTTCCGGAATAATATGGGCTTTTACGAGTTTTTTGTGTTTTTCCTGTTTTTCAAGTTGTAATAGCCTAGAACTTTATGTAAGGGCTTTAAGGCAATTAAGCCTTGTTTCTTTTTAGCTATTAATAGGGACTCCGTTGTAAGACAAAGGTAGTTCATCAGACATCACGATAAAAAAATTGAGAGTTTTCCCTCTTGGCTTCTTGGAAGTTTTTCTTTGAATACCTTAGGAATTTTCTGGGTGTTCTAAACTTATCAATCCAAGTAATCACCTTGGCTTGTGGCGCCATCTACCTCCAAACTTGGTTCACTAACTCCTTAGATCGTGGGTCGAGATCGTATCAAGGTTCGCCATCCCGAGGGTTAGAGGGGTCGAGTCTTTCATCATCAAAGCTTGGGTATTAGGTAGATCGCGCGTTTTCATATCACTAGTGCTCTTCTTTCTCCTCCTCAAGCACATTGGGAAACCAAAATATGCCCTTTAATCCAAGCACTGTCTACTCAATTGAACTCCTTGACCATGAGATTTGATGTCTTTGAAAAGCGCCAAAAATGCATGGAATATTAAATTGAGTTCCTTGTGAACGAGCAATGACGAAGTGACTTTGAAGACTACTATGATTCTTGCGCTCATCAATTTGAGGAAACGGAAGAAGAAGGTGAAGAAAATGAAAAGGAAAAAGACTATAACAAACTAAGTCTCATCATTACTAGCTTTAATCAATTTTGCCTAATTATTCTTGTTTAAATCTAATAGCAACTATGTTTATAACTATGTCTATGACATCGATCTTAGGACTTGTTGATGACTATAATTCACTAGGAGCCTTCGGATTTATGATGTTTTATGGATGATTCTAGTAGTTTTTTTTTTTAATGGACATTTCTCTTGTTGATCCTTTAATGCTAACATGATTACTATTGTTGCAATGGTTAATCTTCAGATGAAAATTGCATGTTTCAAAACAAAAAGGAGAACGTCTCACAAAAGGTCTCATTTTTTTTTCTTAGTTTTGATAATGCTAAAAAGGGGAGAATATGTTGAGATTTCTTGTGAAATGATGGCTTTTTATTGAGGAGAAGTTTCCTTGGTTGCTTATATGTACATTATTATTGTCATTACTTCTAAATCATCATTAAGTTGTTAACATAAAAAAGAGAGAGATTGTGAAATTTGCGGTTCTTAATCTTTAAGCTTTGATGATTAACAACTAATGATGAATTTTGTTTTAATGATTGAAGAGTGAATTTTGTGTTTTGCAAACTGAAGTTGATAAAGCTTGAAGGAAGAAGATCTCAAAGGCAGCATGATTGAAGAGTGAATTTTGTGTTTGAAATAGAATTTGACTTGTATTGGCTCATTTTTATAAGAATAAAGACTCAAAAAGCTTTTATAAACATTTTTTAAAGTTCAAAATTGAATTGGGTTGAAAAGAAATTTGTTTAAAAAAATATTTTTAAAAAAATAGCTATACTTTCAAGTAGGGGTGGCAACGGGTCGGGTTGGCGGGTTGGCGGGTCGGGTTGAGATCCAAATATAACAGCCAACCTGCCAACCCGAACCCGACCCGTCAACCCGCCAACCCGAAAATAGCCAACCCGAACACGACCCGAAAAGAGCAAAGAAAAGAGATTAAAACACATACAAAAAAAAGATCAAACACATTTTTTTCACACATGAATATTAAAGATACTTATTAACATACACTTAACTCCTCTTACAATTTACTTTTCATAAATCTAGGTAAAATTCTTACTTTTTCTTACAATTTACTTGATTAATTATCCAATGAGTGAAATTTGTTATGTTTGAATGTGAATGGATGAAACAAATATACAAAATTTTTTTTTTTTTCGGGTTCACGGGTCGACTAGAACCCGACTCAGGTCGACCCGAACCCGACCTGTTTTTTTATCAGGTCAGTCGGGTCCGACCCGCCAACCCGCGAAACCAAAAACCCCCAACCCAAACCTGCTATTTTCGTGTTAGGTTCGTGTTGGGTTTTCGGGTCGTGTCAGAAATTGCCACCCCTACTTTCAAGTAGCAGATGCTTGTGCAAATGAAGCCCGCATCTGCTTGATGGTCAAAGAGCAAGTATTAGCCCAAGCGGATATTGGTTTCGCATGTGTGGAACAGCTAGTTTTTTTACTTGATTGTTGGAAGAGTGATTTTCAAGTGATATATACACTATAAATTCAATTTTTTTAGACATAAATATTGCTCTATCAATTATCTATCATAGTTTTATGAAAAATCTTCAAAACTCTCCTTCCTTGGGTCTTTGAAAGTGAATTCTCATTATTGAGCAACTATGATTTTCATTTGTATATTCACACCAAAAATGGTGATTTTATTTTCTCATTTTTATATCCACCCTTGTCGAGTGTACAAGTCAATTGAATTTTACACAAATATTTAAGAGGAAATCCTAGAGGTTTATTTAGAGAGATTGTAAAATTTTTTATTCAATTGGTGCGAGAGCAAGAATCTACCTCAAAGTTGTAAGGGGTGGCTGTCTCACCTAAACAGATAGTGGATTAATTCTAAAGCTCGATGAAGCTTAGAGAATGGACATAAGTGCCAAAGAGGGCTACCGAACCACTACAAATTTTGAGTTTGTATTTTCTATCCCTATTCTGTATATATTGGCTTATAAATTGTTTTTGCGTCCATTTATTGGATATTTACTTTTTATAAATTGGTTGAAACTTGAAAAATTATTCAACCTAAATATCCCCTCTTAAGTTGCTATTTAGATCCACATCTTCTATGTTCAGTTATTAATTACCACTAAACGAATTTCACTTCTAATCTACCTTGCGTTAATGTTGGTTGAGGACATGTATCATTCCCAAAATACTATTTTCATAACTTTTGTGGTTTAATTAGATAATTAGTTTTGCAGGTTTGCTTTATACTTTATTGACTCTGAATATCAATTTGCTGTCTCAGGTTCTATATTATTTATGCGGTAGAGTATGCTGCAAACTTATTGGAATGCACATTTCATGACCTAGATTTTGCTAGCTTAGTTACTAAAAGAGAGATGTGCTATTTCCCCATGTTACAATTGAATATTTGAATTACTGCTCAATTGATTTGCTCAGACAAATTTGGGGCTTAATTTATATTTGTGATTAGTTTTCTGAGAAATGACTTTTAGTTGTAATGTGGCTAAATCATCATATTGCTTTCAATTTCATTTAGTTTAGTTTAATTTGAGAACTTGATCTATTTTGGTGGCTATGACTGATTTTGAATGGAAAATTTGCAAGTGGATAACTGATTTCTAGAATTTGTGTTTTATGAATAGTAAGCTTATTTTTTGTATTGCTGATTTTGTAATGTTACGTTACTAATTATGTATTGCCTGGAATGTAAATTAGTAGTTTTGATCTAATGGATTTTAAAAAAATGATTGTCCAAGATAAGCTCGAGATTGAGCTCGAATGAATCAACCTTGAGCTCATCTAATCATATGCCAGCTCAAGCTCGAGCATATCAACGAGTATTTATTCAATCTCTAACTTGAACTCGAGCTCCTCCAAATGTCAAATTCGGGCTTGAATAGCATATTTTTTAGTTCACTTTGATTTGGATACATCCCAGTGGAGAACACGCATTTGGGTGGCTAGGAATATCAATTGGACTAGGTTGGTCCAAGCTCAACCGGCCTAGCCCTTTTAAATTAGGATTGAGTCTAGTATCAAAAAAGGTTGGATTGAGCTTGGGACCTAATTTTAATCGCGATTTTAAAATAGGCCAAATTTGAGATTTACAGAGCTCAGCTCATTTTTTATTTGGCCTAACTTTAATAATACTTATATACACGGTAGGATATTTGTCATATATGTTCATGTATTTTTATGTTCTATTTTCATATCCCTGAATTTGTGTTTGATATAGTTTCATAAATGAACGTATATCAATATTGAACTTTTTATGTATACTATAATATCTAATTTATATTCTATTTTGCAAAAGGTACGAGTTAGATTGTTGGCACAATAATTTGAAATTATACAGTGTGATTCAAATAATCCCAATTTATATTATGCTCTTGCAAAATATAAATTGTTACACAAGAACTAGTTTCTCATTGAATAATAATACAAAAAAAAAAAACGTGAAAAACAAAAGTATAATAGTAAGCTTGGACCAAGCCAAACTTGATCTAAAGGATATTTTAAATTGTGAGAAAAGTATGCGCTTTATGAGTTTTGGTAAGTCGAATTTAGGCCCAAAATTTTTATTGTAAATGGGCCGATCTTAGACTTATTCAAGCCCTGTACACAAAGTCCATTTGACTTTTTTTTTTTTCGGTTACCAATCGTCATATTCTTAACGTACTTTACGGAAAAGGCCTAATTTGGACTCAGGGAAAACTGATGGAGACTGAACTACCATCAGACAAAACAAGTGCATTTGACATCTTATGGAGGACTAAATTAGCTCAAAAATAGAAGTTAAGGTTAATTACACTTTTCACCTTTGTAACGTGAACCTTATTTTCGCTTGCACCCCTATTATCGTTTTGCCCCTTTTGACTAATAATAAAAAAAGGAATAATTAGTTTGATTGTTAGTCAATGAAATTAAATAATTAAAAATGACATTACATATTTAGTTGATTGATCATTTTACCATTTTCGAGCCAAAAAAAAAATTCATGATCCACTGTTACCCTCCTATGACGAAACAAAATTTATGTGGCATGTGACCGATTTATCTGGTTTTTTTTTTTATAGGTGTCATCTTTTACTATATTAGGTATTTTATTCTAGATAATTTTTAATGTTATATCATCATTTAAAATACATCATTTTGTTTAAATCAAATTAAAAAAATCAACCACCAGTCGGGATTAAACAAGTCGAATGGAAAAAATTTTAAAAAAAATTGACCATCGGGTTGGGTTTATAAATATTGGTGTATTACCATATTTTGAAACACAAGTCCATCAATAATTTATAGCTCCATTTGAATCGTTATTTTTTTATGTGATTTTAAAAAACATTACTATAACAGTTTTAAATATTCTTCTCGATAAATGTATTTTTGAGATAAAAAGTTAGTTGAAAAATGTGTATAAAGTTTTAAAAAAATATATTTTCAAAAGAAGAGCCAAACAAATGGAGCCTTTTTAAACAACTTCAAATTTATGCTTAGGGAATTCATTTCTTCTCGTTTAAAAATTTTCACCACAAACTATTTAGTTTGTTGATTTTTTTTTTCCAAATTACATGTTACAACATGCTATTTCACCCTCAATAGAGGAAAAATAATAAAACAAAAATATTTTTTACTCTAAAATGGTAAAATAGTTTATCAACTAAATATTAAGACCATTAATTATTTGGTGTCATCGACTAATGGTCAAACTAATAAACTCTATTTGACTACTAGTTAAAGAGGCGAGGCACTACAGGGATCCAAAGTATAATTAACCCTAGTGTTAAGGATTAAGCTGCAAAAATAAAGTGGGGGGACTAATATTTCATCTATTTGACCTTTGAAAACCTTGAAGGACTATTAAAGCAATTTTACCTCATTTAGAAACGCCGTCGTTTACGACGCAGCAGCAGCTGCTACTTCGCTCATTTTCTGAGGTTTTTTGAATTGACACAGAAAGAAGCTAATATTAGAAATCACTAGGGTTTAGCGGGGTGGGTGGAGGCTCCATTGCTGAACTTCGAAGAAGAATTCGATTGAATTGAATTGAGGACGGAAGGTAAAGATGAAGCCGGTGGTGGGGATGGTGGTGTCGAACAAGATGCAGAAGTCGGTGGTGGTGGCCGTCGACCGACTCTTCCACCACAAGCTCTACAATCGCTACGTTAAACGGACCTCCAAATTCATGGCCCACGACGAACACAACCAGTGCAACATCGGCGACCGCGTATGCTCCCTCACTCCCTCTTTTCCTTTCACATTTCTGAGGTTTTTGGGATTTGATGTAATTTTTTTTTAAATTTTTTGGCCGCGGATTGAATATTGAAATAGAAAGGAAAAGGTAGGAAATGACTTGGGAATGTGAAATAAAGAGGGAATTGTGAGTGTATTAATTAGGTGGAAATGATCGTTACTGGGATTCATCAGATATTTGTGTAGACATCTCCAATGCATTTGTCTTGGATAAACTTAATAAATTTAATTTGGTTGGCAATTTTTAGGAAAATGTTACTGCTATACATTTTTTTGGATAAAGGTGTTTGTGCGATAAAAACGTGGTTGGAGAGCGTGTTGGGAAAAAATGATTTTCTCGAAAAATTCAAAGCAAATGGATACTGAGCTTTTAGGGAGTCACTATCTTATTAGTTGTGGAGTAGTCAATGTAAATTGATGTAATTATGGCTCAATTCGACTTCTAAGGTTACTGCTTAGAATAGTCTAATAAGAATACTTGTATTAGGAAATGTTTGATCATTATGTTTCTGGATGAGATAGTGTTAGGTTAAGGATCTTTTTTTGTAATTGGGGTTTTCCAATGGTTGATATAGACTTATGTGTATGGGATTATTTACAGGTGAGATTGGATCCTTCTAGGCCCTTAAGCAAGCATAAGCACTGGGTTGTTGCCGAAATTTTGAAAAAGGCTCGAATTTATACACCTCCATCTGCAGTATCTACTGCTGACTCAACCGGCAAGACAGAATAAGCTCCGACAGCTCTGCAAAAGTTGCCACTTGATCATCTGCTTAAGGTTTGAGTATTACTCATTATGTATCCTTTCTGGGTGTTCTCTCTTGACAGGCATGCAACTGTGTTTTTCTGGTCTTTGTCTGAAGTAGTTTTAGAGTTGTAAAATCATCCTAATGCATTGTGCTACAGGATTCTTCTCCCTATTTTCTGTTATCTAAATAACAGTTTTAAGCATTTAATACGGGACCTTGCTGCTGAACAAAATTCAAATCTTTTACCTAGTGGAAAGCTGAGTGCCTTCTTACCCAATCCATCTCCTCTTTGTTGTTGGATGTAACTGTTTATCATGCGATTTTGTCACATTTCGTGTACTTTTGTTTTGCATTTTTATACCCTGCAATTTGTAATACATACTAGTTTCTTGAGGTAATTATGATTAAAGACTTCTTTTTGTCATTTTGCACTAGATCTTCTGTGTTCACCAGATGCAGTTTAAAACCTAAAAATCATACTTCTATATTTTTGGGACCCGCTGATTTTTCATGTTGTTTGGAGTTCATTCACATCCAAGAGGTTATTAAACAAGTTTGTTACGGAGAGTTAAAGAGAGGTGCAAAGAAGGAATGAGACACCTAGATAGTTGTTTGAAGATAAGACGCAATGAATGGCTGAAACCAAGTTGAATCTCTTCTAGATACAGTAAGTCTGTTTTATTTAGGCATTGTGAAAGAACATTAATATTAACATTTTGCTGTGTAAGGAAAATAAACCTTTAAAAATGAAAATGTGTGCTGGAGAAAGTATTTTACAAATGAGGGTTAGTAATCATTGATTCCATTCTTGCATCTAATGTACATCAGCAACAGAAGCCCATACACTTTCAATGTCCCTAGTAAATTCCTTTTCTCTACCTAAAACTACGCTGCTGTGGTCAGCATTTTCAATCAGGTTAACCTCTGCTTCTTGAACTTTCATCTTGATGTTGATGCTGCATTCTATTGGGACTACTTGATCTCGAGTACCTTGGATAACATTGATTTTCACTCCGGCCGTTTCAAAGCTTCCAAGTATTTGTCAGTTAATTTTGCACCTCCACATATGACATTATGCATTGTATGCCAAGCAGAATGATGAGTATGCCGAGTCAAGTCTCTAATCATAAAATGTAGATCCCTGTTGCAGAATGAGAGCAATTCAAGTCTCTTTGAGAGGATTTAATTGTTGATGAATGCACAGTGACAACAAACAGATCAAGATAGATGTCAATTGTAGATTTTACTGTTACCTCCTGGTGATAAACTTTAAGATTGACTCCCACATTTTATGATTTCGGCAAATAATGAAACACACGCATCTGCCTAGGTGCTCATACCAAGACATGTATGATGAACCAAACAATAATGGCGGCCATATTCTTCTTGTTGCAAGTCTCTCAAGTGCTATTAAACTAGCATCCTTTCTTGAAGAAGAGAAGTAAGGCTTTAACAAGAAGAACAAAAAAGAATATAAGAAGCAAAATACAGAAATCAATTGTATATCATGTGAGGATTGGATTTTGGGCAAAATTCAACCACTACATGAGGCATCATCCTGAGTCAATAACTACAATAACTTTTAAATCGGTATTCAATTACTGCATATTAACAAATTATTATACCCCAAGCACTCACCGGTGCAATAAGGCTGATCGATTTGACTGGACTTTACATATTTTGCAGCCAATGCCAAAGCAATCACACAACCCATGGAGTGCGCAACCAGATGAAACGAATCCAGGTGACATGGACCAAGCACTGATTTCTCTATCATTTCTAAGTGATCCCTTAGCGTGTACAGGCAGTCCTCTGGCTTTGGACTTCTTCCAAATCCCAATAGATCTACAGCAAACAATCTGTAATTTTGTTTCACAGATTCAGATAAATTTGGAAATACAGTTTCTGTCCAGAATGAGGAAGATGCGAGAAAACCATGTACAAAGATCACGTTTTCGGCTTCCCTTTGTTTGCAATCCAGTAAACTAGCTGCCAAACATAAAATACCCTATCATTACCAGCTTTTGTATCAAAAAGTCTATACGAATGAGTGTTTGTTTTACTTTTGAAACATGTTTTCACTGATGCAACAAAAAACATAGTGAGCTCAGGGCAATTGCATTTTCAGTCTCTGAACTTTTTAAGCCTTTTCTTCTTTCAATGGTTTATCCCGAAAATGCAGGCTGGAAATCTTACCAAGAAAATTACCAAAGAAGAACGATATCATAGGAATAACATAAATGGATACAGGAGAAAATAACTAATTGGAATGACATAACACATTCAAATGGTTGATTTGCCAACTAATATGCATATTTACCTAATTATACACCAATGATAGGAATTACCAATTTAGTTATTGAAATCTGGGGACATAGTTTTGAGAATGGGCCAGGAAAATTTTCAAATGAGCAATGTATATGAGATGTCTATTTTGAAATTCAGGGCCCTAAACATTTCAGATAATATTCTGAGGAGATTAATATGGGGAGCTTCTAACAGGGGACTACCTGTTCTCAAAATTTTCTTGGAAACTAAGTTAGCAAACCATGAAAGACATATGAGCATTTGGTAGAGAACTTCCACAAGGTATAACGCTGAAATTGTTTTGGAATATTATAATTAACCAGAATAGCTGTGTATACGGTGACTTGGAATCAAGTTTAGGTGCTCAATTTACGCAATATCTCGATTGGAATCTGAGGAAAGATTGAGGTTGGCCTTAGTTAATTTACATTACTCTTGACAACTATTTTGCGAAGGTTCAAGTAGCTGAAGGAGAATTTGAACTTAGATACTAGTGATATAAGAGTGGTCGAAAAAACAAATCCTCACCAACTCTCGTGCCCTCTTGGACTTAGTCTTCCTAACGTTGTCATTGCACTTTCTATGTATTTCGGCAACAGCATCTACTTTACACACGAAATGAAAAAGAAAAAACAAGAATCACTTTTCAATAGCTCACAGCCTCGCACTATGCCAAGAGCTAGCCTGCAAATTGTCACCATCTAATTTTTTATTTTTTTAATCAATAATTCATATTACAATATATATTGCCTGGAGTGAAGCTCCCAATAGTGTGCTGGGTGTGTCCCCATACTGTTTTTGCCACACATAATCAGGGGTGTGGCTCCCTGATCTTACATTTACCCAATTATCCCCTTCTCTTCTCCTAAATGTCAAGGCCGAAGTTTGTTACCATCTAATTAGATTTAGAATCATTTGCTCCCATTTTATAAAGCAAAGTGCACTTGTTAAAAAAAATTATAGAAGGCAACTGTTTTGGACAGGAAAATTCTTTCATGGATCCTGTTCACTACTCGATTTATAGACCTTGTGGTTTGACATAAAACCACATAAGTATACTTACATCACTTTTTTACATCATTATGCATTATTATATTTCTGTAATACTCTTTTAGATCACAAGATCCACAAGTAAAGTCGTGACCTTGGTCCACCTAAGAATTTTACGAATTTCATCAAAGATAAGTAGAACCCCAAGGAAACATATAGACATTCTGCAAATTTTATCTCTATATACATTATTTTGATTTCACTCTAATCTTTATTGCTGGAAAAGGTTGACGCAAAAGTTCACTTTTAATTCATAGATTTTCATACAAAATGAATATAGAGACCACATATACGTAATTTTGGGATTGAAATGGCACTTCAATTTACAGTTTCTAAAAGAGAAGAGCGAAAAGAGACAAAGCGAAATCGCCATCGAATAGAAAAGTGAAAATTACCTATTTGGTCAGTTGCATTCTAGACTAATTTCAGCTAATTCCCTTTATGTTTGTAGCTAGTCCTTAATTTATAGACATTTTGAAGTCTGGCCACACTTCTTTTTTTTTTTTTTTTGAAATATGATTAGTTAAACCAAGAGTATGCAAAACATACAAGGACTAAAGGTATAATTAGCCAATAAAAGATGGGCCATTCTTACGTGTACTGTGTGGATAAGATTCTAGCAACATACACGGTAAAGAAAAATGCACAGTTAACAACAACCGAAAAAGGCTTTCAAACAACGAAAAGAACAATATTAACAACAACTGAAAAGGTCTTAAAATATGCAAGAATGTCTAAAATTTAAAAGATAGAGTATATTCAAATTTAAAATGTGATTTTCTCTACATCATTTGGCTGTGAAATTCCGAATTTACTAATTTTATCCAGATAAACTTGTGATTGGTAGGCACAGAATAGAATAAGCCAAGACGGTAAGGTTGCTAGATAATGAAATTTACCTCTTTGTGGTTCCTTGACCACCACATGAAGCTTTGGATCGTTGGCATATTCCATCCACTCAACGCAAGAATTGCACCCGCAATCAGACCACCTGGTGCCATTCCTCCTCAACAATCCTCCCCCATTTCGCCATTTTTTTGGAACCAATGAAATTCCAAGTAAGCCCATTAATCTCCTGATGGAATTTTTCCTCCCATGAAGAGTCTCAGACAAGACACTCTCTCCATCTACAACTTGATCATCTTCAAGAATACCTGTCTTCCTTTCCTCTAATTCCATGCAGAGACATGAAGAAGAGGCTTTATTTGCTTCCAGAAATCCATCCACCAATCTGAAGAAAATGCACATGAAAACATCTAGAAAATCAAGGAACAAGAATACAATCCAACTTATGGCAGATAGAACGATTTCTGCAGCTTTTGTTATCCATTTTACCAATTGAATTGAGATGACCATTTTATCCTCCACCCACTGTTCGTTTGTGTGTGAATGAGAGAGAGAGAGAGAGAGGTTTTGGGAGAGGGAGAGAGCTGAAATAAATGGTAAAAGGGCTATTTTGAATGGAAGTTTTGAGAATCAAAGAGGCCCATTTGGAAGGAAGTCTGCAAAATGAGATGCATGTTAGACCACGTTGTTCTGTTTATGGACAAAATCTGAGTTGTCAAAACTTTTCAGCATGGTGGAAAATGGAAATCCTCTTCAATTTCTATTTTTCCACTCCGGATTACTTAATCAAAAGCTGATGTTTATATTTCTAATTAAAATTAAAGTTAATTCTTTAGGTGTCAACCTCAAATAAAATTGTATAAACTAGTGTAGGAAATCAATTTTAAAGTTGATATTCAGAGAGACCATTTTAAAGTTCGAAAATAACTTCTTTCATCATTTTGTTTTTTAAATCTTGTGGCACAACGAGCAATAGCGAGCAATAGCAAAGCAGCATTTGCATGACGAACATGTCAAAAGACTGTAAAAATAATCAAAGTACTTGTAAAGAAAAAAAAAAAAGTACTGAAAAACGGAGAAAACAAAGACAACTTGCATAAGTAGAGAAACAGTGAATTCTGATGGATACCATTCATCTCATGGTGAAACATAAGAAAAGGAAGACAGTGATAAAAAAGATTTATTTTGCGAACTTGAAGAAAGTGCAACAGGAAGAGAAATTCTGCCAAAAATTAAGGTGGTCAGTTTCGGTTATGTAGGACAAATGTTAGATTACAAAGTGAATTTCTGGATATTACCTTGAAATATCCATTTCTGTATCTTAGACTTGAAAAAACTATTATCAACATATAAGCCATTTCTTTTTCTTTTTCTTTTTTGAAAATTTATTTCTCAAATGCAATATCTTCTTTTTCACTTCCTACCTTCTCTACCAACCTGTTCCCGACTCTCGATCTCCCTCCCTCTCTCCTCTTACATTTTTCTTTTCTTGTTGAAGGATTACCATCTTTGTCCTCAAAGTTCGACTTTTTAGCCATGTTGGACTCAAAAAAGTTTCTACAAAAACAATCTAGTTCTTAAAGTATTCAATTACAGTTAAATTGATCCCTAATATTTTATTCAAAATAATATACCACCTAAAGTATTCAATTTTGGACAAATTAGTTCTCAATATTTCATACAGATTTAAAAATTTTCATAAAAATAATATAAAATATATAACAATCCATACAATGATAAAGTTTACAAGAATTACAAAAATTGTTAAAATTCATGAAAATATAAATTAGATCCTTATTTGTGCGTTTTATATTATGTGCATCAAATTTTAGAACATTAGGAAATAAAAATTTAATTATATAGATAAAGCAGCACTTTCAGAAATGTGATTTATAGCATTGTTGAATTGGTAAAATCTGTTAGTTATCTTTCTTGGGCAACAAATTGGAATCTAACCATGCCCGTCTTTAGACCTCTGGGACAATGAACAGTGCGACTGAAGAGGAGGTCACAAAGTATTACCTGTTTCTAATATTAGTAGAGAATCTAATCTTGCAAGTTGCATTACCACATTCCCATACCAAGACCTTTCATCTGAAATTTTCATAAACTTTCTCTCCCTTGAGAATTTTTTTTTTTTTTATCTTCATCAATGCATCATACTAATTTGTCCAACAAATACTCAGACAAGGGCAAGGTAATTAGATGTACTAATAACAAAATTAGAACTTAACAAGAGTCAAACAGAAATAAAAAATATTTTAGCAAAATATCCAACAAAAATAAAAATAAAACGCTACAACGGTTCTGATAGCACTAGTTTCTGAATCTGCACACAGAATTCTTTATTGATACTCTGAATGACTCAACAATTAAACAACAGTGAAGACAACAAGCTCCTGGACAACCACTATAGGCAGATTAAAACACCAAGTAGTGTGTAGAACATCTGTAGTGGCTTGATTTGGTGTTCGAGTGGGCTAAAATAACTGGATCAGTCGGTCTAGCCCAACGCCAGTTGTTTAACACCTGCAAGATGAAAGAGGTCAGAAGCGTACGGGATTTTATCTCCAATTGGCCTCTAATGCTTAAGTCAGAGAGGGCTCGAATAAGACTTATAAAGGAGTAAAGCAGAGAATTTCCCTCTTCTTCTTCTTTGCATGGAGTATTTATAGCCAGATAGGAGAGAATGGAAGGGTTTGAGACTTGTATTATTGCTCTTGATGATTTGACGTTCGTAGCTTACCAAATAGGATAACTACGTCAACTGTAGGTGTACTTTAGTATGTTCAAGTGATAGTGATGAGAGTTCCAAAGCTTCTGTCATATCATATAAAGCGAGCTCTTGTTATTAGCAAGTATCCGTGTCTTAGGCACCATGGTGAGATCTGTTAACATTTTATGCTGAGCTGTGCCTACTACAACTCTTTAGAGGGTGGTCTTAATTGGTTCTTTTTGTGATATCCCACATCGGTGGGAGAAAGAAAAAATGTATAGTATATAACATCCTACGTTTGGGATACTAAATAACTTGACTTAAGTATTTTGAGCCCGTGGTTTAAAGCTCAAAAGTTATTGGGCCAGCCCAGACGCGGAATGTTACAAATGGTATCAGAGTGAACCTCGTGTGGTCTTTGCATGGGGTGAGACTAGGCCTATGGTATTTGGGCCGGACTACGCAAGGAAGTGAAGGAACTAAGTGCTGTGCGGGGCTAAGTGTTACGTCAACTTAAGGGCGGGAGCCACCTCTAGAGCCCGTACGAGCTACCTCTAGAATCCGACACAACCAAGTGGACAGTCCGGATATGAATTGGACTTTGCGAGGACGCAAAGGCCTAAAGGAGGGGTGAATGTGATATCCCACATCGGTGGGAGAAAGAAAAAATGTATAGTATATAACATCTTACGTTTGGAATACTAAATAACTTGGCTTAAGTATTTTGAGCTTGTGGTTTAAAGCTCAAAAGTTATTGAGCCAACCCAGACGCGGAATGTTATACTTTTCACCCCTAATGACACTGTCGCAATTGAGGTCGAACAACTAGATGCTGCTGAGTTATGAATAGAACCAATAAAGGCCGAGTAGATAAGAGATCAATATTATGCATCAGAGTAATCAGTTTTTGGGTTTTAACCTTGTTCTCCTTGAACAAGGTCTAATAAGCGAGTCAACAATAGATGTTGTATTAAATATTTTGGGCTCTTATATTTGGACTGATTAAATAATTATTTTTTAAAAGGTATTATGTATCTGGGCCACAAAGATTTGGCCACCACAACCACCAATCAGATTTTCAAAGTATTATGAAAGTAAAAAGAGATTTTCAAACATAAAATATCCAACATGATAAAAAAAGATAAAGCAAGATTAAAAATTCAAGCAAACGCAAACTTATGTACTTACAGAATATCAACTGACCTTTTTTTATATTTAATAGTTGACACCAGCATTTTTACTCCTTTTACGGCCTAGGTAAGATGCACATAACCCACTCATATAGGTCATCTTGACCATGGATGACAAATGCTAATTCAGAGCATGTTTGTTTCAAAAGAAATAGCCATTCAGAAATGGGGATCTTTCTTTTTTGGTTTTTTTTTTTTTTTGGGGGGGGGGGGGGGGGGGGGGAGGTTTGGTGTTTTAGACTCTGGGGATATCATCATTTCCTTCCCCCAAATGAAGTGATGTGAAGTAATTCATGAAAGGCAAAACGCAAACTATAAGGGGGCATTCTATTCCGTACAGTGATTAGGATTTCATTTTTCAACTGGTTGCCAAGTAATAAATTCCAGCTCACTTTCATTGAAACACGTACAAGCATGTTTATTGTCCTTCATGCGTACAGCTACAAGAAGAGAGAAATCAACTAGAGTGGCGATAAAGCTCTTCTTCACTTTTTTTTTTTCCCTTTCTCATGAATCTGGATCAATGATTATAATTGGCACTTAACTCTGTTCTTTGCATAATAATAATAATAATTCTTCAATTTTTTTCTTTTTTCTCGTAAGTCTGGATTAATGATTGTAATTTGGCATTGTAACACTGTTCTTTGAAATATTTTCTTTTCAGGGCCCGAATTTTAAAAATTTTGAATTAACAAGTTTTTATTTACAATAAGACAAGAACCTTTACAATTAACAATACGAATACGAGCAAACTTACCAGCAAAAGCAGAAATCCTCTTGGCCAAACACCAGGAACTCCAAAACCGTAGAATGAGAGGCTTTTCTTTATGCCCATTATGAAAGGACCTCAAACACATATGGCGAAGCCATATTTTCTTGCGTCTATTTGGTACCAACAAACATTTTGGATTCGGAGCCTCGCAATTTGCCCTTTTTTTCATTTCACGCAAGTTGAACATACTTAATTGTACAACATTATGGCTTGTTAGATGACCATTTTTTGGATTGTTAGTTCAATTTCGTATGTTAATTTTTTGCCTTTAAATCTAGATTGTAAATTTGTAAGAAATAACACTTGCTACGCTCCATTTCCTAAAATTTTGTACAAGCTTCATCATGAAAGCACCAATTAAAAATACTCAAAACCAGATTCTTATCCATGGAGGATCCAGATTCCACCAAAAGACACTGTGCTAGTAGTCTCAAAACCTCAATCAATTCATCTATCTAGTGTCGCGCCCCATTTTTCGAAAGACAGAAAAGATAGATATTATTTGTTGGAAAAAGAGTGTAGATTTTGTAAAAAATGATTTTTCAAAAAATGTTTTATTTTGGAAAAAAAGAAAAGGTAGGTGGAAAAATGGTGTGGTTTGACAAAGATATAATTTTTGAAAAATACTTTATTAAAAAAACAAAACAAAAGAAAAGGGCCTAAAATGGGACTTTGAAAATGTGACGGTTTTAAGGTCTCGAAAATAGAGTCTAAAAAGGGTTTTTATAAAAATAGGAGTCATCACTTAGTATTGAGTTTTGGTGTACCAAGTCACCAGAAAATGTTTATTACAAAAGGATAAGAAAAATCAAGAATGATTTCTTTGGAAAACAGTTTTTGAGAAAAATGTAAGAAAACTGAGAAAACCCTTTTAGACAACTCTAGGTCTTTGAAAACAAGAGAAAAAGGTTCGGGAGTCACAGTTGAAGAAAGGGAAGGCAAAGGCTCGCGCCTAAGGCACCCTTTCAACCTAGCCGAAACTAGTTGCAGAGGTTTAGTCAAAATTTTCCTAATATAACCCTAAGTTTTATCACATTTGGATGTAACTATATGAATGCAAATCTAGACCTAAAAATAGATATCGTTAAGGACAAAATGTTCCATTGAGGTTTGGTCGGGATTATCGCATTAATTGCGAAACCCGAATCTAGACCTCGATGGAGTCACGAGTGTAGATGCAAAATGGAATGCAAAAAGAAAAGGAAAATAGTAATATAGATAGTAAGTGAACAAAGAAAGTGGGGATGCAACATAACGGGTACGGGGGACTAATAAACTCGTGACTAACTAGTTCCTACTCACGGAGGGGGGAATGACTTGTTAATCCACCGCTTCCCACGTAAGTAGATGACTATTTCTAGTCAAAATCACACAAATGTCCTAAGATTCTATGTGAAATGTAACCTAAATGTCAAGTACTGAATATATGTAAAAATAGATAATAAGAATAATAATACATAAAAACCTATGCAAAAATGGAAAAAGGCCTAAAAGAGAAAAATGTGTGTGAAATGATATGAAATGCACACAAGAAGTGATTTAATACTAAAATGACTAAGGGTCTAGCGTTGGACTAGCCCATTTTCTAGAAATTCTCCGCTAGCGTTGGACTAGCAAAGAAACCGAATTAACCACAACTAGCAGTTGGACTAGTGTGGCGATGATACACATATCATAATAAACAAGTAAATAAATAAAAACATAGATTAAAGCAATAATCACATAGAAGCAGATAATAGCACATAGGAGCACATAGCACATAAGCATAATATTCTAGATGCAAAGTCCTAGGGAAAGCGAGTAAAACACATAAGCACATAGCACACATAGCATGCAAAAGCCCTAACTATTACACCGGGAAAGCCTAATTACAATCTAAAAATGGAAAAAGATAAGAGATGACCTATCTAACCTATCTATTACATTTTCTATCTAAAATACAAAAGCTTTTGTTAAATAGATGAAAATATAAACTATCTATTACATTAACTATCTAAATACAAAATTTTTGCTAAATAGAATATCACCTATCTATTACATTTCTTTGAATAATTAAAATTAAATTCAAATAAATAACATGACATAAATAAATAAATGCTCACACATGAATAAAAATAATAAACACAAAGAGATACATAAAAAAACACATAGGAAACACATAGGAGCACGTAGGAGCATATAAAGAGACATTGAAAGGGTAATAGAGGTACCTCCCATTAGTAAACTCGGTACAAATGCTAACAACATGAACAAACATATTAAGGTACCACTATTTAAATAAATAAACCATTAATTAAGTAATTTAATATTGATCACTATAACCATGCCACAAAGTTCAAAACAATTCTAGCAACAATAAACAAGAATTAATTAAAAATAATAATAATTAAACATTTAGGAAGAAAATGAAGATTGTTTAATTAATTAAACAAATAATAGTAATAATAAACAAATAAAAATAAAATAAATTAATTAATTAAAAATACAATAATACCTAATTAAGCTTCTAGCACACAAAAATAAAAATAAAATAAATAAAAACACAAAATAACTAAAAGAGAAACAAAGAAACTAATTTGAGCATTAATTAGACAAAAAGACCAAATCTTAGGACATTAAGTTGAAAATTTAATGAAATAATATAATAAAAAATAAAAGAAGTAATTAAAAGTCTTAAGAACTTAATTAAATTTTTTTAAAAAAATAAAAATTTTCCAAAAGTTTTTTTTTTGGTTAAAAATGAAATTTTCAGCAACATTCTATAGCAAAAATGTAATTTACAACAAACTAAAGGGTAAAATTACTAATTTCAAACAATTCTTAAGGTAATAATATAATTTACAACAAGTTTAAAGGCTAACATATAATTTCCAGCAAGCATAATGACAAAAATTAAAATTTCCAGCAAGTTTAAAAGCCAAATATGTAAATTACAGCAAGCCAATGGGATAATACATAATTTACAGCAACATTTAAAGGCAAAAAATGCAATTTCAGCAAGCTTGGTGGGGTAAAAATCAAATTTCCAGCAAGTTTAAAACAACATATGTAAATTATAGCAAGCCAATGGGAAGAGAATATAATTTCCAGCCATATTTAAAGGCCAAAATACAATTTTCAGCAATTAGGGAGGGTCAAAATCAAATTTTCAGCAACAGTTTGAGGATCAAAATGAAATTCCAGCAAACTTAAGAACTAAATTGCAATTTCAGCAATATTCAAGGATAAAAATGAACTTTACAGCAACAATAAGCCCCAATTTGTAAATTCCAACAAGTAGTAAAGCACCAAATTGTAATTTTCGGCAACATTCAAGAGTAAAAATGCAAGTTCTAGCTACTTGGGGGGCAAAAATATAAATTCCAGCAACATTTGAGGGTAATAATGTAATTCCAGCAAAGCATAATGGCAAAAATAAAATTTCAGCAAGGTTGGGGGACAAGAATACAATTTCAGCAACATGAGGGACCAAATTTATGAATTTCCAGCAACATTCAAGGGCTAAAATACAAGTTCCTAGCTACTTGAGGAGTAAAATTGTAATTTTCATAAATATCAGAGGGTAAAAATGTAATTCCAAAAAGTTTAGGGGTAAAAATGTAATTTTATAAAAATATAGGGGTCAAAATGTAATTAAGAAAAGTATAGGGGTCAAAATGAATTTTAAAAATATAGGGGTCAAAATGTAATTATGTAAAAAGTCGGGGGACCAAATGCAATTAATTAGGACCTAATTGAAAAGAAAATAAAATTATGGAGGTCAATCTACAAAAAAAAAGAAACTTAAATGCAAAAATCATAAATACTTAGGGCCACCATAATATTAATAAAAGTCTAAGGACTATAAAATAAATACATATTATTAATTAAAATCAAATTAGAAAACAAAATAAACGAAAACGACGTAATTTTGAGTGAAACTACGTTCAAAACACGTAATTTTCACTAAAACTTCTCTTTCTCCCTTTTTCCTTTTTTTTTTTTCTACATGGCCATGAAGTGGCCGGAGGACTTGTCGGAAAAAAATTCCGGTGGTCCAATTGGACCCAAATTCACACCCCCCCACTCGTTTTTTCGTGTAGATCATTTCCGACCTTGGTTTTGCCAAAAAGTGGCCGAAAATATGCCAGAATGGCCTTGGACAGCCTGGTTTCTTTCTCTTCACCACCACCCCCAAAAACTCAACAAAATACCATAAAATTATGTAGAAAAACTCCTAATGACTAGTACAACATGATATGGCTGAAGAAACAACATGAAAATGTAAAAGAAGTGATATATTTGAAGACCCATTTCCTTGTTCTTTTTGGCATTTTTATGAACATCTAGTGAGCATAAGAAAAAATTATGTTTTGGCTTCGGTTGGCTTGTGTTTTAAACCCAAAATTTTTTGTAGACCATAACCAACAGTTCACTCAATCCACATTCATTCAACATTGACCAAAAAAGCTCAGAGTATTGCGTACTAAGAATATAAGATACATAAATAAGATAAAAAGAGTGAAATGTAGAGAGAATCTTACCTTCTTAGGTGATATTTGCTTCCTGAGATGGAAGGATGAACTTGCAAAGCTTTCCCTTGCTCCTTATGTGTGCATTGTGTGTATTTTGATGGTGTGAAAATGGAATGAAAGTGAGTGTGTGCAAAGGTGTGAGAGTGTCAAGAGGGAGTGGAAAGGTAGTGTGTGTGGTGCATGTCTGTGGTGTGTGTTTTTTGGGTGAAATGAAAAATGTTTTGTGCAGGTCTAGAAGAGATGTAGTGCTATGGGTGAGTGAGCTTGTAACTAGTGGTGTAGTGTGTGTTTGTGCAAGAGAATCGAGAGAGAGTGCAAGAGAGCCAAGAGATTGAAAGAGTGGTGTGAGGGTGTGGTGTGTTTTTGATGTGCGTGAATGTGGTGTCTGCAGAAATGTGTGCAATGGAAGGCTGAAAGAGAAGGATTGTGTATGTAGGTGTGTGTTTGTGATGATGAGGGAGAAGAAAAATCACAAAACCAATCCCCTAAAATCTGGTTTAGGTGGTGATGGAATGGCTGTTTGGTTTTTCTCTACTGCTGCTTGCAGCAGCTGCTATAGTAGGAAAACTACTACAGCTGCTATAGCAGTTGAGTTTTTTTTTTTTTTGAAAAAATCTAAATAAATAGTAAATAGTGTTGAAAATTTATGAAATTTTTATGAAAAATCTATAAATTCATAAAATGCATGTATAAAAATTTTGATATGCAAAATTCTAATAATAAGAACATATTTGAATATGTGCCATATGTGACAAAAATTATGAAAAAAACAAAATACTAAATGACCATTAAAAGTCACAAAATTTTTACACAAAATACATTATCACACAAAAATATGTATACTAAAATTTTCACTCAGAAATTTTAACATTAGTGCATTCTTGGGAAATGTGCCCTTACTAGGCAAAAGAAGAAAAATTAAATAAATACCAAACATCCTCTAAAAATCATGAAATTTTTACAGAAAATTTATGAATATACAAAATGCATATATAAAATTTTTACTTGAAAATTCTCATAAAAAGAGTGCATTGGAAAATGTGCCATTAAGTTAAAAAAATACTAAAATTTTAAATAAATAATAAATGACTCCCAAAAATCATTAAAATTAGAAATAATGATAAAAATAGTAAAACTATGTATTTAGGAAATAAAATAAAATAATATTTACGTGGTGAAATTACCATTTTGCCCCTGATGCAACTAATTAGACATAATTTACGCAAAAGTTGCAATTAGCCCCTGAAAAATAAAAAGTATTCCCAAACGAAGTAAAATATATTTTTATATAAAGGGTGTGTCAAAATTTAGTGTCTACATCTAGATTATGTTATCGAGCACATGACATACGGCATTTCTGATAAAAAAATAAGTCCTTGAAGGAAAATAATTATATGAACCCAGTCTGTGGATAGAACCATAGATTTTGTAGTCCAAAATCAGCTACTTGTCATATGGCCCACATTATGGCCCACTTATGGCTCACCTAATTGGTTGGGTGACTGATTTTGGACTATACGGTCCACGGCCGCACCTATAGACCCAGTTCATATAAGTATTTCCCCACTTCAAGACCCTTTGCCCTCTCAGGATTCACATAAAAACTAGCTTTTGGAATGGAGGCATAACAATTTCTATTTTGACATCACATACTTGAAACCTCGAACGCACATAAAATAGGGGAGAAATGATGAGTATAGAGAGTCAGACTTGTTAGGTAAGGTGCTTTTAGTGCGCCTATAAAGCCCATGCAGAGAAAAAGACATGAGGTGGCGATAATTTCTCAAGAAGAAAACACCATGCCTTTAAAAACTCATTAAAACCATTATCGTAGCTAAGGACGCTCTGAAGGTATGGTTCCACAATAAAGCACAACACAGAAGAAAAAGGTTCATGGTCGAATCACATAGAATAGAGCAATCTTTCCCACACACACACATTGTTGCAACATTGTGTACAAGCTTTCAAGTGGTAATTTACAAGGGATGAGTAACAACTAGTACCAATTCTAGTCAAATCTAGACAACAACTATAACAATAAAGAATTGATTAGTACTTCCTTTCAAAATACTTCATCTTTCATTTCATAATATCTACGTTCCGAATGAACAAACCTGTCAAGACATAATCTGTAACAATGTAGCAATAAGATTGAAGATCATAATCACCTTTTTTTTTTTTATTGGTTCTTTCATGAATGGTATTCGGATGTCCTTTCACTCAAAATTTTTCTATACAATGGCCCCAAGTCAGCTAGGAGAATTTGATTAGTTTGGTCAGAATTGAAAGATAAGCCTTCGTTCAACATTCAATATCAGTTTCTTTTGGCGACAGCGAGATATTTAATTTGGGAAAAAAGGAATTTTAGACTTCTTAAAAGGGAATTAATACAGGGATAAGAAGACAATCCAGAAGGAGATCTTTTGGTTAGTTAGATGCAAGCTACTATGTCTACAAAGAGTTAAGGAGTCTAGTAGGAATACTTGGCTTCAGTGCATTTGGTTGCTACTACACACCATTTTTTGTGCTTGATTTGTTCATGTATTATGTAAATGTTTTGTAGTAGTCTTCTATTGACTGGTGTACTGTTTTGTTTGCCTTGCTTGGTGTGTGTAGCTTGTATTTCTTCTTTAGGTATGAATAAAATTCTTACTTACCCAAAAAAGGGACTCAACCTATTAATATGACATTGAGGATGACTGAGACAATGCAAGAATCTACTTGAACTGCGTAAATAATATGAACTGCAGCAAGATGTTAAAATCTTTGAAAAAAAATCCTGGGGTCACATTCTATTTTAGCAAATGGTATAACAGAACAAGAAACTATGCATCATGCTTTATGGTTTCTAGCCTTCATTGAATTCTTAATATCATTCCATGGATTTCTATCATGTTGTTTAACATTTCTAAGGGCCTTCCAGACAGCACTGTTGCATTTGAACCCTGAACCCAAGGCAATTTGCCAAACTCTATCACTCCTTTTGATCTTCTTGTTTGCTTCCAAGTAAGCCAATTCATACCATACGCTGCTGCTTGAAGTATTACCAAATCTCTCCAGTGTTCTTCTTGATGCTTCCTTATATTCATCAGTGAGATCTAAATTCTTCTGTATTTCATCAAGGACTTTTTTGCTTGTCGCCAGTATGCATACATGCTCGAAGGCACGCTTGTAGTCCAGTATGTAAGGCTTGGACTTGTGCTTGAACAGCAAAGCCGTAAAGAAATGGAGTTGTTCAGAGACTGGAAGGACTAAAGGGCCAAGTGTAGTTATATTTGCCTTGAGAGCATGACCTCCTACTTCAATTACATCTTTGCTCACTGACAGACCTCTCTTACCTTCTGAATCTTCCTTTTGATGTATGCTTCTAAAGCTTCTGTCATCCATTCCTTTATGAGTACGAACCAGCTGCAATATTTAGTAATTTTATCATTACAAACTTGGTCATATTCATCCATTGCTGTATGGATGAGGATGCAATTTGCAATTTTGGAAGTGGTAAGACAGAATATTTTTTCCTTACTAAAATTGGCAAATGTGGTTTGGATGAGGATTAAATCTGCAAGTTGGAAACGGTAAAGGAGAAGTTTGGAAACGGTAAAGGAGAAGTATGTTCGATCAAAAGAACTGGCAAAAATGGAGCAGGAATGGGGGTAATATCTGCAGTATGGGAACTTAAAAGACATCCCTTTGCCTACAGCTCTAATCTCTGTCTCAAATTAGTTCCACATATAATATCTGCTTAGCACATAAAGGACTAATGCTAGTTTGAGGCATACAGGGAAAATTATAGAATAATTACCTGTTTTGGATCATACTTGGCACGCCAACGACCAGTACGGTAATTTGAAAGCAAAATGGCAGCAGATCCCATGCGAAAGAAGCAATTGGGCAGAAGCATGTCAAGTTCTTTTCCAGGATACCGAGTGAAGGTCACGGCTTCAAGGCTCACAACCAATGCATATGAGGGAGGATAGGCACTCAAGAGGTCTTTTGCAAGATCTATAGCTGTAATACCAGCAGCACATCCCATTCCACCAAGATGGGATGCTTTGAATCTTATAACTAAGCTTATAATGATTGATTATCATGGCTGAGAGAGATGGGGTGGGATTAAGAATGCCACAATTGAAAACAAGGATCTTGATGTCCTTGAGGTGGATTCTCGTGGCAGCAAAGAGGTTATCCACAGCTCTAAACATCAACTTTGCTGCCTCATCCCTTCCATCCCTTAAAGTTATTTTGTGATCAGGTTGGAATATTATCCTTGGCAGGTAGGTCTCATCTCCTATGCCTGAATTCTTGAGCACATGCTACTGAAATTGGATTGCTGCATCATTGAATTTTCCTGATTTTTTTGCCCAATCAATAAATTCATCCTTTGAGATCTGCCAATGTTCAAGAAGGACCATACGTTACCATTTGAATTTGATCCCAAAATGAAATAATATTTCTTAATTTTTACGGGATTCAAGTGCATGGAACAACGATACAACATGAATCTGCCTTTTTTTAACTACCAAAAATTGGTTTAAATGCTAAAGGAATGAGCAACAGAAGATCAGAAGATCACCTTCAATTCACTTGGAGGGCGATAACAGGCAAAATCAACTAGATAAGTCGAACGAGGTGTAAAATCAAGATAGATAAATAGCACTACGCACAAGAATCCCAATAGAGCAGCGAAATTTCAGTAGTTAGTAAAATCTAAGCATGAATGTACCCAAATTAGTTTCCACGTTTGAGTGCCAAAAGTGGCCAAAATAACTGTAGCAGCCACAAAATAAATGCCATGGTTTATGAGATAGCCATAACCAAGTTTAACATATTTTAAGTTCACAGAATTAAGAAAGTCAGGCAACCCTCTCCTGACTTTCACAGAAAAACTAGGTGAACCAGCATATGGACCGGAATTCTCAATACCCCAGTTCACGATTTCTGGTGAAAGATACTCTCTTTCCCTTGCCGTTGAACTTGGTTTAGGATGGTATTGGTACCAAGGAAAAGAAAGTGCGAAAGCATTAATATGGTTCAAAGCCCTACAACTAAAAATGCATATCGGTGGATATGAGCGTGATTTAACTATTAAGTAGCCAAAGTCTAAGAGAACTCTATTACATGAGAAAAATACTTGGACAGATTCATGAGGGTGACGTTTAAACAAAAATTTCTATGGTAACAGAAAAAAGTGTTCGTCTGCATGAAAGCGTGTGAACAGCGGATTTATAGCACAATAAAACTTTTGCCTGCATACAGCTGATTGTCCTGGGAACAGAACCAGAGATTTGCTTTCTTCTTTCCTAGTCATTCACGTTTTCAGTTTCTAGTGATGTCCATCTGTGGTAGTGAGTAGTCATTAGAAATTGGATAATCTTAGGACCACGAAGTCATAAAGCAGAAAAGCACAATTTTCACGGATCATTTTTGTCTTTAGTTATTTCCCATTTTGGCAAATGTAATGTTAAAATATCCCATGAAATCATTAGTCGCCGTTCTCATGGATATCCAAGGTGTCTTGAAATGGAACTCTCATTTTCTTTCTTTTTATACTCTTAAATTCACTTTGTTCTTCTCTGTTCTTTCATCGTATTATCAGTGAAATTTATCATCAGAAGAATGTGAAGAAAGGAATTGAAATCATTTTCAAATTCTTCTCAAATTGATGCATCAATGCAAAATATTCCTCATTAAGTTTATGCACGTAAATCGCAAATACGTTATGAAGCAGCAACTGCCTACAAATTTTCACAAGAAAATAGTAATTATACTAAAAAAACATAAATTAACTTGCAAACGCGCACACAGAGATTATTCAGAATAAAGAAATAGATACCCAAGTCTCTTTTCTGCTTACTGCAGATGATATTCAACTACTTCCTTCCCTGTTGAACAAATAAACATTTCGTTTTTATGGGGTCTAGTTCGAGTCTGAAACTGATTATCATTTAGAGACCAGGATAAAGTTTTTTTAATTGGCAAGTTTTCTCAAGCTTATACCTTGTGTATTTTCTGTCACATATTACTGCATCATAACTAAATATTGTGTGAATATATAACCTACGGACTTGGTTCATTTGTAGACCCTCCTGGTTATCCGTCTAGATAAACAACTGCCAGTTTTATGTCAAAATCTTGCCCAAAACCTGCGCAACTTCACACTCCCTTTTAAACCAGAAAGAAAATTCAATTCTCCCAGAACATTTAGACCATAGAAAGTTGCCCCTGCTCATGCTACCCAGCCAAAAGATGGGGTAAAAATAGGAAAAGGCAAACATCAAAATTCAAAATATTGTCGGAGAGAATGCAATATAGGGTTGCACCCCAATAGAGGACGCCATAAATTGCAATATATAAACAAAATCTAGGCTGCACCGATAAGCATCTGTCACTAGTAGACATGACAAGCAAAAATAAGAATTATAGTCTTCATGCGTCAGGCAAAGATAATGATCTCCTGTAACCCTAGCTGGAAGAGACTTCAACAATCTCAATCTGCTGAAAGATGTAGAAATACCTTCAAACATGTATAACACCATGCTGAGAGGAATTTACTGGGACAAGAAGCGTTTTGAGCAGACCATTGATTGCCTTGACTATCACAGTTTTCAGCACCAGATTCAAATCACTAAGAAAGAATTAACTCAGGGACCAAGGTTGGATACAAATCATCAGATACATCCAAGCATAACATTCATCATGCTGAAGACAACCGGAAGCAATCTTATTTTGGACTAGCAATTTCTGATGAAAGTCAGCAAGTACAATTTATATTTGCAAAAACGCTGATTTTTCAGTCAGCTCAATGCCTATTCCTAGAAAGTTAATAAGATTGCAAGAGACCAGGTTCGAGCTCACTGGGCTGTCCATAAAAAGTAAACTAGACAAAGAATAGAATAAAGTGTTTTCTGAATGGAGCTTAATCTTTGTGCAGCGCCCCCATAATACGGCTGAATCTGGATCTGAAATTTGCAAGTTCCAACTGATGGATCTGATCTTGTGACCGTTGCTAGACCTGAGAATTTGCAGACACTGTCAAGCTGATTATTTATCTGGTAGTAGCTGTTATATGCATAAGAAATGTCCCCCTGAGCATTCAAACCTCCACAAGACGTCTGATATCCAATGCTTGTGCAATCCCCAAGTGAACATGCATAGCTAACGGTAGGGGCTACTTGTGGATCATCATGCTTGGCATCTGGTTTGAATATACACCACTTCTGTTCCAATTTTTGTACACCCTTCGCAGGGATCAACCCAGAATTTCTGGTTCCAAGATTAAGAGAGTACTTCGGTTGACCATCAAAGTAAAATACTCCCCAGTGACGTTCAAAATTTCCTGGTTGAATACTCTTGGCATCCTCGTCAATCAAACAGAAGAGATAGGCATCAATGGGTGCAGGCCTCATTGGGGTTCCTTTTCCACCAGATATGTGAGACATGAAACCTTGGTTAAATTGTTGTGCATTATTTAGGTTAGCATTCCGGTCTCCATCAGTGGGCCAACCAATTTCCCCAATTATTATAGGAAGGTTCCCAAACCCATTCTTCTGTAAAGCCCACACAAGCGTGTCATGATTTGCATCAAACATGTTGTAGTAATTTGTCCCACCATCATTCACGGGGGATGAATTTCCACCAAAAAAGGCATAGTCAACAGGGAAATTGGGGTCATTGTAAAGGCTGATAAATGGATATATGTTGACAGTAAATGGAGCGCCATTATCACTCAACAACTTGACTATCTGAAGAACGAAATCATGTATATCAGCACGAAAATTACCACCAGAAGGTAAGCCACCTGCACTCTCATAGACGTCAGCATTGAGGGGAACTGTGACCTTTACTTGATTACTGTGGCCTGCTTTTATCAGGGCAGACTGGATATTTTGTAGAGCAGGAAAAGTTGCTCTTAGAAAGGTTCCATTATATGTAGACAAGAAAGGTTCATTTCCAACTGCAACATATCTGCAAAATCATCAAAAGTCAAAAATAGCTTCGAAGATCGTCATAAATAGCTTTTTTTAAGGTTCATTATCCAGTCTACGTTTATCAGATCCTGTAATAGTACACGATATGATACTGAAACCAGTTCAAGAGACCATAATTAAGCCTCTCAAAAGAGCATTTTTCATAGGACTTACAAGCATAGGAAGTCAAAATGATACATTCAAAGTGAAATTATCATAACATCGTGCTGTTTTGCTGTGATTCATGTCTTGCCGCATTCAATATGCAGCAGTCTGCCGAAGTCCCTCGATGATATTAGTCTATATTTCAACTTAAGAAATAAAAACTTCCAGTTGAATCACAGTCTTCTCCCTCAATTTCAACTCTAGAAAGTTTGATAAAATGGAGAGTTTTAGATTGGACAAAATTATGAGTATGTTGACAAGTCATACGCTTCAATACTAAGTTATTTAGCATGTGACAAGATCTTTCTTTGTTATTCAACTTCCAACTGAGCATATAGACGTATGACGAACAGCAAAGCATACATTTAAATAGTATAGCTATAGACAGGACCAATATTTCCTTTCATTCACTTTTTGGAGCTAACACCAAGCAAAAGCATCATGCTAAAATGTACATCACACACACTTGATGATATCAAACAACCATGGAAAATTAGATGAGCTTTTTCTCATTAACATGGTTAAAAATGTAAAAATGCATCGGTTACTTAGCTCTTAGTTTTTGTATAAACAACAAAATATCAAACTGTAGCCTTGACACTAAACCAGAAGATGAGAATTAGCCTCCTTCTAAAGTCTCTGTGAATTCCATCCTTACTTTTACAGTCTGCATGAGTAATTCAATAGCCCCTTTTTTCCTGCATGTATAAGCTTTACATGATTACCTCTTTCTTTTTGAATGTTGCAAAATTTTCCAATTTCCCATTTACTGGCTATGCAAGAAAAGTGCATTATGCGCAACAGAAACCATACAGCTATATGGTGGTCACAAATACTGATTGTTGTCCACCAACAGAGATTATTATTTCCACGGCTACACTGCAAGGACTTAAAAAATAGATTCTTTTAAGTTCTTATTACAGTGTTACTACCTCAAATGACCTATTCATTTTGCAATCAGACTAACTCAAGAAAACAAGTGTTAAATCCATTTCAAAAACCTGGGATTTTGCTTGACCAGAGTGTTTCCAGGGGAAATCTCCCCTACAGCATTCAACTTAGTTTTTTTATACTGACTAAAGTTGGATTTCGAGAAAGAATTGTACTGTCAATCAGCTACATATGCCAAATAGATGGTGTGTCATCTCTTATTAATACCCTTTCCTTCCAACGATGATGCCAACTCTAATATACGATTTGTAACTCAAGGAACTACAATTGCCAGAAGCCAAAGTTGACTGGTTCTTTTCTTTCTGCAATCTTCATACATGGAAGATAAGAAAACCATCCTAAGTATGAAAAATCTATCCGGAAGCTTAAAAGTTGCGCGTTATAATTAGTCCTTCAAAGGAGCAAGGAGAATAAACCTCTCTACAAAGAGAACTAAATGGAATTTGCCTAAGAGGCTAGGATGAAAAATTCAGTATAAAATTGGATACTATGTTCGAGCCTATATTTTGCGCTGTTCAGCTCCCCTGAAAACAGCAGAAGTAAATTTTTCTAAACAACTTTAAATTTCAGTTGTGCTTAATGACTCAAAATCACCATCCCCTACTTGATAATGCAGCATCTAGATATGCACAATGGGCAAATTTCGAAATGAGCGACTATTAAATTAACTTCGGAAATGCAGTCAATCAGTATAAATAGATCTTTCACTAAGTTAGGCATCATAAGGCTGCCCAAAAGGGTATTTATTTGACAACTGTATGACCGCATCAAATTTTCTTTTATTTAGATATTAATGAAAACAAAAGAAAGCTGGGATTGGAGCTTAACGGTTCAAATACACACAGAATGATCATTATAAGCACTTTGCTAAAAAATGAATAGCAAAATACAATTGCTTTTTTTAACACCAATAAAAGGATGTTCCGAGTAATGCACTATAATTTTCCATAAGACTAGGCATCATATTACTATTTATTAAATGAAGAAGCCCTACAAATCAAAATCACCAATCCTAGTTTAATCTTGAATTCTATAATATTCTGTAATAAGACTATGCATCAGTAATCTTCTTGAAGTGAGAGGCAGAATAAACCTGCCACCACTTGAGTGGGCAGAGCAATAGGTGCATTGTATCTGCCAAACTGGAAGAACCTGAAGTATATTTTACAATTGTACAAAAGGTAAAGTAAGGTAAGGTACAAGTGCAAGATCAGATAAACATGAAATTATTCATAAGCGTACTTTGGGTGAATGGGTTTTGTTTGAAAAAATGCTATTAAATTCAGAATTCTGAAAACCTCCATAAATAATATAATAAATAGTACAAGGACAATAAACATTTTTACTAAGCATAGTTACCAAAATATTAACGAAAAAATTGTATTGTTTATCTCATCCAATATGAATATCAGTTATAGTTACCAAAGTATTAAAAAAAATGTATTGTTTATCTCATCCAATATGAATATCAGTTCCTTGAAACGGAAATATTAAATGAGAAAGGCTCCCAAACCACGTTTTAAGCTCATGATTGGTGAAATGGTACAAGCGAAGTTCCTATCCTCAGTGTATGAAAGCAGAAAAATACCATCAACTGATCAAAAAGGCACATAAACATCTTGTTTGGGAACATATTATGATTCTCCACCAATGTCCAACTTCTGAAGCACTAAAACAAACTCTATGGAAGCTCAAACTAATCACATTGAGCAAAAGGTCCTAAAAAAGATTTCTTATCGATGTGTCATAAATTCTTATAGATTTTGCTCATCAGCTTGCACAGAAAGAAATTTGTTGCACAACAGCAAAGTAAATAGTAGCATATACAGAAGTGAAATCCAAGAGAAAAACACTGATGATATTTTGATGTTAGTCAATTAACTTGATAACTAGCAATCATGTACCCAGTACCACACCATTCTCAACACAACACATGAGCAATCCAACAACGAAAAATGCTAAACCACCTCAAAATCCTTACCAGCCAAATGTCATATCTTTGATATGACACCAAAAAAGCAAGTATCTTAAAATATTGATTTCTTGCCTTTCATGTCACCAATCAAAATGCAATGAATTTGCAGATTGAAAATACTGAATTGGTTTAAGCATTACTCAGCAAACAACTTCTCAATAAAAGGACTTCTAACAAAAAAAAAGGATAAGTTTTCTTTAGGGCATTATTACATAGAATCAGCATTCTGCAATTTGAACCACACAATTAAAACACACGTAATGTTTCAAACTTAGCAGCAAACCAACATAATCTTTGCCTTGTAGATTAAACCAAAATGAGCAATGGCAAGAATAAACAGGAGTTTACCTGATGTTGACATTATCGTTAAGATGACTGGTAACATTTTGGGAAACCCATTTTTCAGCAGCCTTCGTGTTACCAGCAAGAGATGCAAGCATGTCATTAGGAATGCCAACCATGACCTCAATCCCAGAGTTACCTAAAGCTTTCAGTGTATCATAATCTGCGTCAAAAAGCTTGACTTTTTGGATTCCATTCTCTCTCAGCATCCTCACCACTATACCAGGTGGCAGCCTGTGAGTTGACTGTGTGCCCCAGTTGGCACCTATCCCATTAACTGAAAGGGACCATTAAATGCAAAGAAACTAGCAGTAGAAACATCAGCAGATGCCTTTGAAAACAACCCCATTATTTCCTTTGAATTGGGCAGAAAAGTTTTCAACACCAAACTAGGAACAGGTTGAAGAAATTAAAGGCAGCCCTGTTATTGCAAGAAACTTGGCCTACTACTAGAGCTACTTGCTGCAGCTCAGGTAACAGGGGATCCAAGAAGCAGAACAACAGAGAATAAAAGCTCAAATCTTTTCAACTAAAATGAGATGCCCAGATGGAGAAAATCGTCAGATACAGAGAAGAAAGATAAATATCCAACAACTGATCTGATAACACTATAGACTTCCAATAATGAAAGGATAAAAAAAAAAAAGGAATTTTACATTGTTCAAAACATTATTAGATAGGAAAGAAGTAAAATTACTAAACATCGCTGAAACTATGAAGACAAAATTTAGCCTCAGTAAAAGTAGAAACCAAGAACATCTACATAAAGGACTGAGAAACAGACTAAAAAGGCAAAGTTCAAACAGAACTACAGAGCGAAACAGAGTTCAAGCACCAGCTCTGAGATTCAGCTCTGCAGCAACTTAGCAGCAGCTAAAAACTGTCAGACAAGATTTTATTCTGAATATGTGAAATTTCAGGGGACATGAAGAGATTGGCTTGGAAGTACATGTTCTCCAAGGAATTAATACAAAATCTAAATTCACAGCCAAGAAAAAGGGAAAGTTACACCATTAGTCCCTCTAGTAAAAGTTGAGAAATGGAGAGAGAGAGAGATCTTAAATGAAATGGTAAAGGAGCCTAATCAAGAAGTTACGGATCACTCGAGTTCGGCTCGTTCGTGAAGCTAAACGAGCCGAGCTCGAACACAAATTTTGGCTCGTTTATTAAACGAGCGAGCTCGAGCTCGTTCGTTTAATAAACGAACAAGAGTTCGAACATGAGATACTCGGCTCGGTTCGCCTCGAATAACACTTTTATGCTTATTTGAACCGAGCTGTTCGCGAACAAAACTCGACTCGGCTCGTGAAAGCTCGAGTTTGGCTCGTTCGTGAAGCTAAACGAGCCGAGCTCGAATACAAATTTGAGCTCGTTTAATAAACGAGCTCGGCTCGGCTCGGCTCGTTTATTAAATGAACACAAGCTCGAACCGGCAATACTCGGCTCGACTCGGCTCGTTTACATCTCTACTTCTGGAGTATGTCATGAACTCTAGAATCAATTTTGGTTTGTGACTTCTGAGTTGCTACCGTTACTTGCTTTCTACTAAAAAGCATTTTCAGGCGACAAGGACACACGTAGAAAGTAAGTTGTATTTCCCTTTTTTCCCCCTCAAAATTGAAGCTAATGAGAGTTGAATTTACGGTAAAGTTCATTTGCATCTGTAGACTATTTAAATAGCATTTTTTTAAAAATATATGCTCATCCAACTACAACTTTTTATCATACACACATCACTATATATTATCTCATATGATTCCCTCAATTTAAAAAAAAAAAAAAAAGATGCAGTAACCATTTAAAAAATGCAATTCATATACACCTCAAATTGCTTCCGTATTCTTTTCAAAAGTGAATGAATAATAATAGCGGTGGAGCTGAGGGAGCGAAGGGGTGGAGTTGTGCGAGAAACTATAAAGAATGCTAAAAAAGCTAGTCTAAAAAAGTGAAGCTAACATTAACGGGTGTATCAATACTAGCTAAGTAACATATTTAGCAATAGTACAAAGTTATGTTAGTTTTGTACCATACAATATTATACAAAGAATCAACAGTTAAATAATAATAAAAAAAGTAAATTTACATTAATTGTTAATTTAATGTACAAATAAAATGACCCTTATAAATTGTTAAATTTTATTCGTTCTTTACAAATGTTCTATATGCACCTAGAGCTGTAAACGAGCCGAGTATTGCCAGTTCGAGCTTGTGTTCATTTAATAAACGAGCCGAGCCCGTTTATTAAACGAGCTCAAATTTGTGTTCGAGCTCGGCTCATTTAGCTTCACGAACGAGCCGAACTCGAGCTTTCACGAGCCGAGTCGAGCTTTGTTCGCAAACAGCTCGGTTCAAATAAGCATAAAAGTGTTATTCGAGTCGAGCCGAGCCGAGTATCTCATATTCGAACTCTTGTTCGTTTATTAAACGAACGAGCTCGAGCTCGCTCGTTTAATAAACGAGCCAAAATTTGTGTTCGAGCTCGGCTCGTTTAGCTTCACGAATGAGCCGAACTCGAGTTTTCACGAGTCGAGCCGAGCTGTGTTCGCGAACAGCTCGGTTCGTTTACAGCCTTATATGCACAGTAGAAATGTAGGTAAGAAACGACATAAAGATGTTGGGAGCAAGGGTCTCGAATCGCAGATGTCTATTAACAGTCCTTTATGGGCCACATTAGTAATGGGCCACATTAGTATTGGACCAGGTCGAGCCGCACAAGTGGTGAGGCGGCTGAATTTGGGGTGGTCGGTTGGTAAAGCCACCTATACACGAACATTAACCGCATAAAGCATGCCGCTGTGTGCCCGTGTCTATTGTTGTGAAGATCGGTTGGATTTTCAATAATGTTCTGACATGTACGACCGCGAGTCAACGTCGTAATTATTGACTACTTAGCTTCAATTGAATCGAGTCCAAGGTCCCTTTAATGTCATGTGCCTTTTCGGGTTTTAAGGCCACTCATGATTGGGATTCATCCAGTAGTTTTATTTTATTTTTTTTCTTTTTTTAAATGATTCATCCAGTGGGTTGATGAGCATAAAGAGGGACATATATTCTATACATCAAGGGTAAAGTGAAATTCATTAGGTGGTCGGTAATGGAAAGATGGTTTACATTAATGTTCTAAAGACCAGATCCTGCTCATATACATGGTTAATTAGACATGAGAATTATTAAAACCGAATCCCGTATTAACCGTTTGAATTAGTTTGAATCGTAAACTAACGACTTTGTAATTTTGTCAACTAACAGAAAAAAATACATTTTACAAAAAAATCCTAATGTTATTAATTAGTAACTACTAATTTTAGATGCGGTGGTATTTTTGGGTAGGATTTAAATAATTATTAATTTTTTGGGTACAATTAAAATGACATTATTTGTTTAAATTTACAATTTAAAAGTTTATTTGTGAAAGTACATATTTTTTAGAGATATTTAACTTTTTATCATGTGATGTTTTATATTAGTCTATATAATGACCAGTTGTTTGTATATTTTAGGTTTTTAAAAAGATCATTGAATTGGAATTAAATCGGTCTGACTCATTGAATACTGGTCCAATTAACAATTCGAATTTAAAAACATTGGTCTACATCATGATTCTCAATTGATTGTTGATAATGCTTCCACATAATCAATTTTAAAAACATTTTGATTATAGAGAGGTGAAATTTGCATATGGCAATACAAAAATCTTTCTTTCACTAGAGTAGTTTAGACAGAAAAGATTAGAAGCGAACAAAGTAGTGATCTTTAGAGAAAAAAAAATTTTGAGAAGTGGGAATTGATTTAAAAAAAAAACAAAGAAAATGATGGCTGCATTTGTTTGATAGTGTTTTTTTAAAAACATGTCTTTTAAAAATTTCAAACACATTTTTCAATCAACTTTTTATCTCACAAATGCATTTATCTAGAAGAATCTTTAAAGTTATTGCATTAATATTTTCTAAAAAATAATCATCCAAACAAAGCCGATATATCTTAGTTAATTTAAGCTCTATAATTTAATTGTTCTCCCTTTTTCAGTCCTTGGCAAATAGACATGGATATGATGGGTGTCCTCTCACTAGTCTCGTGGAATATTTGCAGTTAGAAGATGCCTACAATATATTTATTTTGAATCTTAAGCGTGATGCTAAAAGAGAGCTAAATATGGATATGATGAGTGTCCTCTTAGTAGTCTCATGGAATATTTGCAGTAAGAAGATGCCTCCTACAATATATTTATTTTGAATCTTAAGCATGACGTGAACTATTCGAAAAAAAAAAAAAAGCATGACGCAAAAAGAGCTAAATATGGCTACAGGCATGCATAATTTTTGTTTTTGTGATTATGATTATAACTGTAAACAAGTTGAGTCGAATTGAATATGTCCGGTTCAAACTCATGCTTGTTTAATCAACGGACTCCTCGAGTCAAGCTCAAGTTCGATCTCGAGTATGTTCTTTTATTAAATAAAACAAGCCTAAACACAAAGTTTGGCTTATTTAATAAATGAGCTTGCTCAAACTTGTTTGTTTATTAAACAAGCCAAACTTTTTATTCAGGCTTGGCTCGTTTAATAAAAGAGCTTATTCGAGATTGAATTCGAGTTTGGCTCGTTTAATACGAAGGAATCGAACTAGACTCGTTTAACACAAACGAACCAAGTTCGAATGATAGGGATTATTATTTGTTTTAATTTACTTATTTTCTTGTTAAATAAAAAATATTAACAAATAAGAATTTAGTTGCTTCATAATTAAAGTTAACATAATAAACGATATCATTACAGAATTAATAATCACTGATATTACAAATACAAGAGTATCATCAGAGCTTTATAGTCATTCGATGAAGATGAATGGCTCAAGTGAAAGAATGAAGATGAATGGTACCATATATTGTGTTAACAATTGGGGATTTAAGGTATTAGGTAACATAAAAAATACAATATTACCATTGTTCATGAACACCAACGAGCATTTGTGAAGGGTCATATAATAAACGAGCTCAATTTCTTATTTGAGCTCGGCTTGTTTAGTTACGCGAACTAATTGAATTCGAGCTTTCACAAGTCAAGTTGAGCTGTATTCTTAAATAGTTCGGTTTGAATATCAACTATAATTATGATGATCCCTTGATAGTTTAGAAGGTTATCGAATCTAATGCCCAATTTCATCCTTTCATGTCAATGAAATGAAAATATTTGAAATACTCATGTTTACAGTTTACATTCAAATTTTTTAATCACTATTATTATGAACACAGTTAACTTTACTATGAATATAAATTTTGACGATTCTCTCGGATATTTTTGGTGTAGTATGAAATGAATATCATCCTCTCAAAAGGATTAATGAGTTTAATAAAACAGTATTTTGAAAAATCATAGATATTCAATTAATTACTTTCATTCTGATTAAAGTACAGTGATAGCTATTTTTCAAACATTAATAACGGGTGTAATTTTTACTAACATCCGTTCCCTAAAATCTTATTTAAATTTTGCAGAATTTAAGCATCATAATTTGTTGCTGACATGTCAGCTTTTTTGCGTAGTGTTGCATCACGTGAACTTTGTTTTGATACAGTCCATACAATGTGGTTACTGTTTCACTTGCTTAATGATGTTTATTTAGTCTCCTAACTTTCATTGCCTTCATCAGATGGAAACAAAAAGATGGTGGCTTTGAGCCAAGTATATTCCTGTTTCAGATATTAGAGAGTGCGTAACTTTCTGATCCTATGTTATTAACTTTGTCCAAAATACGCAGGAGAGGGTCATTGGAGACAGAGATGAACTTCTTTAAGGAGGTAATTTTGTGGTTTCTTGTTCTCATATATCCTTCTCTTTAATCTTATCATAGTTTCCAAGTTCTTTAAACTCATGGAATACTTGTTCTTGATCCCTCTTGTTCAGTAAATTTGTCGAAAACCTGAGCTGATGATTCGTCTGTTTTACCAGAATAAGGCCTTGCAATCAGGGAATCTTCAGTCAGGAAGTGTCCCAAAAAGTGTTCTTGGTGTGTAGATCAGTGCAATCTGGTTACCATCTTTCTTGTTTTGTGACGTCAACTTTTGCATTTCCAATGTTTTCGTGTCTAATAATTTTTTTGTTTATTGAAAACTTTGTCAGCTCTTGATAAAATCAAAAGACCTGTGTATGAAAAGCATCCAATGGCAAAATTTTCATGGACAATTACTGAAGATACTGATACGGTTAGTTCTGCTTCTTCTAACGAAGTTAATTTGGTCTATTTAACACATATCTTTGCATTTAACGGGAAATAATTTATTGCTTATGCAATCTACAATCTGTATAGTGCATATCGTCTCAACCATCTAGTTATAATGATTTTGAAAATTTACATTATCATCTTAAAAGCTACAGTAATTTTTAATAGAATTAGATCTACTATTCATATTGATGTATTTGTTAGTCATTTTGTGTCTGCCACTCAGTTGGAAACTAATAAACAAAATTGGATGTTCTTCTAGAAATACGATTATGGAGCTTAACTAATCGCTTATGCAATGTGAAGAATTAACTTCTAATGTGGAAGAGATAGCTAATGGGGTGTCTCACCCATTTTATTGTTGTAAACACTGGGTGCATAACCTAATTCATTTCAGTCCAGTGCTTGACTTCTTTTGTATCAGTGACTCCACAAAAGTCTTCTCTTCAGAGTTTGCTACTAGCCATGAATATTGCAATTTCATTATTCAGAGAATAATAGATTGTACTTAGAGATGAGGTGCAGTTTTTGACTGCAACAAACTGATTTGCTAGTAAACTGTATATGCTGTGGTTGTTTACAAGCGAATGATTTTTCCAATTGAGTTTGTTAATAAAGTACTGAGATTGCATAGGTGTTGCAAAAAGGTTACACGTTTTTAGAGCTGCAAGTTTGAAATGATTGTTAGGGTAATTGGTGAAATTGCAGAATGTTGAACATTGACAATGTGAAAAATGATCATCAGAAAAGTAGTAGTTCTTAGTATCATCCAGTGAAGAATGGAGGAGGTAGCCATAGTGAAATGGATAAAGAGAAGAATTTAGCTGAATTACATCTTTGTTTCTCTGAAATGGCCTGGAGATAAACAATGTAAAAAGATTACACGGAGTAAATTGGAGTTCATATATGTTCCTTTGTGCAGCTGTTGATTCTGAATACAATAGCTTTGGAGAACAAAAACAGTAAGTATGTTTTTCACAAAATTCTTGTGTTTCTTAACAAGGCAGCATATGGCTGTGAAGTGCAACCCTTGTAAGACATAGTTATGGAGTGTTGTCCTTCTGTTTTCTCTATAATCAATACTTAACTTTCTTGTTGTCTATTTTCTGTGAGAGAAAGTATGAGGAACCTTTCTGGCCTTCAAGGGTGCTTTATCGAAAGTAAAGAATTACATGATTTTTGTTGATTAATCTGGTGTGCTTTTATTTTCTGTATTTTTTAAAGGATTTGTATTCTTCACACGTTTCTGTGTACTTAATTTTTTCTTTTTATGTTATTACACATTAAGCTTAGCAAGGGAAAATCTTGGACAATGTTCATTTTTAGTGATCTTCTACAACTACTCTTTAAACAAAATGATATTTTCTTTGCATTAAAAAATGAAACAAATAAATTGGTGGTTCAACCTATTTACTGTACTATTCTTAAGCACACCATGGAGTGTCAGTTACTAGTTTGAAACAATGGAAATACTTAAGCAAGTTGTTAATTGCTTTTGAAGCAAACAAAATGTTAATGATTTGCTTTCATACACCTAGCAGAATAGCATGGAAAAGTTCTTGAATTAAGAGATTCTAGCTGCTGAAATATTCATATGTTCACAGTAATTGGTTTTATAAGCCTACAGTGGAGGAAATTAGTTGCACAATTTTATTTTGAGGGTAATGCATGTATGCAATTTCCTTGACTATTTGTAGGGAAACGAATTTGCCTTGGTTAGTTGGGACTGGCTTCAGTGTCATTCGATTTCCTAAAGGAAAATTGGCTTGTGGGAGCTTACATTTGATGTTTTATTAACAACTTGGAACTGTTAGATCTCCCTATCTTGGTGGAAATATAGATGTGGAGAGAATCAAATGGTTAGAATCCATATGTCTGTGTTATTAGTGTTTGGTTTCTACAAAGAACTATATAAAGAACAAGGGTTGTGAAGCCGAAACTAGATGAATGTGGATGAGGGGATGAGAGACTTGAAAGGTCCATTGAGGAGGAAACTTGTGAGTTGTGATGCATTGGGAAAGGATTTTGAGCTTGATAGCATAGCAATAGCTTTCTGGGAGCTCTGTTAGGAACTGTTCAGTCATGATACTGTGGCTGCTTTGATTTAATTCCACACTGAAGGTTCTTCAGAAAGAAGTCTTGATGCTTCCCTTCTCTTTGCTTCCTGAAATAGAACCTATGACATGGAGTTCAGACCCTTGCTATGGTGAGGAGCACATAAAACTTTGGCTACAACTGTCCATAAAAGCAAAGAAGGAAGACAAAAAGGAGGAGAGAACAGTTTTAGTTCTTGAAATGCTTTTGTTGGGGCAAGAAATATCCTTTTTGTCTGTAATGCAAGATGGATGTTCAATAAGCCTGTGATGATCCACATTCAGGGTTCTTCTCCTAGATATTATGGATAACATGGCAGTTGGGATAAGTCAGAGAAAATGGTATTACTTTTTATACTTGAATTGGATAATATTACATGTGGTAATTGTCTTCCAGCATAGTGGCCATTTGGTTCATTTGCTTGTCCACTTTTTATCTAGGAAACAAGATTTGCATGGAGGGTATTAAACTT
The DNA here is from genome assembly GCA_024721245.1 of Mitragyna speciosa. Taxonomy (NCBI): domain Eukaryota; kingdom Viridiplantae; phylum Streptophyta; class Magnoliopsida; order Gentianales; family Rubiaceae; genus Mitragyna; species Mitragyna speciosa. The sequence goes on along the minus strand of CM045553.1, from coordinate 12,467,306 downwards.
TTTAAGGGGTATATCATTGATTTCTGTTACAAATTTTCAGGTAGAATGGTATAATCATTACCAAGATATGCTCAACAATATTAAGCGGCAACATCAAAGGGAAAGGCACGTCTGAAATATTTCAGAGCAAAAGTTCTGCAGCTTTTGTTTTCCTTTTAGACCAGGAATGGTAAGAGAATGTAAAAAGGAATTGTTTCTTCATAGCTTCTTGTATTTTGGGTCTTTTGTGATTGAAATCAGTTTGACATCAGCTTTAGAGTTTCCTTCAACTATCTTTTCCAATGTATACTTTAAATTGTATTTTTGTTTGTTGTTCTTGAGTGGTAAAAATGAAGATTTGAAGCTTCTCTTTGTGAAGGATATCAAGTCTTGGGAGTTTAATAGATTTCATGTAGAATGCCTCACACACTTGGGGAATGGAAAGAAGAGGTCTTTCTTTGTCCATGTGTGCATGGCAATTCTTGATATTGATTCATCTATATATTAGGTGGGCATTTAATGATTTAACTAAGTGTTCTTTTTCATGGGGTCCTGCTGTTGATAGATAAGGTGTCCGCACAGAGTTGAGTTTACCGAATGTTGAAAAAAACCATTAGTGCAATTTTAGGTAAAAGCTTGAGATACATTGTTCATTCAAATAGGTTTCAATGTTTATTAAGTGGACGTGACTCAAATTTCCATTTGATATACTTGGCAAGTATAGAATTTTGATAGTGACAAGCATTTTCATTTATCTTATTTACATTGTTAGAGAAGAAGTAGAGAGATATTTGAGAATAACAATTTTCCTTATGGAATAAGTGATACAAGTCACACACGTGTGTGTGTGTGTTTGTATTTGTATATGTATATATATGTATCAATCAAGATCCTAAAATCAAGCTATCAAGATCCCTAAAATCAAGTTAGTAATTGGGCTATCTAATCACTATGATTAAGTTAATGTATCTAGACATGTTAGCTAATATATCTAGACATATTCAATACGCCCCCTCAAGCTGGAGCATATAAATCACATGCACCAAGCTTGCCACATATATATTTTATTCAAGGACCTCTAAGTGACTTAGTGAGAAAATCTACAAGGTGATCATTTAACCTGTGTCAATAACTTTGGAAATCAACTTTTCTCTCACAAAGTGACAATCAACTTCAATGTGTATGGCCTTTTTATGAAAGATTGGATTGGTGGCAATATGAAGTGGTGCTTGATTATTGCAAATCAGCTTCATTAGATCATGAGTCCCCACATGCAATTCATTGAGCAATTGTTTGAGCCATATCAATCCACATGTAGCCATAGCCATAGCTTAACATTCAAACTGGGCACTAGATCTAGCAACCACATCTTGCTTTTTACTTTTCTAAGATACTAAGTTCCCACCAACAAGAATACAAAATCCTTGGCTTGGTGCTCCTTTCATATATTTAAGAATGTGAATTGCTACATTCCGATAACTATTGCACGAGAGTCCAAAAATTGACTAACAACTAAGACAAGAAAAGACATGTCAAGTTGTGTTACTATAAGATAGTCCAATGTTCAACAAGTTTTGATACTTTGCAGGATCTTTAAGAGGCTTCCCTGTCCTGGCAATAGTTTTACATTAGGATCCATTGGGTATTCATAGGCTTAGCATTTGACTTGCTTCTCTTCTATAATATCCCATGCATACTTTCATTGGTAAATAACAACACCATCTGTAGATTGGGAAAATTCAATTGATCAAATAGCATGCAGTGAGAATAGCACCCCCCCCCCCCAAAATGTAGTGGATTTGTATGAAGAAGCAAAGTACGTGCTGTTTGTATCACATGTCTATTTTTCCTTTCTGCAAGTGCATTTTGTTATGAGGTCTGAGAACATAATGATTGATGAATAATTCCCTTGGAATTCATAAATCACTTGAAAGGAGTAGAAAAATATTAAATGCATTATCATTTAGCAAGGCTCTTATAGGTTTATCAAGTTGTGTTTGAATTTTAGAAACAAAGTTTTGAAAAATAGAAAACACTTTAGATTTACTTTTCATAAGAAACAACCAAAGTACAGTATGAATAATCATCAATAAAAGTAACAATTATTAATATCTTATAATGTAAGTAACACGACTTGGTCCCCAAACATCAAAATGGACTAAAGAAAATAGAGATTTAGCTTTATGAAAATGACTATGATGTGCTTTCCAACTTGATATGACTCACACTCTAAAGAAGACATTATAAAGAATGGTACCATCTTTCGAAATCTATTTAAATTTGGATGATGCAAAGGATTATGAATTAGCAAAGAATCATCTACTACAAAACAAGTTACTAATGTTGGCAAAAAGAGATGGTAGAGACCCTGTGACTCACCACTCTGTGTCAACTGTCCATCCTATACTCTGATCCTGTATAATAACAGATTCCTCATTAAATGCAACTAAAAATTTAAGAGAACGACATAAACCGAATTATAAATTAAAACGACAATTGGGTATATAAAGGACAGACTCAAGTAGCATAGAAGGAAGAGGGTTGGCCTTGCCAGTCCCTTTAGCTTGGGTTTGTGAGCCATTAGCAAGAGTAAAATTAGGTAAAGAAGTAGAACTACTGAGTGAAGAGAAAAGATGTGAATTACCTAGAAATATGATATATGACGACATAATCTAAAACCCATGGACTGAGAGAAGGAGATTTGAGGAACATAGGCGCTTGCATTACCCCTTTATACTATGAAGGCAGCAAGCGTGGAAGAGTATATGGTTGTAACCGTTTCAAAAAAATCCTCACTACTCAAGGTTTCAAAGTTGGTCCTTGAACTTTCACAATGCTGAGATTGGACAACATTTGCTGCTTGTGATGGAGATATCCATGCAAGAGCCAACAACGAAATTTTGTGTGTCCAACCTTTTTACAATAGTCACAATAACAGCTGGTTTCTGGTACTATTATTACCATCTCGACCTTGGCTACGACCACAGACCTCCTCTTTGGCTAGATTGAGATGTCAAAGTAGATAAGTCAACAACGATAGCCTCTACAGATGACTGTGATTCATCAGGAAGTCATAGCAAGTAAAATGCTTGAAATGGGGTAGAAATTGTGGGACTAGCAAGGATTTGATCACAAATGGCAAAACATTCTACCAATAAACCAAAAAGAGCCAAAAGCATAAAAAAATGTACCTCTTTGAGAGAGTTGTTCCTGTTGAGTTGCAGCAAATGGTAGCAACTCATTGAAATATTGGCAATAAGGCTCATCAGATCAAAATAAATAGCATAAACGCAGGGAGATCTCATTGGTGTATGATGCTTTGGCTTGCTCTCAAACATTAAAGTAAGTCTTGTGTAGACAAAATGCTACTACAATTGAGCATCGATTCTCTCCCATTGGATCGATCGACCATAGTATCTTTAGATTTGTAATATGATGTTCTCTATATCATTGTCCCATGAATCATAACCCAAAATCAACGGCCCAAGTAGTGTAGTGCTACTACCTTATAATTTTTCGATAGTGATAATTGTAGAACCAGAAATAGATGAGTTGACAATAAGAGGTATTGTTGTAGTGGATTTGGATGTAGATGTTACAGATGTAGACATGATACTATTAGGTATGGAAGAGGCACTGGGTAAATTACTAGGAGATGATCGAAAAAACAAAGAGTCTAAAAATTTCTTTCTTTCATGACTCTGATACCATGTTAGAGGAGAAGGAGAGAAAGATATTTGGGAATAACATTTTTGCTTATGGAATATGTGATACAACAGCCTATATATATACAAGATTGAAATCAATCAAGATCCTAAAATCAAATCAAGCTATCAAGATCCCTAAAATCAAGCTAGTATAATTAGGCTATCTAATCACTATAATTAAGCTAATGTATCTAGACATATTTGCTAATGGATCTAGACATGATAGCTCATGCATCTAGACATGTTAGCTAATTTATCTAGACATATTCAACATACATCATATGCTTGATTGAATTCTTTACATTTGTGGCAGGTTTGTAACCTGTAAGGCACTTGATATTCAGCACATTTTATTAAAATCATAAGAAAGGACCTAGTTGTAACTTGCTTCCACTTTAAGGAATAATGTATTGAAAACGATTCAACATTTCTAGCAATTTACTTAATTTGATAGGTTGTTAATTTCAACAAGGGATCTTTTATATTCCAATGATTAGAATGGGCCTTGTGCAGTTTGGATTCTTATTAATGATCCTTGTTCCCTATTGTTGGTTTTCTTCCAGAAATTTCTGAAGATGAAGTTGAAGATCACTTGCAAGAGGCAATTCAGGACAAATTTGCTGTATTTGGTGATGTATGTATTGTCAAAGAAGCTGTCATTTTAGCATCATTCATTTCCTTGCTTCTTTATCTAATTCTACGATGCTAATTCCTTTTATCATTAAACCTACGCACTATAGTTAACTACATGGTGCTCAATTCAAGTCTGACTTGTATAAAATAAGATTGTAAATATGCCTGCTAGCATAATTTGATTGAATGAAACAAAAGATTGGACTAGACTAAAGTGTCACATTTTGAATTGAAGGGATACAAGTTGATGTTTATTCCTTTGTGCAGCTGTTTTGCCTCGTCCGGGTGGTTTGTTTATATAATTGGAGTCTTTAAAAGCTAGTTAATATTATAGGCTAATGATGCAGTTTGATTTAAGTGGTTTTACTGGATGCTTGTTAGTCAACAGCAACACCAGTCTCTTCTTTCGACATGTTGAGTTGCTTTCCGACACTATGCCTTATTGCATACTTAAGCAATGACAATGTCTAGACAAACTGCTTTTTGTATATGTGGAGTGAAGAGTAAAGAAAATTTTGACAAGCTAGCTTACAGTGTACCTCAAACTTAGTTCCCTTGGTTTTTAGTCTTGAACTGATGATGTTCGAACCATATTTGATTGG